>VXBR01007649.1:571967-588059 GCA_013400215.1 Cisticola juncidis | reverse complement strand
GCTGTAGCACTTACTCGCTTAACACCTCCAGCAAAAGTAAACAAATCAGCTCGTAATTTACCTGTGATCTCTGCTCTAACTTGCCTTTTTTTTATATCCAGTCTTTTCCTTCTGAATTTTATGTATATATGTCAGATACGTGGGGATCTGGAAACCTGCTGACTTTATCTGTTCCCTCCCCTGCACACCGCCTTAAATTGAAAGAAATCCATATAGATAGAGATAGAGAAACATAGACACACACCAATCCACCCACGGCAACCTGATAAGAATAGTCATCCCTGGAAAGTGAAGGCAACAAGTGACACCGATACCTTTCAGCTAAGCCAGGTGTGTCAGCTCCTGTGAATGCTAAGGCTTTAAATATACAGGAAACGTCTCATCATTATGAGATTACTGGAACAGCTCAGTAGGGCATGCATTGTCACTGAGCTGTCACCGGTGAAAAGCTGAGCCGAGGAAGCCAGAAAAACAGAAGGAAAGGCAAATTCAGATCTGTGACCAGCTGCTTGCAGGTAATTCCTGAGTGCAGCTGCAGGAAGGCAAGCTTGAATCTTTTCTGCAAGGCAGGCAGTAGAGCAGCCCTGTCAATTGTCCCTGGGATCAGCCTGAAGATTTAGAGTCCCTCTGCCTGCCCACCCTGACACACAGAGGACAGGGTGAAGCAATCTTAACTCAGTGCCTCAGTTCAGAACTTGCTCCCAAAAATCCAAGTAGAAACAGAAGCAGCCTGTAGCTGTAATATGTAGATGCACCTTCAAAGCCTTTTATGATTCACTCTGAAATGTTTCTAGTAATTACTTCTATTTTAAAAGCGTTAGTTAATTGCATTGTGTATAGAATCTGTGCCGTAATTGTCCTTCGGAAAGAGGGAGAGCACAGCCAGTAAAGATCGCTTATTAAAATTAAGCACACTGTGGGCGTTTATTTCAAAGTGTAATTACTGAAATAAACAGTTGTGTTTATTGCAGGGTGCAGAGCTGCACATACAGACAGGTACAAACATGCCTGTATGAGAAGCTCTGCATGTTGATTCTGTCAGCTGCCTGAGAGAATTTGCAGGATCCTCTATGTTACATATAATAAACAGACTACTACAGCTACAAAGACAGTGTTCTGAGAGCAAAACAACCCCTCTGAAGTTGTTACTACTAATCATTCAAACTTCCTAGGCAGAACCCCATTCTGTGGTAACTTCAGCTGTTACCACTTCTCAGTGTCTGCTCAAAGCCGCAGAGTTCATGGGGGAGTTCAGTCCACTGTAACCATGGAATGAGAAGAAGCACACTATTTGAAATTCATTTAAAAGCATTTCAACTGTTTCCAAAGCGTGTTTTCCCCCTTGCTAATGATCGACCATAATTGTTGTAAACATCACAGTGAGATTCCCTAGACTGAGAAAAAGCAGGAAACATTTCTTCCCTTGGGGCACTTTTTGTCTTCTAAAAGGTATGTCCCTGAGAAGAAGGATAGAGAATAGAATTGCCTCCTCTACCAGAACTGCTGAAGTGCGTCATTAGGATTTCTTTGTGCTGATGGTATCCAGAGATACCATCAGCACTTGAGGCCCTTGTGTTGGGGGACACAAGAGCAAAGAGATGTCCTGTAAAGATTACAGGCTGCTTTAACTTCTGCAAAACATACCTGGTTAATGTGAAAATGACTGGTTATGGAAATCACACCGTTCTGAATCTCAGTGTTTCTTGTTCTGTGCATTCTGCAGATCGCGTTCAAGTTGGTTGTCGAGAACTGAGATCCACCAAGTACATCTCAGATGGCCAGTGCACCAGCATTAATCCCCTGAAAGAACTGGTGTGTGCTGGTGAATGCCTCCCTTTGCCACTGCTCCCCAACTGGATTGGAGGAGGTTACGGAACCAAGTACTGGAGCAGGCGGAGCTCGCAGGAGTGGAGATGTGTCAACGACAAAACTCGCACTCAGAGGATTCAACTTCAGTGCCAGGATGGAAGTATAAGAACCTACAAAATAACTGTGGTCACGGCCTGCAAGTGCAAGCGATACACCAGGCAGCACAATGAGTCCAGCCACAACTTTGAGGGAACCTCTCAAGCAAAACCCATCCAGCACCACAAAGAAAGGAAAAGAGCCAGTAAATCCAGCAAGCACAGTACAAGTTAGAAGTCAGACATCCTCTGCTCTCTCATCTCCCTCTCCTTGTGCCAAAATTGAACTCACCTGTAACCATTTGCTTTACCATTCTGACTGCTTAAAGACAAGTCTGCCATTGCTGTGTTCTCAGTTGACACTACATGCTTATTGCTTTGACCAAAATCAAAAGGGGCATTCTCAGCATATGGACCTTTTGGGTGATTTTCCAGACGCTCAAGATGGGGAATAATACAAGCCTTCCAAAACCACACTATAAACTTTTACAATTCCTCCAGCCATGGAAGCAAAGAAAATTTGCCAAGAGTATTCACTGAAGCCAATTTTGTAAAATGATGCTTTGTTGTGTGTTTTTCTGAGAACAGTTATCACATCTATTGCCTTTTATATCATGTTTTATGATCTTCTGACAACAGCTTAAAAATACAACACCTTGTATCTGCTTTCAGATTAATTCTAAGAAAAAGTGCTTTGCATGCTCACCTTTCTCTTATCTCAGTATACCAAAAATTAAAATATGCATGGCAGCAATCAAAAAGTAAAGCTGAACAAACTATTTATTTGTTGTTGTAATTATTTAATGAGCTTTTATGTGTGCTATTTCCCTTCAAAATTTCCTTATGTTTATAGCTTTTCATATGTATCAAAGTATTTTCCTATGAGTTGGGGCTGGATTAGAACATGCATTTTGTAGATAATGTAAAATAGACATTTTAGCATTTAGTTATATATATATTAATTTTGAACATTCATAGACTTAGGTTTTATTTTGACATAGCATCATAAAAACTGTATTCTTCATCTTGTATTATTTTTGTTTAAAAAGTGTGCAATCAAAAGACAGATATGACTTCCTTTGAAATTAATAGGTTTTTTTGGTTTTTTTACAAAAATAAACACTGCTAAAAACCTGTATTGTCTAGTTCTCTGTATGAAAATGTACACATTTCAAGCAGTCACACCACTTAAACTTAAAAAAAGGGAGAACATTATTTGGTTTTAAAAAGTCTATCCATGAAATTTAACATTGAAACAATCTTTCTCAAAGTAAAAATCTTATATGACCATTTAACAGATGGTGCTTATTAATGGTCCAAGTGAGGTTCTTATTTGACATTTCTCAAGCTCTGCATTTCAGAAGAAGTGTATATTAGAGAAATTTTACAAGCTAGTGAGACATCGTAATTTTTTTTTTCATTAGCAATGATCAAGTCAGAATAATGGTATAAATTACATATGGTTTCATTTTTTCTACAGAACTAATACAGTCCTGCACATTTATTCACAAATTCTTATAGAATGTATTAGAAAATTAGTAATTAATCTACTTTTCAACACATAGTGCATGAATCACCTGTTCTTAATCTTTCAAGCTATATTTAAACACTATGGGCAAGATTTCCTCATGGGATTCTGACGTTCTTAAATCATTAACTTTTACAATCCATTTGCACCCAAAGTAAAAATTACACAAGAGGAGAGTAATGAAAAATCTTGCCTGATAAGGTCGCACCCAAGTTCTCTTTGACCTTCTTTTTATTTCATCCTATTTTGCATTTTAATTCCAAAAGATTCATCACGAAATTCTTGGCATAGATCTTGGTCATTAATGGAGAACTGTTTGAAAATCACTGCTGCTGCCTGACTTGACTTACTGAATCCTAAATTTTATCAACAAAATGTACTGATTTTTACTCAAAATTACTTTCAAAATTTCACTTTAAAATTTGCCATATGTAAGAGAGAGATACACTTCTAAATTCAATTTTAAGTGATCCACATGGTAGTTAAAAACCCCCATTGCATTAATGAACTAGTTGTTTCAAATTCAGTTTTGTGAAAATATCAAAATGATGAGACCAGAGACCATTTACACTTAAATTCTCTGATCTTAAAGGTGCTTGTTTCAAGCATAAAAGGAGAGATGATGAATAAAGGAGTTAGCGGAGAGAGAACTGAAATGACATTGCTGCTAGGCATATCAGTTCAGTAGACTTAGAGATTGATTTATTTTTTTTTATTTTAACAGACATTATAATCTCATTCAATCACTTCATGACAGTTTTTTTTTCCAAATGCCGAACATCTATCAATTTTTAAATTGATATCCATCTACTTATTCAAGATGATAAAACACAAAATATTGAGATAATGGACCAAAATATAACCAATTTCAATGCCAACAGTCACTAAAACTCAGTAAAGCTCTCTATCTGTTCTGTGTTTAACTTCCAGAAAGAAGAAGGTTGAAAAATCTGCACATCTTGCTCATAATCTTCTTCAGTCAGTGAAGCTGGACTGTAGGAACAAAATACGTTTCATATCAGTTTACATTTAGAAACAGGGATAATAACCTTTAGATTGTCTTTTTATGCCGAACTACCCAAAGGGGAATAATCTGACACACTGCAGCTAAAATGACTTAGTGAAATTTTGCTGGACATGCTACAGAAGGACCATGGGGCCCATTTCTAAGTCTGGCATATTTGAGGGAACATGAGGGAAGCCAGCAGAAGCTATGTCCATCAGCAGCAACTTAACTTTGACATTCCACCTGAGTTAGCTAAGGTCTCCTCTTTGGCTATGACTGGCCTTTTGTGGGAGAGATCTGTGGGAAAGCAGCACTAGAAATATGGCCGTGTAGAATTTTCTGAAGGAATATTACTACTCTGTGATGCAACTTGTAGCTCTAAATGCTTCAATGTGGCCTACACAATCTGCCTTCGGTTTTATCCTGTTACATATGAACACACAGGGGCCTATCCAAGGATCCAAACAAAAGGCATTACACAAGCACATCTAACTAGTTTCTGGTAGAGAATCTCCAATAACGTAAAGTTGCAGTGGGTATGATATGGGCCATTGCTTTTCTGGAGGTCAGGGGCCAAAGTTTCTCAAAAACTCAGTGAAATAGTATTGCTTAAACTGAAATAATTTTAGATATTATATACCTCAAATTTGCTTCCGAGTTCAAAAGACAAACATGCTAAAATTTTAAACATGCTTAAGCATTAAGTCAAATAGATACAAGAAGTATGTAAATGTTTTGAAAAAGTACAATGTAGGGGCAGATTAGATTTTTTTTTTATATATTAGACCATAAATAGTCTAGATTTATTACACTAAAAACACATAGAAGTTGATTTTCTCAATGATGTTCAATCACATAGGCAGATCAGAATTCCAAACGCTTTCTTACAAAGCACTTCAAACATTTAAAAAAGAACCTAATAATTTTATAATTTCTCATACTTGCTTCTTTAGAAAACTAAAAGTGAATAAATTAGAAATAATCTGTTAATCTGCCATCACTATTTCATTACTTTTTAGCTGATGAAATCTGCTCCCAGCAAAGGGGTAAATTGTTTTATAATGAGTAGAAATCAATTTTCCTTAGACATCACTGGAAACAAATTTACCCAGATGTTGATTGTTTTGATAGCATGGAGGCACTCAGAGGAACTTCTTAGAGGCAGTGGTAGATAGTCTGTGTCATTAAGACATTCATCAACCATGGAAGTCATGAGCCTGACATTTGCAATCTAGACTAGAAAGGTCCTTGGGAAGTTTATTTATTCAGTTATTTAATAATAGTAACAAATCTGCTGCTCTTGCTTTTCCAGCAGCCTTGGAATAAAAACCACCCAATCCAAGCTTAGTTGTTTGTTTGGAAATAAAGCAGACATTTGAATAACACCCTTCAAAATACCTAACAGATTTCTGCTAGTAAATCACTTTAGTCCTTCTAACCTTGACCTTTATATCCTTCCTGAAGAAGTACAACATTAATCAAGAAAGGACTGTTCAATACATTCCACTGTGAGATTCTTGTTGCTACAGTATTAACCTGGAGGTGTTCAGCTGAAAATTATAAGGAATCCTTAGAGTTGGAAGGTATCCTATTCTCATGATGCATTTCCTTTCCCGGAGGCCAGGCAAGGGGCTTTGATTTTAAGTTCACTGACATACACATAAACATCGCTCCAGGCTAAACCTGAAAATTCTCTAGAGATTTACGAGCTAAGCAGACATTCTGTCACTGGATTTGCTAATTTTGCCTGAACATCACCCCCACAACAAAAGCTGGCCCATGCATCTTTCTGAAAAACACGCAGCCTTTCAGCTCACTCCTTCTATGAGTTATGTGGACTGACATACTAGAGAAATGTGATTTACAAGAGATATTGCCTACCATTGAGTTAATAATCAACCATCTACCTCATTCAGTACTTCCATGACAAGAAAATACTCTTCATTTTTAATTAATGCTTATTGAACAACATGCCATGAAAATAAGTAGTCTCTACTAAATGCTGAGAGAAATTTTTCGAAACACTGGACTGTAACTCCATTTTGGGAGTTTGCATTTTGTTACCTCCCTTTGGTTTGACAAGACAGTGAAAGAGGGGATGTTACATTACCTGAAGTTCAGGCCTTCTTAATGCTTTCTTACAACTACAAAGAAATACAGAGGATGTCCTAATAGAAATGAAAATCTGGACAACTTCTTTAATAGGGATGTATGTGGAATATGGTATTTCTTGAATGTTATGGAAAATAATAAAACAAAACAAAACAAAACAAAACAAAACAAAACTAAACTAAACTAAACTAAACTAAATAAAATAAAATAAAATAAGTCAGCTATCAGAAAAAAGCCCTAAATCAAAATCCCCTGAAATGATAATATAATTCTATTTACTAAACTGCAATGGTAACTCCTGTCAAAAAGTGATTTTTAGTATCATCTGCTTAAATAAAAAATACTAAATCACAAAAAAATGTTTTCAACACTTTGTTTATTTCTTGTCCCCTGCTTTATTTTAATAATTGTACAATAGTGTATAATTCTCCTGTTGTTTAAACCCTTAGCTGCTCTGAACTATATTACTATAGCTCACTTGCACACATAATTATTTAAAATCTCTTTTTAGAATGTCTGGATGCATTATTTTTTGTTTTTGACTACTGAGAGGAAAAGCAATGCTCTGACTTGGCTTAGGAGTTCCACACTTGATTTGTTTTGTTAGCCCCAGTGAGAAGTGACTTAGTGAAGAAGCTGTAAAGCAACTTCATAAAAGCATAAACCAGCCTGTGAAATCTGACGTTTGGCTGGCTAAAGAAGAGCTATCCAGGCACAGTCATTAAAGTTATTTTATATAAAACAGTGGAGAGCTGAGAGAGAGGGCCTAAGGAGAAAAATACTTGCCTAGCCCTACCACAAGAACAGCCACTGAGAAATGGAGTGTCTATTCAAAGCTTTAAAATACTCTGCAGCACAAAGTCTTTGTTTTAATTGCAGCTGAAGCAAGTTTAAACATCTGGTGCTTGTCAGATTATTATTTTATTTATTTACTTATTTATTCATTTACTTTGGGATGAGTTGAAGAAAGCCTTTTTAGATTCCCTATGGCCATTAAGTTGGGATGAATGGAGGTCTGAGTGTTTCTAAATGTAAAGCTGCAAAAATTTTGGTTTTAGCAAGGAGTATTTGCTTTTGGGTTTTTTTTTTCTTCATCAAAAAAGTCTGCTGAAACTTTTGCTTTTGTGCATAATTATTGCAATTTATAGGATAGTAGCCAGAACATAATAGCAGCCGGTAACTGGTTGTATCACTGCACTGTATCTTTTGTTTTCAGATATTGAAATGCCTGAACCAGGGTATGTTTAGAAAAGGAGAGAGAAGAGAAGAAGGATCAAAATAAGGGAAAAAATGGCATGTGGAGGACAGCATATGCTGTGTGTTAATTTTCTTCTGATCCTCACAACTTTTCATGAAACTTCAAAAGACTAGCTCCATCTGCAGATTGCCAAGCCCAATAGCCCACAAACATTGCTACCCCTGGGATGTAGCAGACTGTCAAATCGAAATATATGTGGTAGAAAAACATTTCTGACTGTCTCTGTGCCTTCACTTCCCATGCAAAGGGAAGAATGCACAGCAGTGTGTCTGTACCATTCCACACTGAACCAGGAAAGTTAGGGAGACTTTAGAATCTGCCATCTTCACAGAAATGTACATTCCACTGCACTGTTCATATCCTCTGGTGGGTGACCAGAGCCTCCTATTTCTGAGGCAAATGAATACTGCCTAAACTGACAAGATTCATGTACAGGTTTCTTAGGAAGCTATCAGTCTGCCACACACCTGGACTTCCTTGTTGAAGAATTTGGCTCCTACTTACCACCTACATAATCCTACTTACCACCTACATAAAATATATCAAATATCATATGCACGTATAAAAGTACAGCAATCTGATTTTGTGAACAAACCGTCAAGAAATCACTAGAGAGTTATATATAAAACCTTTCCTAGGTGTTGTTATGCAACTACTGTCCCTGTATTTTCTTTTGATTTTTTTTGTAATCAGTTATGAATCTTGACATCTATCCCAAAAGAAAATGTTTGCAACACCTTTTGCCTATAATAAAGTAAATATTAAGGATTTCCATTTTTATTTGCTTAATTTAATACTTCTTGGCATACGTCTTCCATAAAAGCCTGCATTAGACAGACAATTCAAGCCACTGTCTGAATCCTAAGAACATAATGCTTCGTGATACTCTGTCTACTCAAATACTGCAGTCCCTTGCAAATCTGTTTGTTTCTGCCCTTCCCTTTGAAAATTCTGGCTCTGGCAAAATAAAATCCTCTTTCCCATGGTGTTTCAATGACCAGGCTCATTTCTTTCCAGTATTTACGTTACCTGTCCCACAATTCTTTTCCACACACACGCCTCACAACACACACAGAGGCACACAGAAGGATGCATTACTTAATCCATTTCTTGAAGCATTCAGTACTGAAGAAAACAACATATGAAAAAAACACAGTAGTATTGGCACAGATAAGTTCCAGGAAGAATTTTTAAAGTAAAATGAATTGGAGTACCTTACTCAGAAAAACAGTGGCTGGATACAGAGCATTTTTCATCAGATAGTTGGTTTGCATCCAGCTAGATTAGGATGTTGGAAAATGGTTAACTTTTGATGGTTGCTCAGTGGTGTATGTTAAACCAGCTGAGTCTCCATACAATTGTTGGATGACAGGTAGCCCCTTTGCTGCAGTGGGGAAAAATCTATAACCTTGATCTTTCTAAAATCTGAACAAGATCAAAGGATTGACCCTTTCCAATCTGACATTTTCGTGCTGGAACTACACATCAGCAAAGATGAGGCAAAGGATTAGGACAAGACTACTGTTTTTAGGGACTACCATCCTGCATGTTTTGCTCACTATAAAGCAACTGTTTTGAAAGAGAAAAAATATTCACAAACCTTACCACAAGGCAGACTGCATTTTAAGGCACTTCCCTTTTCTAACTACTAAAAGGGTTAGACAGTAACACTAAAAAAATCAAAAGAAGAGGACACAAAGAACTACTAGCGCATGATTATTTTGTCTAATGTATACGTTAAAAATATGCAATGAAGACTAAGCCCAGTTTTTGTGTTGGATAATACCTTGTCTTGCCTGAGGCAATTTCAGTCCCTGATGGAATAGTTAGGACCAATCTTCATTTACTGAGTAAAAACTGACATGGATGGAATCCCTCCTCTATGAACTCTGGCAAACTGACTTCATCTATATTCCTTAGACATGGGGCCAATGAATAACATTCTGGGTATTCTTAAAGTAAGGACCATTATCAACATGACAAGAGATGCAGCAACAATGCTTTCAGTGCAGCAATAAATAGTAAAACTTGTACACCTATACATACCAAATCTGCAAATTTTCATTGGTGCTATTTGGTTGTCTCCATCACTTGAAGTTTGGTGAATTGTTTCATTTCCTTCACAAACATTCCATGGAAATAACACAGAAGAAGGTAAAGAATAAAACACAGTATAATAATATGCACACATCAAAATGAAAGATTCAGAGCCATGAAAATCCCAACTTTATTCCATATCTAACTTCATATATTTTCTAATGTTTCATTACATCATTCTGTATCACTGGCATCTTGACATCTGTGGCTCAACACCACTTACTTAACCAGTTCATGGACTATCTCTGCTCTGGATCATCTTGAGAAAAGCAAACTACCATTAGTCTTTCCTCATAGGTAACTTTCTTCAGTCAACCATCAAAATTAAACATTTCTCTTTTTACTGACATGATAGGGCACTATCCTAATGGCTGGTGCCAACTCTTATGTCACAGTGACAGTGGGAAGCAGCCATAGGGATTTCCATTCCTCAACTTTCACGTCTTTAGCATCACCATCCAGAGCACTCTGACAGGCAAAGACCCTAAACCACAGTTCCCACACACAGCACAATGGTTCCTAACATGGTGATGTTAAAACTGAGCAGACTTATCCAGACCTGGCTTTACTGAACATCTCACCAACACACCTAGAATCTGCAAAGACCCTTCCAGAGCCAAGTGTCTAAGACTAGTCAACCATTTCTAATAGAAAATTACAAGGCCTCCATCTCATCGCTTACTTGCCAAAGCACTACCCAAAGCAGTAGCAGTCTTTTTTCAAGTCTTTAACATTTCTGTTACACATTTCTGTCACAAATTCTCCTGCAGTCAGGGAATTTCACTATTATGAATTACTGGATTACATACTATAGGGTAATTCTCTTATCTTTAAATTCTTTTACTTTGTGTACACAAAATAGTAATTTGCTCCTGAAATAACCTTCCATATCCCAGAGGCCTAGAGGGTTATCAGGATAAACTGATGGATAGACACTTCAGGGGAAATATAACATTTTAGGGTGAAGCTTTAAAATGTGTGCCAAACCTCAAAATCAATGTTTATCCATTTTTTTCTAGCACTTGCACAGCACACAAGCAAGATGCTCCCTCTGTGTATCAAGTATTCATAGAAGAAATATAGTTACCAAAACCAGTGTCAAAGGGGTTGTACTTGTAAAGCACAGCACTTTGCACAAGAAATGCAATGCATGTTTTTCAACATACTTACAATGACATGCAAGCAAAACTCTCCTCTGTGTTCAAAGACCAGATTCCCTTCACATTTTGAGCATTAATATTCTCTATTTACACTTCAACTATTAAAAAATATATTTTGCAGAATTACTATGAAGGAAATACCACTTAGAATTCCCCTTAGGGATCTGATCTATAGGTAGCTCTGTGCACACAGTATATAAGGCACGTAAGCAGTCTTTGATATTTGATAGTTAACATTCACATCATTTAAGTTATGCATGTGTGTAACTCCCTTGCTGTACATGCTGTTTTGATCTCAGTTCCACATACCAATAGAAGCAAATCAATAGCACAACACTTTATCTAAATATTCCACACATCTATAGCATCTTTCATCAAGGAATCTCAGACCAAGAAATAACCCTTTGCATAACCATTTGTAAAAATAGAAATACAAATATATGCTAATGTGAAACAAGATAAAATTTCCCTGAAGGTGCTAAATATGCTTTGGAGAGAAAATATTTTTGCCCTTTTCATCACTGTCCCATCTATTATACTGCCTCAAGCTCTATGTTTCCTATGACACTATATTGACTTGGAAACCACTGTCACCACAGAGCAAATACTTCAAGGCAACTGCTGTGCAACAAAGTTTGAAATAGTGAAGATGTAAAAGTCAGTCTAAAAGGACCATGTGGAGGGCTGATCGACCCTCAGAACTCAGGCAAAAGCTAGAGAATTGTGAAGAGCATAAAATAAAATTGGCACACAATTATTTTTTTCTAGTAATCAATCAGAACTGAAATAAAATATTAAAAAAAAATAAGAATGCTTTCCATAAAGCCTAAGACTTTGAGATCTTGTGCAAAGGGCTACAAATAGCAACAGACATGCAAGATAAAAACTGAAAGTCTGTCCTTTGGGGGACTTCCTAATCTCTACAGATAGGCAGAGAGTCCATGTCTATTCCTGTAAACAGTGACCTCTATGATATCAGACAGTTATGGGTGAGCCAAGGAGAGCCAAGACTGCTATCCCACCTGAACACAAAAACTGTCTAAAGAGAACTGGCATTCCGCTTCCTTCCTGACAGCTCTGGATGTTCGTTTTATGACTTGCCACCACTGAATTAATAATTCATGTATCTGGATAAAATTAGTGAAATGCAATCCTGCAAACACAAGGTACTGGTTAAAAGCCTGCACAACTGCTCAGAATGCTACAGATACCATACCAGCTTCAAGGGCTCTCAGATTTGTAATATTTTATCTTTATGTTATCTTTCAGAGATCTTACACCTTCACAGTATATTGTGGGTGTTTTGTAATTTTGCTTTTACAATTTACTTTAGCTTGCAAAATATTCCTTGATTGCATGCATTTCTCTTTTAAAACACACAAAAGTGAACCTTGATGTTTGTCAGGAAAAGGATAATTCATCTTATTTTTAAAATTAAAAATAAAATGCTTCAAGAGCTTTGAAAAAAGGAAAATTTCTCAGCTATACCACATCTACAGAAGACTTAACTGCAATTTTAAATTAAGAAATTTTATTATTTCACTATTTTTTCCACAAAAATCATTCAGAATGATATCTACCAATCCCATAACTTAATGTTCTCTGAAAACGCTATTATGAGTTTCAGTCATAGAAAAAGATGATTTTTTTTTCTCAGCAGTCAAATTGTCAGGTAAATTCCACTACTGTAATTTTATTCCAATTTGTACATCTCTTCTTTCTTCAACAAAAAAAGAAAAAAACCCCATATGATTGGCATATTTACTGCATAATTGCAAACTACAGCTGTGGTTTCAGATGTTATTCCCCTGCACAGAAATGATAGATTAGCCTGCTCTTTACTTGGAGGTAAATGCTGCCTCTGTCCCTTTTTATCCAGCAAAGAATTGCAAAATTGTTCTTCCAATATGTGTGAATTTACATTTTTCCCACTTCCAATGTTTATATATGAGCATGCATATATATATGCACAGCAACTAAAATACTAGATTGATTCAATACAAAATGTATAATGGAATGGAACTGAAGATAAATTATGTATTCACAAAGTGTCCCAAAGTGCTTCACTGCATGTTACTAACAAATGAATATTAAAAAAATTTAAGCCCCCAAATCCCAGTTTTCTGAACTCATGGTAAAGTATAATATAAATAGATAAAAATGTTAAATATGATCTTCCTTCCATATCGTTGTCTAAGAAAACAGGAAAAAAAAAAGAAGAAATAGCAGTAACAAATTCAGTATAACCAAAATCCCAAGAATCTGATAGGCTTCTAGAAAAATTACCAGGTGCTAGTAACCCGGTACAGACAAAAATCTTTTGACTCCATAAGGACTGTGGAAAGCATGAAAAGTTCTGAAACATTTGATGATCAAGTGCAGCCAAAAGCAGCTTCAAAGTGCTTTTTGGCTGGATTGTAAAATCTCACCATAATATACAGCAGTCTTGATGACACTGAAGTTCATCCATGAAATAAAATTTATTCTGGATTGATCAAGTGTAATATCCCTAGCATAGTAAGGAAAATGGAATTCAGAGCAAGAACAGAATGGGCACATGTTCCTTCACAGAAGCTAATGAATGAAATGAAGTGAGGACTGGACAAGAAAGAAGGTACTGGGAACATGAGATTATGGGTGTAGGTGAAGACATGCAAAACCACAATGTCAAGAAGGAAGGGGAAAATAGTTCTGAAGGCTGTTTTGGTGTTGGGAATGTCCTACTGACTCCTCAGAACTCACATACTCACATACTCAGTGTGAGAAGCCATGGAACCAAAAAGAACTTATTTTGTTTCTTACAGAAAGGCAAACAAGAGATGTGGTTTTTATGAATGAATGCATGAAGACCTGAGACAGGAATTCAGAAAATGTTATACTGAAAAAACTGAAAAAAATGGGAATGCTGCAGAATAAGTTGCCATGAATGCATTTGTATAGAACTGCTTCAAGAAAAAATTAGAATCCAAGATGATTTTGGATACTGGAGGTGCCTAACTTAAGAAGAAAAATTAATTTTGGGCATCTAATAATAATGAAACGATGCTGACTCACAAACTTTTAGGTAGTGAAATACTTTCCAAGAAAAGAAAATAAAAGACCTGCTAAAAAAGAATATAAACAGTTTAATATAGTTGCTGAGCCAATGGATTTTTTAAAAAAATCCCACATGTTAAACTGTCCTGAGGACAGTGAGACCAACGCTTGTTGGGAGGAAGGCAGTTCAATTTCTAGCTAATTCCCTCTCTGGTGAAAAGTTTCCATCCCAAAAGCTTGACACCTCTGTATGTAAAGTACCTGTGCTGTGCAAGATTTTCCTGAGGCTGCAGGTACCAAGAATACCTGTAAAGTCTGGCCTTTGCTATGAGGGATCCCTTCACTCCTATTCTATAACTTCTACTTATGATGCCTCTGCAAGCCCATAGCATCATTTTACTCCAGTCCACAGATGGCACTGGCAAAGCAGCCCAGCTGGCACATGAACTACTCCTCAGAAAGGTCTCTGTATGCGATTACTTAGGTTCCTCTTAACATAGCTAAGAAAAACCTGAAAAGTGTAAATAAGCTATCTTCTCAAAGATATAAAGAAATTTTGCAGACTCTAAAACCTTTGATCATTTTAGGATAGCTTGCATATAAAACACTGAATTTTTCCTAAAAATAATGTCAAAGAGGCAAGGGTCAGGACCCCGAGTGCCCTCACTTTCAAGCTTGGATGACTGAGTTAAGGAGTCTAACTTGTCAAGCACAAACACAGCTCTTCCACTAGTGAGAGATGTTATGAAAAAGCTAGAAACAACCCTCTTCTCAACCTTCCTCTCCTTGTTTTGCTTTGGATGCTACTTTTAAGCAGTCTTTACTGTTGGCTTCCTATGTCTGCACCTGGTGTGATGCCTCCCTGACCTCGGCCCACACCCACTGGCTGAGCTTCCTGGCTTGCCCTGGCACCTGCCACTCACTAAGGTTTTGACAGGTGATCACCAGACTGTGCCACCTCTGCCATTTAATGGGTATCCACCCTGGGAATTTTCCAAACAACATGCATCAGCCATCACTGCTTACAGTAAGTAAAACCATGAGACAAGCTAGAACATCCCAGATCCTCGCAGTGAATTGACTGCCACTGAGTTTTACCTGTGGGTGCTCGTTCATAGTGGCTGAACAAGAGCCACGTGGCCAAGAATGCCAATGGCATGTTGGCTGGTATCAGAAATAGCGTGGCCAGCAGGACCAGAGGAGCGGTAGTCCTGCTATACTTGGCACTGGTGAGGCCACACCCAGAGCGGTGTGTCCAGTTTTGGACCCCTCACTTCAAAAATGACATTGAGGTGCTGGAGTGTGTCCTTGGAGAGACAAGGGGCTGGGGAAGGGTCTGGAGCACAAGCCCTGTGAGGAGCGGCTGAGGGAGCTGAGGCTGCTTAGCCTGGAGAAAAGGAGGCTCAGGGGAGAGCTCATTACTCTCCACAATTCCCTGAAAGGAGGTTGGAATCAGGCGGGAATCAGCCTCTTCTCTCAGGTAGCAAGGGACAGAAAAGGAAATAGCCCCAAGTTTCACCAGGGGAGGTTTATGTTGGCTATTAGGAAAATTTCTTCACTGAAAGGGCCGACTTTAAACAGGATGCCCAGGGAAGTAGTTGGAGTTATGATCCCTGGAAGTGTTCCAAAGGTGTGTGGATGTAGTACTTGGGAAATGTAGTTTAACAGTGAATACGGCCATGCTGGGTAAACGGTGGGACTCAATGACTTAAGTCTTCCAACCTTAACAATTCCAGTATGATCCTATTCCATTCTCAACCTCCTAGAATGAAAGGAAACAATCACCACGTTTCAGCAGATGTCCCCAGCCAGCTCTTGGGCTCTCACGAAGACGCAGGGCCCAGGGTTCGGCCTGCTCTCCTCTCGGCGCCCCCGGCACTGTGTCTATGCCCTCACCGGGACAGGCTCCCCGGCCCGGTTCCGCGGCGCTCCCGGCGGGACAGGGCGGCTCGCGCCTCCCCCGCCCCGAGCGCGGCCCCGCCCCGAGCCAC
>VXBR01007649.1:448502-571938 GCA_013400215.1 Cisticola juncidis | reverse complement strand
GGGGAGCGCCTGGGCGGTGCCACCCCCAAGCAGTTCTGCGCCCTGCAGGGGAGGCCGCTCGTCAGCTACGCGGTGCGGGCCATGGAGAGGTAACGAGCCCGGCTCCTGACCGCGCCCCGGGGGCTCCTGCCGGCCCTCACCGGGCCCGGAGAGGCGCAGGCAGCCCCCGCTGCCCTCCCCTCAGGCCCTGGACGCTAGGGCGGCTCTAGTTTGCGTTGCGGTGTCTCTCCGCCCCTCCCCGCCCGGTCAGACCGGGAGGTGTGTTTGGCCCCCCCCCTCACCTGGGAATAAGTCCCGAGCGGGACATGGGCGCTTCCCCCACCCAGCCTGACTCTAGCGCCGCCATCCCGGGTGGCTCTCCTCCCTGCTTCCCCAGCCCTGTCCCTGCTTCGAGGCTGTGCCGCATTCCTTGGCTCCTGGAGATCCATCTGTTGGATGTCTCTCAGCCTCGAAGCTCGAGGGTTTGTGTAGCCCCAGTGGCTGGTTTGGTGAGCTGTGAGCCCACCGCAGCTGTTGGAGACAGTCACAGAACTATCCATCAGCTCTGAAAAGAGATCTGTTCTGCCATTGCCATTGAAGATGGCCTTTATAATGTGCAAAGGCTTCGAAAAATGATCCACTCCTCATAATGGGATGAATGAACTGACTCACTGATGTACAGCACTGCATTATGCTCCACTATTACCCATGGTAAAACACTTAGCATTAGGAGGAAGTTTGAAGCAAAAATGTTTAAGTAATAGTTGCTGGACTAGAAGCTGATGGCTTATGTAGTGTGGAGGTGTATGTGTAACTTTTACATTTTTATGTTGTAGTGATACCACAAGGAGTAATGGGTATGAATTGAAAAGTGGGAAATTTAGGTTAGGTATTAGGAAGAAATTCTTTACTGATAGGGTGGTGAGGAACTGGAACGGGTTTCCCAGAAAGGTTGTGATGCCCCAACCCAGGTAGCATTCAAGGCCAAGCTGGATAAGGCCTTGAGCAATCTGTTTTAGTGAGAGGTGTCCCTGCCCACAGCAGTGGGACTGGGGCTAAATGATCTTTAGGGTGCATTCTGACCCTTAACATTCTATGATTCTGTGTTGAAGCAAAGGATTAAAGGAATGGGATTTCTTAGGAGCCAGGCTTTTCCTTTCCATAAGGCTGTTGAGTTCTAGGCCTATGACTGACAGTTAATATATTATTGTCAAATGTTAATATAGTGTAAGTCTTGTGTCTGGTGTCACTTGAAACACCACAGGTAGGAGCAGAGTGTCAAGGGGAATTCTGGATGTGTTGCAGTAACTTAAGTAAGAAACCAAACCTTTAGATTTTTAGAGAGAATAAATGGGGAGGAGTGGAGATCAATGAAAGAAAATTGCCAGCATCTCCCAAAGTTCTTAACACATGGAAACTTGTACAACTTCAAAATGGGGACTCTTTTTCCATTCCCACCCAGAGAGGCTTCCCTCAGGTCACTTGTTACTTTATGAAAGAAATACTGCTTGTTTTCTTTATTTAATTTTCAACAGCACCCAGTAGCAAAGCTAAGCACATCAGTAAGCGAAGGGTCCAATCCAAAGCTTGCCACAGCTGTAATTTCTGCCAAAATGTCATGGGAATCTACAGAGAGGCATTATATCCTCACTCAGTGTATTGGAGACCTGGAGAAATGAGAACAGAGTGAGGTTTGGGAAGGAAATGTTATGCATCTAAAAAGAAAAATAAAAATTTTTACTGCCAGCAAGCTCTGAGAAAATAGCTGTACTTTGAGCAACACTATTATATTTGTCCTAAAGCTGCAAAAAATTAGAAGATTGATTTTTAAGTTGTACAGTTCAACCAAGTTGATTGTGAGAGTAGCAACTTGGTACTTTTGCTTAGGAGTGCAATAACCCCTGCCAGTGCTCTGTCAGGCAGAGCTTCCTGCCACCTCTGCTGCACTGGAGTGTTGATTGGTGTAGATGTGTATGAGGAGCTGGGAACAGATGTACTCCAAAGCTTGGGATGGCTTTCATTTTCATCTCAACACTTTTACTTCTGGCTTTGAAACTGTGAAGGATGTATCTCATTCTTACTTTGTGTGTATGTAAGGGCAAGCATGTAATATCGAGGAACTGCAGTCTACCACATAATCTACCTAGAAATGGCAGATTTTGTGTTTAGCTTGATACGATGTTCTCATGTCCGTTGTTTACCTGATGTAATTGAATGGGCCATTGACTCATTAGCCTGTAATAACTTCTGTTGAACTGGACATCTCGGCTGGTGTGGCCTCTTTGAAGCTTTTTTAAATCTAGAAAAGAGGTAGCAGAGTATAGACAGAAATACATGAGCAGTTCAAGGATGTGCAGCTGCTTTGCACGTGCTCTTTAAAGATCAGTAGAAAAAGATTTTTATGCTGTTCAGCTGAAAGTGGTGAGACTCTTAAATATCAATGTGGAAAAATGGGCAGATGAGACAAGAGCAGACATGAATGAATAAGCAGTGCATCCTGTTATGTAGGATAAAAGCATGTGGAACACTGGCCTGCCAATAATAATCACAGATGATACCCTGAGGAGGAGGAGATGAACCAAAGGGTAGGGAAAAATTTGTTTTTAATTGCCAGTGCAGTGGCACTGATAGGAAGCTCAGGCCCTACCTTTGGGCTAAAATTAAAGTGTGTTAGAAAGCTTAAATGTCTAGTTTTCCCATTGGATTTATTCCTGCTGTTGTTGAACTATGCAAAGTGTTTGCAACAAATTCAGCTGATTTAGAATAGCATTCCTTTTTTTTTTTTTCCTCCTCTAACAACTAGCAGAGTTTTTCCTTTATTTGATTTTTTTGGTGTATATATGTTTGTTAGAATAAAATTTTTTCAATTCTTTTTCTGAGACAGGGAGGAATCTTAACTCTTTATGCACACGTGCATGCATATTTTACTAAATCTACAGAGAGGAAAACAAACTAGAAGTTAAGATTGATTTTAAAATCATGGAGCAAATATGCTGCTGCTATTCTTGCTGTGCTCATATTTCACCAGATGTTGCAAGTACAATGAGTAGTTATAAAAGAGGAAAGCTGTGTCAGTATCTTCACTGGCAGAATTCAAATTTTCCATAAAGGTTTCAGACAGCTTTGTTTTCTTTATTGCAGTATCTCAAAACAGGGGGAGGTCTCTTAAAATCCCCTGGGTAAGCTCCCTAAGGAGCTTCTCTTTGGAAGTGTCTTGCACAGTTATTTGCAAATATTTTTCTCCATTGATTGATGCATATTCACTGGCTGTATAAGTCACACAATTACAGTTTTGTTAAATGGATCTACTCTGATGCTTCTTTTTGTCNTTTTTTTTTTTTTAATAGCTTATGAGTAGAAAATATGGCAAATTTTATGGAGACATCTTTTTTGTCATGTCTGACTCATAAGGAGCATTTTATTTCTGGAAAAAAATTGCATGGTTTCTGTAATGAGATGCTCCAAACTTTCTTAATATACCATAAAAGCTTCCTGCTTCAATTTTTGTATTGGAAGGGATACATTTTTATTAATATATTTTTTCATATAGCAATTCATAACAAAGCTTTTATGGAGCAAAAGGAGGTTACGCTTGAATTCTGCAAATAGATTTTGTTCTTGTTGCTTCTTTTTCTCATTTGGTTTTTAATAAGGCTAGCAAAAGTAATATAATCTATAGAATATAGTAATATAATGCAGTTAATATTATACTAATACTGTATAGTAATGTAATAGTAATATAATCTATGTAATCAGCACCTTTGAAGGTTTCTGTGACAGTGAAAGATAGTAGCACTGCTGAAGTCATCTCAGCAGTGACTGCCTGGTTCTGGCCTTGTTTTGCTGGTCTCGGTAGGTTTTATTGGACAGTTTTTTAGTGGCAGAGAGAGTTGCAGGAGACTGAGTGTGAGTATTTAAGCCTTATGCCATATTTCAGCACTGGTTTCTGTGTGAGTGAACTGGTAGAGGGTTAAATCTGGGTCACATTTGTACCTCAGCATGCCATTTAGGCGATACAGTTTCAAAGTGGGCTTGGTTCATTTCCTCTGCAGCCTGTATTTTGAAGGAATAGCTTGATCTGTTGCTGGGTTAATGAGCTCCCCTACTTTCAGTTCTAGCTTAGCTAGTATAAGTGTTTGTAGTTCTGTTTGAAATGGAATGGAACAATACTATATTTACTAGGCAGTAAGTCTATGTGTAGGTGATGACGAGAAGGATGGCTGCAGGAAACAAACGTATAGTTCTTTTCTGCCTCATTGTTTGCTTTCTGCTAGTATTAGGGTCCTCCCAAGACAGTTGCAGAGTGATTGTAACTGGACTTGTCATTTTGTTTCATTTACTCAGACTTGATTTTCCACTTCGGAGCGGCAGCCTGAGTTGTATGGAAGCACTAAGAGTTGTGTGTTGTTAAAGCACATTGGGGTACAGCATTGTGATCTTTTTCATGTGTCGTGCTGATTCTTTCTGAAGCTTGATCCAACATTACAGTTATAAAATTGAAATGGCGTTTGAAATGCTGTTTTTAAACTGGATTTGAGCAGATCCTCAGTAAACTATTATTTTAGTATGAAATCTTTCTGAAGGAAAGGATGTGACAAATTGAGGGAGGGAAAAAAGATTAATTTACTGCCAGATTGGGTGTATAGTGATATCTTTCTACTTGAAAACATTTTGCAACATTTCTATAAGCAGATCTTCAGAAGAGCTAGCAACCTGTGTGGTGTAGAGACCTTATTCATTAAAACTTGTAGCACACTTTATTGGATTAGTACTCTTCATGAGTTTTAGTTGGACAAAACCTAAGCAGTTCTGTATGTAATCAATCTAGAGGATACCTTTATGCTCTTACATGAATATGTTACATCCCTAAATCACATCTCTAATTATAGAATGTGAGTCCGGAATGAGTTTAAGGAGGACATACTCAAGTTTACAAATGTGTTTATGCAGACACAGGGTGGAGCTGTGACCGCATCCTGTCACTTTTTGGTGTATTGTACCACTGGAGGCCTTGAGCCCTTCCACCCCCTCTGTGCAGAGATTTATCACAGGCTGGCCTGTACTTGTGTTCCCTTGCCTGCTTCCCAGAAGATGCTGTGTACTACCCAATTGCCTCTTAACCTGTTTCAGTTGACTTCAGAAAGGGCA
This sequence comes from Cisticola juncidis, assembly GCA_013400215.1. NCBI lineage: Eukaryota > Metazoa > Chordata > Aves > Passeriformes > Cisticolidae > Cisticola > Cisticola juncidis. Next base: position 566,811 of record VXBR01007649.1, on the reverse strand, counting down.
ATGTCAGTGTTCTTCTTACACAGTCACAGTAGCTGTGCACACTGTCCAGTTCCTGGGTACTGTGTGAGGCTACAGTCTTCCTGCAAATCGAAATGAAGAGCTCTTGTTCTCATTTAGTGTGAAATAGCTCTTCCTGCATTTTGCTTTGTTAAATGACTGACTCTCAGTATTTAAAAAAAGAACTGAGAAGAATCCAGTTAGTTTGCCCTAGTTCCAAGCTGAAGTCATGCAGAAGTGCTATATTTTGTAATTAAATATGAGTATGCCAAAAATCATATGAGAGATTTTTAAACCTTTTGATTGACCTGGGATGAGTGACGAGTTGAAATGAAACTTGAAACCCCATGACTTCAGATTTTACATTTGAGCAACTCCAATACTTAAAGAATGCTGAGAATATGTTGGTTTGGCTGTATTTTCTGCCTTTGCTAATAGTAAAATGAACATAATGGCAAGTATTTTTCTTTTGAATGTAGAATGTAATATCACTTTATTTTATTTTAAATAGTTATTTTACAATTCATTGAGATAGTTTTCCATCGAGTATTATTAATTAAAACTCCCCACCCCTCCTTACATGAGGTGGAAGATGCTCTGATTCACGTTGTAGGTAACTAGTTTGTAACACAGATTAATTTTGCTTTTGAAGTAAGAATAGTTCCCAGGTAATGCCTTCTCATGTGTCATTGCAGAAATCAGTATCTTGAACACATGTATTTCTGAACTGTGAATTTCATACTCATACTTTTCTACCTGGAAATATTTAGTTCTTAGTACCTTCGTTCTTGTGTCTGCAATATTAGTTTCAACAGCTTTACTAGTTTTAGTTGAGACAGTACACTCATACTTGTCTCTCTTTCTCCCTAGTTGCGTGTGTAACTAGCATGCATGGTAATTTTACACATGGGTAATTTTAACATAATAATTTTTTAAAAATCATTGCTCATCTGGTGAGTTTCTTGTCTGACATGCTAAAATGCTCTTCTGCCATCTGTGGAGACACAGAAAGGGAACATAACATTTTTTTAATGTTCTTTACATAGACATTTAGAAAATAGGACACTACAATGGATTTGAATTTTAGTATTTCTGTTGTTTTGAAGTACAGTATGCCACATATGACTAGAATTTGTATCCCCAGATACTTTGACAGAAGTATGATTTCAACCTAGCTTCAGTTGTGGTTGATTTTAATCTTGTGGTCTGTCGGTCATTCGCTTCCCCTCACACAACCCCTCAGTTCTAGAGCTAGACTGATACCAACACTAAAATCTTGGAGATCAGTAAAAATGCATTTTCAGTATGGTATTCTTAACTTGCACAGCTGTGTTTTTACATTTTTCTAGCTTCCTACAGCAGAAATCTTTCTGTTTATATATATATTTTCCAAACTACCAGTGTAATGTTTCCTGTCAATATTAAAGTATTACAGTTTTCATTCATTACTGTTCTGTCAGTTACTGCCCATGCCTGTCTTGATAGTGATCTTTGTTTCAGTCTTTTTCTTGATTGTCTTATTCTCTTGTGCATTGTGTGCTTCACAGAACATGGCATATTCCAGGCCACAGGATTTACCAGTTTATTAGAAACTGATTAGCAAACTATCACTATTTGATTTAGTAGTTCTTTTTGAAGTTAGGAATGATGCTGGAGTAAGAAATGGTTTCAAGGCTTTTGAAGAGTTATCAGAATGTGCCCCTCCACAAAGTGGTTGTTGGAAGCAAGTCCCTTCCCAGAACTCCAGTGTTATTGGCATAAATCTTCTGTTGTAGCTCTCCCTTAAAGAGTGGAGTACAAAAACATGGACTTGGGTATATCAAGAGGTGCTTTATTTAGCCATCTTGAATTTTAATTGTTATGAATTTCTTTGTTTCATATATATTCACTTTTATCTAGTCATTCATGTCTACTTTCTCTGGTTTTGTACTGATTTTACTAGGATAAGTTGGATATCTGACATTATTGTGGTGGTCTCTCCTGAAAATATTGAAACAATGAAGACTATCATTGAAAAATACGGCCACAAAAGAGTTACAGTAGTAGAAGGTGGAATAACTCGTCACCGGTCAATATTCAATGGACTGAAAGTATTTGCAGAGAATGAATTTTCCAGCCATTTGCTCCAGAAGCCAGAAGTAGTGATTATCCATGATGCTGTGAGGCCTTTTGTTGAAGAAGATATTGTTTCAAAAGTGGTTATGGCTGCTAAAGAACATGGGGTATGTACTATACAGCAATACAACTCTGTAATATGCTTTATACTGTACAGCTTAAAGTCATGATTGATAAATCAGGAATTTTCTAGTAATTTTATTGATGTGTGATGGGCTTGTTGTAAGTAGAACAGATCCAGATTCCCTATTGTGCAGTGAGGTCAGGTGGGGGAGGTTAACATTTTAAAATGCTGGAGGTATTATTTGCTACAGGGAATAATTGTTGCCATAGAGACTGTCAGTAAGAGATTGAATCAATCAGCAATTTGTTAGTTGAAAGGTAGGTTATATAATGATACCTTTTATCTTTATTTTTTAGCTTTTTTTTCCATGCAGAATTATCACCTAATGCTGTAACAGTTCTGTTAGTGATCATTAATAATAGCCAAAGAGTGTGTGTGCTGCATTGGTTGACTTGCAAATTTTGTGCTTTCATCTCAAACTTATATGCAAATCCTGGATAAGCAGCAAAAGAACCTGTAAGCATTGCAAACTGCTGGAAAACAGGGTAAGTGGGAAACCGCCAGCTGTAGGTTGGATATTCTCCTATTTAACACTGCATCTGGGGACTGGGATTACTCCCAGAAACCAAAAAGGTTTCTGGGAAAGTATGTGATATATGAAGGGAAAGAGTTGGTAGAAGTTGTGTTATGCAAGTAGAAGGCTAGGAGAGGCATGCACTAGCAACAAGATGCTCAGCAAGTTAGATAAACTGCCTAAGTCAGAGATGTAAGAAATCATGTCTTAGCCACAGGCTTGTATGCAAAATTTACTATCTTTAATTTGGTTTTGAATTCTCCATTAATAAGATGCATAATTCTTCTCTGCTTCTAGGACATGGTTTGAGGTAGAAGTCGTTAGTGGTAGCCAATTGTTTGGGTACTAGAAAACTGGAAAATGTACCACTGCTTGTCTTTTCCAGAAAATGTGGTAAAAGATAATTGACAGGTGGTTCACTACTTTGACAGTGGAATAATGAGTCCAAAGAATGAACTGTGGTATTTTTTTAGTGCTTCTACACCTTCATAGTGTAGAAGGGGAATATATGGCTTGCTAAAATATTTATGAAAATCAAATTATGCCAAGTCTCTCAGAACATTGTTGCAAGTCTAAATATATTGAGTCTCTTCTTAGTAGGCCTATAATTTTGTAGATAGGCTTAATAAGAAATGGCCATAAAATAGAAACTCTGCACTATAGTTTTCAGTGATCTAGAACCTAGACTTCCAGTTATTAAAACTTAAATTCTGTTAGGTCAAAAATCTTGTTAAAACTCTTTCTCATATAGCACAAAATAGCATTTCAGAATTGATCCTCTGCAAAATACTTTAAAATAAATCCGCTTTGTAAATCAGTTTTAAATGTGATTCTTTGAGAGTGGTTAGAAAATGGAATTAATTGATCTGGTTTTGGGTTGAAATGAGTAACTTTTCTGAATGTGTTTGTGTTGTCTTTGCATGTGAAAGGTATCTCATTTGAATTTAACTTTTCACTTTTTTCTTGAAAGTTTTGTGATTTTAGTAAAATATTTTCTCCTGGGTTTCTTTTTAATTGGATATAAGGTATTTAAAGTAAAAAAGTAGGGGGAACCAAGGCAATCTCCATGGCCCTTCTCATGTCAGTGTATTCCAGTTCATCTGAACTTCTGACTGGTAAATATTTCCTACCCTGGATCACTGAAGTATAATTTGATCTCACAAAACCATTATTTACATGTATCATACTTTAAATGTATCATAACATTTGTCTGAAATTTGTGTGGTGATGATTTACTCTATGGTGGCTTTCTGTGGTGGCTGAGATCCACTGACTTCAGCAAGGCTGGGCCATCAGAGATGTGTGCTTGAAGTCTAAGAGCTGGGTGCTGTTGATAGTACTTGACAAAGTAATTGAATTAAGGAACATGAGAAGTATTTCATTTTATGTAACAAATTGGAAAACCACCTTCCCAGAGAAAAGTGGATGTTTCCACTTGAGAACTACAGAATTCTGAAGAACTAAATGGAAAGCTATGACTTTCTCAAAACTGATATGCATAGTTTTGAATATCAGAAAAAAATTGATCCAGAGGAGCCATCATCTTTAGCTCTTCCTATGGTCAAATTCTTTGCATATCTAAAAGGATGTCAGTTCTTCAATCTTTCAGTACAAAATGTAATTACTTCCTCTTGCATTATGTAGAAAGGTACAAAACCTGGCAGAAACTTCATATTAAATGACTTGTGTTAATAGGGGTAATGCTATATTGTTATATGTCTGCATACCTTATAGATAACATAATTATGAGAAGCTTTAATGTTGTTTAAAATGGCAATTGATCAAGTAAGTTATTTCACTTTTGGCTGCCAATTTTCAGACAAATAAACGGCTTTATTACACTTACGAATCAGTTTGTTATTTGCCTACGGGAATAAAAATGTATACCTTAACCAGAACTAATAAATTATGCCTTAAATCCCCTAAAAACCTCCTCGATTATGTCAAAATATTACTTTGTAACCAATTAAATTCCGTTTAGGTTTTGGGGGTCATTTTGCAATTAAAATTATATGTTTCTAGAAACAAATTCTTTACAGCCAGTAAAAGTTGGGAAAAGTGGAAGCTTCAGAAGGCATCAGTCCAAAGCCTCTGGCAATATCTATTGCCAAAATTGCATTTTAAACAACGTAACTAAAGTGAAAAATGCTAACATGAAAAAGAAATCAGGAGGGTGGGGGAACTTGTCAGTTCTGCTATTGAAAGTTTACAAAAAGAAGGCACATCCAAGGACTTTTTTCTCTCGTTAACATAAACTAGATTTGAAAGTCAAGGATGTTACATTGAAAGGACTAAGTCAAAATGGCATTCTTAAACGCTGGTTTCTGGAAGCTGTCTAACATCGTTACTTTATTCTGAGCTTTAGCAAGGACCTGAACAAAGCTTACACACAACTGTACAATGCTACCCAGCCTTGTGGACTCCTACTCACAGAGGCCGTCGGTCAAAATAACACTCCCAGACAGAAAACACGGTGTTGTGCTCAGTCTATTCCTCTCGTGCTGCCATTATCACTCTTACTGTAGTGGAAGGCTGGAGCAGAAAACATGGACCTCTGTGGATCGTGTTGTTTCACCCACTTATTTTGCTATCTATGCTTGCTGAGTTACATTAGCAAAACTTGATTGGTGGCAAACCAAAAACCACCTCTTTTTCTCCACTGACATTAAAGGAAGACTTGGGAGGATAAATAAGATGATCTGGTGTGGTGTATTTAAATGGGGACAGAATGCTGGAGTGGTTCTGCCCCTTCTGACCTTTCTTTGCACTTTTTCTCTGGAACAGTTATCTTTTTGTTTTCTCATCTCCTATGGTTTTGCCATATATAGATTATTTTACACATGGTCTTTGTCCCTGTTATAATCAAAGACAGATTTTAGCCAGCTGCAAAGGCTGCATCAGTGACAAGATTGTTTTTGATTCATATTTATACACTGGGTTATCCAAAGTTATTCTGTGCCTGTGTTCTCAGAAATTCGACTTTCATTGTATGCTTGGTGCTTTGTGGGGCTCTCACTGTCCTGTCAAACCCCTGTGCAAAAACAGAATCAAGAACTGAATGAGTTTTGTACTTTAGGAGAGTGACTAATGTCAATGTGAAAATAATGATTAATGAATTGTAGGAGTGTTATTCATCAACTTGAGAATGAAATAACATTTGAAGACCCACATGGTCTTAGCCTAGTAAGGCACATGGAGGCCAGGGAGGGGATTAAAGAGCACCATTATGGCTTTACCAAGGGCAAGTCCTGTTCAACCAACCTAGTGGCCTTCCATGATGGAGTGACTACATCAGTGGCACAGGGAAGAGCTATGGATGCTGCCTCTGTGGTCTTCCCTATAGTCTTTGACACAGTCGTCCACAATCTCCTTCTCACTAAATTGGAGACAGAAGATTTTGATGGATGAACTGTTCAGTGGAAGAGGAATTGACTGGATGGCTGCAGCCAGAGAATAAAGGTTAACACCTCAGTGTCTGGCTGGAGATTAGTGACAAGTGGTGTCCCTCAGGGGTCCACACTAGGACCAGTATTCTTTAATACCTTCTTCATTGGTGCAGACACATTTGCATAAGATGCATCCTGAGCAAGCGTATAGAAGACACCAAGGTGAGTGGTGTGGTTGATATGCCTGAGGGGTGGATGCCATGCACAGGGACCTGGACAAGCTCAAGCAGTGGTCCTGTGTGAATGCTGAGGATCAACATGGCCAAGTGCAAACTCCTATCAATAAAGGCTGAGGGATGAAGGGATTGAGAGGACACTTCAGAAAAGGACTTGGGGTATTTGTGGATGAAAAGCTGGTCATGAGCTGACAGTATGCACTTACAGCCAGAAAGCCAGTTGTGTTCTGGGCCAGGAGAGGTGTGACCAGCAGGTCCAGCAAGGTGTTTGTCGCTCTACTCTACTTTTGTGAGAACCCAACTGGAGTACTGCATCTGGCACTGGGGCCAGCACAGGAAGGACATGGACCTATTGGAGCAGGTCCAGCAGAGGGCCACAGAAAAGATCAGATGGATCATACATCTCCTACGGTGAAAGGCTGAGAGAGTTAGGGTCAATTAGCCCGGACAAGAGTGCTCTGGAGAGACCTTATTTTGGGCTCTCAGTGCTTGAAGGGGGCTTATATGAAAGATGGGGACAAACTTTTTAGCAGGATCTGTTGAAATAGGACAAGTAGTAATGATTTAAAATGAATAAAAAAAGTAGATTCAGACTAGATAGAGACAAATATTTTTTATAGTGGGATAGGTGAAACATGAGGAGAGTCTTCCTAAAGAGATGATGGATGCCCCATCCCTTGAAACAGTCAAGGTCTGGTTGAACAAGGCTGAGCAACCTCACTCAGAGTTTAAGACATCTGTGCTCATTGCAGCAGGGTTGAATTACATGACCCTTGAAGGTCCCTTGGACCCTTGAAGGTCCCTTGGAACCTAAACAATTTTATGATTCTATGTTATTGTAAAGATCAGGAGCTCCTTAGCAGCCTTGAATGTGTGATGAAATTAAATGTGATTTTTGCTGTTGTACAAAACACCAGTGTTACCTTGCATTTTTCCTTTTTAATGGATAATTATCGAAAGCATCATGATGTTTCCATAGCTTATGGCATTTTTGGTCTGGTAGAATTTAAACATTCTCAGCCAAGTTGTTAATTGTTTTCCGTGTTCAATGGAGAACTAATGCATTGTTAGTAAATACTTGTAGTCTTAGTCCTAACAAGGCATAATGTTTGATGATGGGAGGGCATTGGTAAGGGGAAAACAGCTCTGTCATTTCCCAGTCCCAATTTAAGTGCTTTAGATGATTCACCGCATTTATTATGAAGTATGCAACTCACCCAATTGAAACTTAAATTATAATCTCCCTTTTTACTTGGCACCATTTGTGTGTTGTACTAACAGAACCAGCCTAGGACTAACAGAAACAGTATTTTTAAAAGGTGACTTAATCCAACACTTTTTAGTTTCTGGAAGTCTGCACACAAATGTACCCCTTTAAATTTAGAGAAATGACATATATGGTACTGCTGTTTATTTGAAGCTAGTTAAAATCTATAATATTATATTTGGGAAATGAAGCAGCCTTTAGCAAAGATAAGGCTATTTAGCACTCAGATTTCTCCTTCCTGCAGGAAATAAAAGGTTTAAAGGATTGTTCCTTAAAATAAGGAAAATTTTGTCCAGCATGTGTGAGAGGCTGACTAAAGGCCTTGGATGATTCTAGCAACTCCTACATGGCAAGATCTGGAAGAGGCCCTTGGCCTCTCTGGCTAGTGATTAGGCATGTAAATTTTACTCCCTTTCACCAAATGTTGCATAGAAAAGAAAGATTATCTGAGTTTTCATGTAGAAATGTTCTCAGATGCATTTTGGCTGAGTTTGTAATCTGGGTGGTTGTGGCAAGGATAACACCAGCCCTGCAGGTTAGGTGAAGCTTCTGAAAGCCAACTTGGCCTGTTTCATATGCTGTAATAGTTTGCTGGACTGGTTCTGTGCTTATCCTCCTCTTTCCAAGAAGTAAGTGGGCTGTAGTACAGAAAGAACTAAAACTGCCTTGAGGAGCCCTGGAGCATCTAGGAGAGAATTTGTGAGGTATCAAATCCACACACAGATGTATGAAAGCCACTATTTGAGCTAAACTGACATGGTAAGGTGAAATGATCCATTTTACAAGGCCCTTGATAACAGAAAGTGTTAGATGAAGCCTGCATAAAGAAGTGACTTGAAATTTTGAATTTAATAGACTGTAAGGGAGAGAAACTTGAGTTCAAGGTTTCCTGGAAGGAGAGGCACATGCAGTTCTGAGAGAAGCAGCTGAGCAAGTTCATGAGGCAAAGACATTTGAGAAGCAAGTGCAGAGTTGCTCAGGGCACTGTGTGACCACAATCTCTGGTGCCCGTGGGGTTTGGTTGCTCAGGACTGTATGCGTGGGAAAAGAGTTATTAATTAAACATTGCAGTTTTGCATTTGGTTGATTAAATTGTGCAAGAGTCTTCCTACAACACTTTAAGATTTCTTTTTCTTCTTCATAAATGATGCAAATCATGTGTTAAATGATATGCAGTGGATCGGTAGCTTTCATGTCATGATGTTGATTTTGTAATGATGCACGCTGTCTAGAGGAAAAATATTCTTCTTAAAGTATAAACCCCCTAAAAACAATTTGAACTCCTGTGGTAATTGCATCAAGATTTCTGCTCCCCTGAATACAAGTGCTAACTCATCCTTATATTGTTTTACTGTAATATGCAAAATCCTTTGTGGCAGAGTGCACTCTCACTGATAGCTTTTTGCAATATATATCAGTATTTGGGGTATGAAAGATATCTTGCTGACTGTAAGTTGTACTTCATTACTTGTTAGTGCAAGGTAATATTGTGCAAAGTGAAACTCTATTGTTAGCTTTAGTGGCAAAAAATATTGTTTTCATGCTTCATTAATTTTTAGAGCAGATGTTTTGTTTACATTTTGTCACCTAGATTTGCAGTATAGCACGAGTTAGAACAAGTAAGTTCTAGCAGATCATCTTATTGTCAGTTATGTTGAATGAATGCTAAAATGTAAAGCTGTAAGTATGATTTAAAATGCTTCAAAAATATTGAAAACTGATGGTGGTTACTGGCCATGTGATTTGCTTTGAAATATTTGAATTGCTTAGACCAAATTATACATCTTATAGAATCCACTGTAATTGTGTATAACATACAACTATTGCTGGCAACTGAAAAGAATAAAGAGGTCATAAGAAAGTCTTGAAACTCTGCACCAGAACATGCTGCTCTTTAGGTGAGGGATACCATGTGTGGTGAGTATCATATACTTAATATAGATCATTAGTAGCATTATACAGGCTCTATACCAAACTTTAAAATATTTTTAAAAATTATATCTAGAAGAAAAAAATCTTGCTAAATGAGAGCATGTTGTTAAATGTTTCCAGTTATTGGACTGTGACAAAAAAAAAAAAAGTTAAATATGTTGATTGAAGTACTATGTCATATTATTTTGTCTAATAATATGACAAAATATATTTCAAGTAATGTACTGTACTATTGTATCTATGGAAAAACACTAACTTCCTTGACCATTCTTGAATTCTCACAAGGAATGCAGAGATAAGAATGCACTAGAAGAAATGATATATAGTTTATATGACACATTAAAAATGTATATATTGGTTTAATCCTGTGAACTTTTGTAATTTTATGCTTTGTTTTAAAAGTCAGTAATTCAGGATACAAGAACAAAATAAATGACAATCTTACGACTTACTTTCAATCTGTTTTTTTTTTAATACAATTTTAATGTGAAATCAAATGTTCACATAAATGTTGCTTGCAGTACCACTCTTTTCCTTAGTGCATATGTAGTTGGTTTTGCGTCTTTTCCACTTATGGTACATTTTTGAGCTTGTTTTTGATGCTATGTGTTGAAAAATTGCAGCCTGTGATACACCTAGTTCTGTTTCTTACCTCTACTTTAAACATCTATATATTATTTTTCATTTATGTGTTCCTATTGTTTTTTTGAGGGGAATCCTTTCTGTTTTCTCTGAGGAATGTTATTTGTTATGCAGAATAATATTTAGAGTTTAGCATGTGGTTGATAAGACCAAAATAATATTTACTGATGCTTAGAAATAAATGGTTTAAATACAAAAGAACAGAAATCATGTAAATGAAAAAAGAACATGTGTGATCTTAACTTTTGAGCAACAGTTGCTGCTATCTTCCTGAGTTTGCTCTGGCTAATTGGGGCTCTGACATGTCTTGATGTACATATGCTATCCCCAGTTACTCAGATAGTATATTCTGATAAAGGTGACCTCATTAGAAGAAATGTTTTCTTTTTCTTAAATAGTGTCATAAATATACATTACATTTGTTTAAGGCATCCTATGTCTTTGAAGTAATTTCAATGCACAACATAGTGTCAGCTCATTAACATTGGATCAAAGTGTATATTAAATTTCTGATTAAACATCCCTGCTCTTTCAGCTAGGAATAAACACAATTATAACTTCTTCCTTCCTGGTGTTGGTTTAAGATTAACATGTGCCCAATTTTAGTGAGTTTGACTGTTGCTTCTAGCCATCTGGGTAAACAGACTTAAAGGAAATTGGGTGAAGTTTAGCATACAAGCCTTTTTTTCCTAGTGTTCAAAACTCCTTACATGTGTTCTAATTAACCTTCTTTTTGTCTAGTTGATGATTTGGTTTAATATCTGTGTAAGACTAGGCTTGTTTAACATTTCAACCAGTTCTGTCCTTGGGCAATTAAAAGCTGCCAGTGCAAATGTGTCAAGATAGCTGAAATTGCATTGGCTGGTGATACTGCCTATATAAAAGAAATTCTAGTGCTCACTAATGAGAATCAAACATGCTGTAGCCATAAGGATTATGAATTTTTTTTTCCCAAAATATCAGAATAAGGTAATTTAAGAATTATTCTTTTTGTTAAAGGATATACAGGCAGAAGATACCCTTGCAGAAAGATGGTAGTCCTTTTTCTTCAGACTTAATTTCTAGTAGATACATAGCCCACGTTGCAGGTAGTGCTCGTTTGTCAGTAGAAGGAATAGGTAGAAAGAATTCTGGCCCCAACACAGGACAGTCATATAAGTTATGTCTATGCTACATGGGAAAGTCTGGGTGTGAGTGTGGCTGAAAGTATGCTGTGCCCTGGACTCAAATTTATGTTTCTGCATGCTAATGAGAGTACCTCTACCTTTATTGTGGTGCACTGTTCTTCACTGAGTCATCTTGCTTGTCCTGAAGTCCTGACTGACTCCATGCTGTATCTGGTCCTTCAAGAGAAGCATGCAGCTGGTTTGGGGGATCTTTTGGGCATGACATTTACAGAATGAGTTATGGGGACAGATAGTGACAAGTTTGAGTTGAAACCATGTAACCAAACTGCTGGCTTGCCTCGCCATCCAGAAAGGGTTCTGGGTGCAGAATGAGGTTACGAACTCTGGGGCCTATGTGCGGGTTTGTATTCGCTCCGTTTGGAAACTTGGCTAGTTTGGGCTTGAATAAGTGTTCACACCTAGATTTAGAAAACTTTGCTCGCACAGTTGAATTGTTGTTTTTAACTGCACTTCTGTGTAGGCATGCTGCCTTATGGTTTGTGTCATGACTTTGTTTCTGCCTCCATCTTGTCCATTGAAATAGAGTTGTTTTGATAGGATTTCTGTAGTTTGGAGGAGGAAATACCCTAAATCTTCCATCTCTCCACTGGAATCAGAAAACGTCTCACAGATTAAGACTTTTGGTTATAGGAAAAAAAAAGTAGAACTAGATAGTAGCTGGATACAAAATACAGAAAATGAAAACAAAAAAAAGAAAAAAGAAAAAAAGAGAAGATTAAGATATGATATTTTAATGATATATCTTCAATGTGTATTAGAAGTGATTCTCTAATTGCTTTATTTTACAAAAAGGGTTAGATGCCTTTGTTGTGTTATATATACAAGAAATCTGAAAAGAACATTCTCTTAAATATGTGAAATATTTTAATCTGATAATTAAGCTTTTGCTTTGAAGGTTCTGTTTGATAAATTTGAAATAAGAAATCTTTCAGTAGAGACAATTCCTGTAACTTAAATGGTAATTACTGAGTGTGGCTGAAGTAGGTTGATTACTGTAGATACAATTAGTTTGAATGCAAATGTCTGAATGGAAATGCGGGTTTCTACTTGTTTCATGCATCAGAGATACTGTGTTTATTTCTGGTTTTGTTTTTTTTTTCATACTGTAGATGGCTGTGAATGCTCTTCCTGGAAAGTAGTTTGATCTGTGTAAAGCATACTTTCTCTGTAGTAACATGTGGAAACAGTTTGATGGAATAAAATGAGAAGAAATCAATCATAGTTATTCTGAGCTTCTTTTGCTGGTTCATAGCCAGACCTAATTTAGACTGAAATCCTTATGAGATGCTAGTGTTTGGAAACACACAAATAGTCTTTCACCCAACAAAAACCATTCCAGGACATATTTGTAAACTGTTAGATACCGAGCTTGTCTAAATTAACATTGATTGTTATTGTTACATAGTTCACCAGTGTCCTAATGCAATCCTTGTCTTCATGGAAAAGCAAGATGAAATTGCTTGTATGTTTACCGAGTTCACAATTACAAAACTGACTTTAATGGTGTTCCAAGATGGATATAGTTGTCCTACTAAGTGTGACAAGCCCCATGATCTCCAGCATACAGTTTTAAAGAAGATAGCTGCTTTGAAATTATGAAAATGTATTTCTAATGTACTTCTGTTTTCAGTGTATATATGCAAGCCAAGTTTATTTTTTTCCAAGGCAGGGTGGCTAAATTATTTGTGAGTCTTGCTTCAGTTCTATTTGGCTTGTCAGAGTTGAAAACTAGTCTGAATAAAGAATTAAAATTTATAAATACAAATATTGAGAAAACATATAAAAGCTTAAGAACAGGAACATTCTCTTAAACTAGTACTCAGTGGATTGCTTTTCTATGTGTCGTATCAGGCCTATTCCTAACTAACATTAAAACATTGAATTGTTAGTTGGGATGATTAAAATATCAAATAAGTAAAACGTAAAATATACACTTACTTAATGCTACTAGATGGCTGAAAAGATAGCATAGGGAAAATGAATTTCAGGAGATACAGGCTATGAATGGGGAAGAAAAGTATTTTTGGTGTAATTAAAAGGTGAAAAGAAGTCATGTTAGAGAGATGGAAGGCTTTATTCTGTAAAGTTTTAGGCTGTCATTCCTGCTCACTTGAAGTTGAGGGTTCCAGACAGGCTGTTTGAGTGGACTTTGGGGGTCTGCATTAATACTTGGAGCTTATGGGGGACAAGGCAAATATGACAAAGACACTGCATACTTTTTTTTAGTAAGCCAGCCTGGAGGATCTGTGGTTGTCTGAGCTTGTTACCACAGAGTTCTAAAGCAAAAGCAATTGTAGTTCTGACATTTTTGTAAGGATTTTGTGCCACTACAACTTTTTTATTCTTCCAGTCCATGTCATTCAACTTGTTGAGATTTGTAGCTATTTAGCATTGTTCTGTTTCAACATTGGCTACCCAAAAATGACCAAATCAGTGATGCGTGTTTCATGCTCTTTTGGCGCTTTTGTCTCTTTGATAACTTGTTTTTGGTGTGTTGTGCTGTAGGTGGCGAGTGTTGGTCTCGAGTGAATGCTGCACTGTGTTTTGGATATCTGTACGCTGGATAATTTGTTGCTTGTGATAAAAACTCCATCTCCCTCCCTAATCTTTATGAAAATTTTATTCGGTTCTGTTTGGATTTTACTACCAAATATTACCTTTTTATAAATAAAACGAGGATTTTAATTATTTATGAATATGCAGTAAAAGTAAGCTATATTGCATTATGTTAGCCAAGTTGTTATGTTGTGTGTTGTCTTTTGTCATCTAAAATTCATATTTCATTTTGCAATAAAAGATGTCATTAATACTTTTTGCATTTAGCAGTCCTTGAACTGATTGTGTTGTCTGATCTTAAAGCTCACCCTGGTTATGGATTCACTGAACATACATCTAAACAACTTCTTGTTAGAATGGAAGTATGATAAACTGAGAAAAACAGGTTAGTGTTTAATGAAAAAGTGTGTTAGTACACCTTGGATCCACTGAAAACTTTTGTGATGCCTTGTTATGCTGACCTTCCTCATGCACGTCATTTTCTACCTTTTTTTCAGTCACCATTAAATCTTTAATTCTTGAATGCATGTTGTGGTCTGGGCAGTTATGCAAAAAAATGAACACAAGACTTAAAACCTTTTTGTAAATGTTTTTGATTTGTGCAATTTAAAGTGGGTCATAAAAGACACCTGTTGTTTCTAAAAGCATCTGGAAGTGGGTTCAGTTTCACCAGATCAAGGGATGAGCTGGCTTCTGAGTGACAGGAGTCTGTCACTTCCCCTGAAGTTGATAGAATTCTGCATTCTTAGGACATTTTAGCATTGTTCTAAGGAAGTCATAAATGAGAAGGTTGTTTTTTCTTATTTTGTCTGCAAAAGAAAACTAACCAGTTAGTGGTATTTGTTTCAATGCCTGTTATGCTATGAAGCAGTGTTTTAAGAGCTTCATCACTGGTATTTGGATACTTTAACTGATTTATTTAACAAACTTTACAAAAATGGGGAAAGAAATGCATTTCCTGGACATGCCAGGGTTAGTGCTTGACTGTGTTTGAAGTAGAGTGGCTTGAAGGCTGTGAAGTGGACATTTGAAGAAATTCAGTTTAACTATCTGTTGAATATCCACTTCACATTCAGGAAGGGTGTATGATGCCTTTTCTGTATAATTTTGAAAGCAAAGCTACTTGAGATCTGGCTCAAAATATTAGAAATTGAAAGATAAGTATTCTTGAGTAGGGAAATGTCAGTATAAGACGCAGGCACTTGCTTTAGACTCACAGGATTTGTATTTTGTGCTATGGTAATTCAAAGTGCAAAAAAGATTTTTAAAACTACGGTGACATTAGCAACTACTTGTAATTTTAATGAGGACAGCTTTTCTTTGGTTTACTCATTTTTAAGTTCATGTCTGAACCTTGTCTGAGAGCTGGGCCAAATACTTATGCATTCCTGACATAAATAACAAGTCAATGCTTCTCAAATTAGAACAAATAAAATTCAAATACCTGAAACTCAGTATATGCTCTCTTTTACTAATATGGAAATAATTTTTGTTACTGATTTATAACCACAAAAACCAACATGGAAATCCCTTGCAAAGATTAACATGCTTGCTGTTGTAACTGAATAGATGTGGACTAGATGAATGATTGATTGTGTTCTTCACTTATACCCCGCAATTATCAGGAACAAAAGTCCCTTTAGCTACAATACTGCCTTATTGTATTACTGTCTCTGCTGTGCCCTGATATTTAAGTTTCTGCATGAAAAAGTGGTTTGTAGCCCTATCTTAAATTCCTAATTTCCCCATTCAGTTCATTGCAAGGCTGCTGGGTTGAATTGAGAAAGGCTTTGTGCTTTTCAGAGCAGGAGGTTTGTGCTAACCAGAAAGAAGTACTGCAGAATGAGCCATATGTCTTAAAAGTGTGCCCCTCTTTGGCCTGTATATAAGACAAAACTCACATCTCAGTTCTTCTGATTTTACATGCCAGATGTTATGCCTAGTCCATGAATGGAGATACAATGAGCCAGTTTTGGAAACAGAAGCGTGTTGTGGCGAGGTCTGTGTATGCCAGCATGGGTTTGGCAGCTCTGTTGGCTTATACCAGCTCAGGGATGTTTCCAGCAGTACTGCAGATCCAAAGTTTCCTGTGTTTGGGACTCAGCTGTCTTGTGCCATATGGAAACAGTGCAGGGCCACAGGCCAGTGTTTTCCCTTGTTTGGTCCCAATTTCACACATTCTGAAAATGGCCTTAGGAATTACTGTAGTTCATGTGTCATTGAGGTGGTAAATGCCCTGTGTTGGGTCACATAGTCTGATTGAGAGAGCCCATGTGTGTTTTTGAGACAGAGAAAGGTCCTGTGGAAAGTGAGCCAGCAGTGAGCAAAACAATCAGTTTCTGTATCTTGTCTCAGGATTTTAAAGTATTGACTCAGTGCTGCACCTTAGCAAGTATGCTCAGGCTCAGCTTTTGGGGCTTTTGCACTGCAGCTCTTTATCATATGAAGGTTTTCTGAGCAGTTAAACTTCTTGGCTTTACTAAGTACCAGAGCTCTCCATTCTGCTTTCAGTCACTGTGCTGAGTTGTTCTTTTTTCGAATAAAAGCTGGGGCTTTCTTTTGAAATCAAATGACTGCTTATTATCCTGTATCTACATAGATTTTCTCTCCTTTGCCATATTAGAAGTCAGCCATGAATCTTATTATTTGTACTAAATTTCATGTTTTCAATCAGCGTCAGGTATAGTTTGAGTGACCTGCTGCAGAAAAAAATCTTATTGTGCCCAATTTGTGATTTCTTATTGAAGTGGCAGGAAGAGAGGAGGAAAATCTCAGTCTGGTATGCTGGACTCAATTATGGGGTATTGTAAAGGAAAACTGTAGTTGTTTGAAAAATGCACTTGCTAAATGTTGTGCCATGAAGTTTTCAATTACTTGAGAAGCTAATTGCAGAGTTTAAAAAAAATATTGCATTTGGATTTAGTAGAAATTAGGTCTTTCTGAATTGTTTGGAAGAGCTAGGCCTCAGCAGAGCAGGAGTTGTGGTTCAGTATTGCCACAAAGATACCAATAGAGATATTCATAATTTTTATTGTGCAATAAACCAGATGGCAAGAAAACAATGTGTTTCAGAGTTCTTTTAGAAACATAATTCTGAGTATTCAATTTTATTTAGAATTGCAGTT
Source organism: Cisticola juncidis (assembly GCA_013400215.1). Lineage (NCBI taxonomy): Eukaryota > Metazoa > Chordata > Aves > Passeriformes > Cisticolidae > Cisticola > Cisticola juncidis. The sequence goes on along the minus strand of VXBR01007649.1, from coordinate 549,730 downwards.
TGGTTTTTTGTTCCTCAGAGTGCATGCTTCACTTGTGAGATTTGGTTACGCAAGTCACATTGTATTCTTCTAGCCTGTTTTATGCTGAAAATGTAACATGACAGGATTGTTAAAAACTGTAATAAAACATTGGATCAGCCTAAGGAACCTTCTTTTGCTAAATGGCTTTCTGGAATGGTAACTGTTCCAGAAAAAAAAATTCAAATATATAGCTAATTACAGAAAAACTGTGGGTAGCATGCTGCTCTCTCTCTTTTCCCATGACCTTCTAATTTTATAATTTTGTGTGTGTATGTGTGTGACCAATTAAAATATGACAGCAGAGCAAAATAACATAGTCCAAATGCCCAGCAGCTGGGATATAGATGTAATAATCCATGTCCTTGAATCATAGGAAATAGAGAGGGGACAAGTTGCAGATAATTTAGTCTCTCTACTTCTGCTATGCACAGCTTTTTCTCTAAGTACATCTGTTAAATTTACACTTCATTTAATACACGGACATATTACTAAAATTATAGTGGTGTTTAGTTTTCTCAGTTTGTCTTTTCTATTACAGAAATAAAATTGATCCTGCCTAGGACAGAAAGGTGGCCTAGATGACTTCTTGAGATTCTTTACAGACAGTTCTTACATGATTACATAATTTTTACTGATCTTTCTGTATCACATTTTGCCTTTGGATGATAATGTTTTGCTCCATGTTGTTTTGTATAGGTATTTCTTTCCATGTATTAGAAAGAAAAAGTGCTTTTCAGATTTTGAGAAAGCAGTTCACATATTTTTCTTCTCACATGTATCTTTTGAATCTTTTCTCTTCCTTCACCCTGCCATGGTTAGTCATGCATATCAGAACTCTTTGGGCATGAGGAATTGGTTCACATCTCTATATTCATTCTGTAAGGAAATGAACTGAGAAACTGTAGTTTAGACCTCATAAAGTGCTCAAAATGCTGACTGCATTCACCTTTGTTTTATTGTTTAGTAGTGCAAAAGAGAGAGGGAAGAGAACTTGTTTTTTCTCTTCTGAGAGGGCAAAACCTTTTTTTTTTTTTTTTTGTCTTTTTCTGTCATTTTGTGATTATCTGAGGTCAGAAATCCTCTAAGAATGGGCAGGATTCATGTATTAGGGCAGGATTTTCCAACAGAGATAAGTAAAATTGCTCATATGTGATAAGGGACCCATTTTTTTCTGTCTCAAAATTCACTAAAACTTAGAAAATCTGTGACTGCAATAAAGTGTCAGAATTCACCACTGGGAATGATTCTCTAGGTATGCTGTTTTAAAATGTTGGATAGTTCCACATATTTTGAAACAGCATGAATCACTCTTTTTTATTATTCCTAAAAATTGATAATAAGCAGTATCCTGTGAAGATGTTCAGTGGTTAGCATTGATGGGAAGCATGCTTTTTGCCCTGTGAATTGGTAAGCAGTGTTCCACCACTGCATTCTTTTCTTCATTATTGTATGGACCACTCTTATCCCAATTGGCTCAATCTACATCCAAAGCACAGGAGAATTTGATAAGTTACTGCTGAAGTGTGGGTAACTTTCTGGTATCAAAATGCACAAAGCCACGTAGGAGAGGTCTGTTTCAGAGATGCCACTGATCTTTGATACTATATATTGATGAAAAAATCAAAGGTATATGTTTAATTGGTTTCAAACAGAAGTAAAGCTAAAACTGAAATATAAGCATTTAAATATCTGTTCTACAGCACAGTGCTGCTGGATATTGAGTACTTTCAGATGGATATGCTGTGTTCCTTTTGATTTCAGTGGCAAGTGCGTTTACTTGGTATTTCACATGGTGAATTCAACGCAGAGAAACAAGCTCAGTTTTCTGAAACTTTCTTGTTGCTTAGTTCTGATCAGTTTAGATCAAGTTGCTGTGAAAGCAATAGGTGCTGTGGATTGTCAAGACTTCTCAGGTGTCTGGTGCTGTTTTTTATCTTGATAGGCCTAGAACTGTCCTCACAGAAACCACCTACTATGTATAGAGAAGAAAGTCTGAATAATGACCATGTCAGATCTGTACATGTATTTGCATGTTTATGAAGGACTTAAAATTTCTTTTTTTTTTTGTAAATTGTCCCTCAAAATGTTCTTATACAATCTTCCATTGCTACATTAATCTCAAAAGTCTCATACAAAGTAGCATGGCTTACGGATTTTGAGAAATAGAAAAGATAAAGAAGGAAAAAAATAATTTTCTTAAGCTTTTTGGACTAAAGCTTTGTGATATAAATTAATATTGATAACATTTAGGTCTCTTATTGTGTTTTGTCCCACAGGCAGCAGGAGCAATCCGACCTTTAGTTTCTACTGTTATTGCCTCTGCTGCTGATGGCTGCTTGGACCACTCACTGGAACGTGCCCGGTACAGAGCGAGTGAAATGCCTCAGGCTTTCTTGTTTGATATAATCTATGAAGCATACCAACAGGTAAGACATTAAGACTTTCTAAGACCTTTTTTCCATTTACTTTAGTTAGAAAAAAAAAAAAAAAAGGTGACTTTATTTCTAATCTTTCAAGAATAGAGCTTCAGCACCTATTTCAGATCACATCAAACTCTATGTATATTACTTCTGAGTCTTCTTATAAAAGCCTTATTCTAATTTATTCAAATTTTTGGTTAGTTAACTTTCAAATACAAGAGGGGATGATGGGTTTAAATGGCTGGAAAGACAAATTTGCTTTAATTTTTATTGTGGATTGAATAAATTACTTAAATGAGTGGGTTTATATGTTTAGAGTTAGATGTCTGTATAAAGTATGTATTGTTGACTGAGACTGTCAAAGGGTTTTGAATGCACAATGTAATAATGACACTTTATAGTAATTTAGTGGGATATAGGCTGTTCTAAAATACTGAGATAACATAACTTGCTACATCTACATAAATGTTTATTTTGTTTCTTGTTGCATGTGTATTATATATTCGATTAGTGGCTGAAAATAATGTTTACTTGTCTCTCTTGTGATTTTTCATTTTTTTTAATATATTGTTTTGAAATTAACTTTATTCAGGAAAATTAAAGTTGTGGGTAATATTTTAAACCCTGACTCTTTTGCCTTAATTTGCCCTGAAGATTGCTTTCATTTGCCCCACCCTGCATTCACAGTTTCCTGGAAACATTCCAGCTTTTTGCCTCAACACTCTACTTCCTTTTCATTCATCACCTTGTGGAAATTGCCTGTCCTCCAGGTACCTTCCAGACTGACTGGAAGCAGAGCATTTCTTCATTTGTCTCTTGGAAGGAATTATTTTTCATGTTAATACTGACAGTCATGCTTCCCCAGCAGTCTTTCAATTCTAAACAAGCCCAAATTTTTGGTACTCACTTTCAAAGAGTACAAAGCTTAGAAGTCACTAACAATAGAAAAATGTGAGGACAGGCAATGAAGAAGATGTTACTTAACTGTTCAGTAATTGTTTTCCTTAGAAATGTTGGCATAAATCCCATGTCATACCCTTTATGCTTGATACTTGAAGATGTTAGATGCTGAAGATGAAGGACTATCGGAAATGAAGAGCTGCTCAAGTGATTGGACTGGCTTCAACCTTTTTGCTTCTGGTAGGAAGCAGGGGATTGTTCTTAGTATATGACACACAGCTGATACTTCTGAGATTCTACTTTGAATGTAGTGGGTATACTCATAAGAAATGCAGCCTCTGTGTGGGTAAGAACACCTCTCAAGAGACAACTGCTACTGTTGATTATACAACCCTTTTTGATGTGTATCTCTTGGCAAATTGCATGTTTATGTGCTGTTTCTTGCAACCACCTTCCCCCTCATCCCCCAAACAACCCAGTACTTTTTCTACCATGTTTGCTTATAATTTGCAAATACAGTAGAGCTGGCAAATACATAAAAAGCTCTTGCCCTAAATGCCTCACTCAAAAGAAAACTATATTTGCAGTTCCTATGCATGCCCAAGTAGAGGTTTTTTGGCACATATGCATTCCATCAATTTTCTTTTTGTATCCCTGCTCTTTCAAGAACAAGCCACCAAAGTTGTTAGAAGCAACCAAGCTATGGTTTCTTGTCCCCATTTTCCTTTGCTTTGGCTAAATTCTGGTCATTTTTATGCTCCGTGTCTGGACCCTTGGGAAGTATAACACTTTGCTAAAATCTCTCAACTCATATTGTTTCCTAATTATTTATGTTTCAATGGTGTCTAGCTGTCCAAGTCAAGGATTAAGACCCTATTGTTCTGGGAACTGTACAAACAAATAAAAAAAGACAGATAATTGTTGTCCTGGAAAACCTAGTCAAGCTACCGTAGGACAGATTTGTAGGAATGGGTGCAGTTTATGATGCTTCTTAAATATGAACATATCCATAATCAATCCTACAGCCTGGTGAAGGTAAGTATCATCATACAATTGAACAAAGAAGAGAAAATAATTTTGTTACTCATGTTGCAAGTCATTCAAGAAGCTGCAAATGGAATTCGTTTTGGCTCCATCTGGGATCATGATCCCATGCCTGTGTATTTTATACAGTTGTGACCTTTACGCAGCAACAGTGTGGGGAAAAACAGCAGTCAAACATGCATTCCTTGGAAAGAAACTCCATTTGAATTAGTGCTCCAAGTATCACAGGCTTTTCAGTTGCACTCTGGGTAATGTGGAATACTGCTTTTAAACTCCATCTCTATTTAAATGCACCATCTGATGTGAGTAGATAGGTTTAGACTGTTTACTTACAGATAAGTCTGGGAATATAGGATCTCTGAATATACTGACCACAAAGTTGTGAAATTCAGTTAAAGGTGAGTTATCTGATCCTTACAGGTTTGCTATCTGCAATCTTTTTTGTCTCTTCTTGTCTGATAGCAATCTGGGCACAGCAGACTAGAGGCCGTTCTCCTTTTATTGCTGTTTTAAATTTATCTAGAACTAAAACAGAACAAAGTATTAACACTATTAAAATATGAAAAACTATATTTGTATGATCTTTACCAAATGAAGTAATTTCCTTGGAAAACATTTTCCATTTCTTGCTCAAAAAAAGTATAGCAATGATTTGGAGAAAAATACATACTCCATTGAAACTCCTCCTAATTAATTTTATGTACAAATATCAAAGACTGATTGACAATAGTATCTTAAAATATATGTGTACTACAGGGAATCCCCTTTACATTTGGCATCAAAAGTACAGGACCAATTTTGAGGAATTCAGCCAGGTTGTTCACCTGCATTTCATTGTTATCCATTTAATTTCATTTTCAGTCTTATATCTTCCCTGTTGCTTGAAACACGTATTCCAAACAGATCTTTGTTGAGATACGTGTTACTTTCTGATTTAACTGTTATGATGTTAAGACTTCTGACTTCATAACTATTAACTTTCAAATTTATACAGTTTCTAAGATTTATAAAATTTATAAAAGTTACATTTGATAAAAGTTTACAACTTTTATTTGTATGATGCATATCTAGCTCAGGGTGGACAAGTGACCAATGCAAATGACTGCAAGGGAAGAAAGAATTATATTTACAGTATGTGTGGATCTTGCAGATGGCTTTATGTTAGCCAGGGTTTTTCCTTGAGATTATAGGTAAAAGAACGTATAGATTTGTTAAGGGAATAAATGTGAGGTTGCATCACTACTTTTAGTTCTGGTACTCCTAATTTGTGAGTTCTTATTTCCTGCACAATGTAATGAACCACAGTAAATGGAAAAATTAAAAACTTTACAATCAAAAATGCAAATCTCTAATAACTAGTAAAACCTCTGGAAAAATTGTAAAAAAATGGCGGAATCCATGATTTACTTCAATTCTGAATTACCTGGGACAAAATCAGCCAACTGATTTTTTAAAATTATTTTTATTTTGTTATGTTAATAACAAATTCCTATTCTTTAAAAACATGTGTTTCTTTTCTATTTTTATCAATCCCAAGGAAAATCAGGAAAGTTTAAGTGTTAATTGAAAATCCATCCCTTCCACAGATAGCAAATAAGGGATAGATTCCTTAGAGTAGACTTGTTCATTTTTGCTTAAGGTAGTTTCATGTTTCTGTTCCACTTCTTAATTTAAATAGGAACAAACGTGAAGTACGATCGTGCAAGCCTGGGAGGAGGTGGGTGGGGAAAAGACTTCACTTACCAGAAGTCAAGTGTTCCCTGGAGCAGTACCTTTTAAAAGAATTAGAGTATCAGGAAGTCAGGTAGACTACCATTTTTCTTTAATCAAAGTAGGCTGAGACTGATTTCTGTAATACTTGTTTTTGACGTATTGTGAAATGCACAAAGATCTCTAAGTATTTTTTTGCCTTTAACACAAAGCATCTTGTCGTGTCATGTCATGTGTTCTGTACAAAGCAACACAATCACAATATATAAAGGCTGAAATACTCAAAGCATTGAACACTTGAAATATATCTGCTAAAGCAAGAAAGGTAGCAGAAACATTTAAAAAGCTTTACCCTTTCATGATCTGGAAGAGAAACAACCAAAAATGGAAGCAGAAGGAGAGTTGTAGGTAGAAGATTCTGACCAGCTTCTATGTCAGATATGCAAACCAGCAGTCCTGGTAAGATGATACAATAGTTAAGGAGTTGTCAGCATGAGTGGGGGGAACACCAGAGTTGCTCACCAATGCCACCAGTCCAGGGAAGCTGAGAACCCTGTGAGAGGGAATAGCTGCAAACAGCTGATAAAAGAGCAGAACATGTTAGAATGCTATTCTGCAGGAATCTTTCATATGTAGGTGGTATGGCAAAGTCAGATCACTAATTCAAAATTAAGGGATAGCTTTTTAAGAATCTTACTTAAAACATACACTTTCCCCCCCCTGCTGATCATTAAACATTTTATTACAATTTTCCTCAAGATCTGCTGCACCTGGAAATTTACTGCAAGAACTACACACTTTTTGGGGAGAGTGGGGTGTTTGTATTACATATATAGTTAGTTTAATCATTTGTTGATAGTAGACCTTTTGCAGAGTATGGGAGTTTATATTTAGCTAATCAGAACAATGGAGCTGTAGTAAGAAAAAAAAAAGGCAACAGGAAGCAGGAATACTCATTGAAGGAGAATGAACTTCAACATGTTTAGACCCATTTCTGTGATTCATGTCTATAACCTCCTTGCAGATATCCACACAGATCAGTCTGATTTTAGGGATTCTCTTTAATCTGTGGGGAAAATATGTAGAGATTAGTACATTCTGGGACTACACTAAATTAGTGTATCTATTCATAGCCAACATTAACCACTCTTTGAATAAAGCAATTACATTTACTTATGGGCCATTTACAGCATCTGCCTGCATAGGAGAGAATGGCTATATATAAACATAGTAATGACAAGATACAAAACAATAGTGTGTCAGAGAGAATCATGCACATACTTTGATGCTGAATTCTGGGAGGCAGATGTTTTTCCACTCCCCCAAAAAATCATTGCATGATGTCCACAGATTGGGTGGAGATGGGGAGAAGAGATAGTCTGCTTACTGTCCAACCTGGTCATTAGCAGAAGAAAAGGTTCTCCTACTAAAAGGTTCTTCTAAAATGGTTCTCCTTTGACAAAGCCCTGGAAATGTTCAGGGAAGATTTTGCCTGAGTAAGAAAGGAAGTTGGCTATTGTTAGGGCCATTGTAAAAGTATTTGCTCTAAGTATTGTCTTTTCTGTATGTAAATAATAAGGGAGTGTATTCCATGTGGATTTTGTAAACTTCTAAAGTACTTTTTGAAAGGGCACAACATTACTGGGATTCTTTTTCAAACATGTGCAAAACATTTTAGTATCCTCTGTAGCAGGGAAGTGGAGTCAGCTGTAGGAGTTTAGCAATATTTTGGCATAGGTCAGGCAAAGTCCTTCGAGGCAAAATGTCTAGACTGATTTGGGGATTTTCCTGTGGCTTCATTCTTTGTTAAAAACATCAATGTCTGTCAAATTATTATTGCCAGGAGCAACAAGCGATTAGATGAACGGTAGTAGACAAATTGTTGGTAGTAGACAAATTCTTGTAACTTTGGGAGAAAGGGTCAGATTCAGAAAAAGGACTGAAGGATCAAGATATAAGTGAGACAAAATTTGGGCATTTAATTCTAGTGCTGGAATCGTGACAAAAAACCCACTGCTCAACCCCTTGCCAAGACTGAAGACAACTCAGTCTTCAAGGCACCTCAACCTTTATTTTTAACATTCACCAAACATGAAATTTTGTGTGTGTCAAAGCATGTAAGTTGTCACCAAAGTTGACCAACTTAATATTTTATCTCCTGTAAGCATTCACTTGGGGATAGTTTTTTTGTCTGATTCTGTTCCATCATGAATTAGTGATGTGGGTCAGAGCTGTTCATTTTTGTAGTGTAAAAGCAGTGAAAAAGAGATCAGCGTTGTTTTAAAAATATGGCAAATAGTGCATAAAATATATACATTTTATCATAAGTTGTACTGAGTTGTTTCTTGACCTTTGTCTTTTTAAAAAACACATCAGGAACCTTTCATTAAGTGTATTGTGTTGTAAGGAGGATCATTTAACCTCATTCTTATTCAAATGGATTTTGCAGTTTCTGTATGCTCCGTATGTGTGTGTGTAGGTCCACTTCCTTTTCCCCATCCCCAGGCTCTGATCACCCACTTTACTTTTGTAGTTTATAGTTTTATGTTCAGGTCTTATAAATATATGCCATGTAACATCATTATTGTATTTGTCCGAAATCTGCTTTCTGGTTTATGTCTATAGGTTTCCTTCCTTCTCATTAAAGGTATCCTGAAATACTGAATCAAGAAGTGATTGGTGAATTAAGCAAGAGCTGGCTAAACTAATAGTAATCTTGTAGTATGATTTGTATGAAGACAGTACTATAAACCAATGTTCTTCTTTGTATGGAGTTCTAAAGGTAGCATTCTTCCATCTGCTTATATAACAGGTAATTACAGTTTTAGTGTAATTACCTACTTGGTTGTCCAAGTAAACTGGATACTCAGCTGAATATTTTTTTGAAATTCCTAGCCCTAACTTTAATTATCTGTATATTACTTGTGTGAAGACTGCAAATATCTGTGACTTTTTCCATGTACAATGTAAGCATATGAAATAATCTGGCAAAAGGAAGCCTTTCTGATTTGTTCATAAGTCATTAGGATTTTAGTTATGACGGTTTGACAAGGACAACTCTGTACTCCTAAATAATAGAAGAAAATCTATTTCTTCTTACATGAGAAATTTCACATTATTAACAGCATCCATTCATTGTTGTGGTCCATTTCAGCTTTGATTTTATTACTTGTTTTAGTCATATTAAAAAAAAATTAATTATTTGGAACTTCAATAGAACCTGAGTTATGTTCCATTTATTGCATGCTGAAAGTTGGTAATTTTTTTCTTCTTTTGATGCAAAATTACTATGGTGCTAATTTTTTAATAATGCAGTTTTGTAGAGGTTCTGCCTTTCTCCATTCATTGTCAGGCTTGCAGACTTGTTTAACTACAGGGTTGTCAGCCTCACCTAAATGAATATCCTAATTTGTATTGCTGCAGGTTGTAGCTCTGAGAAATTTTCCAAAGAGATCTGTTATTTCATCTGGCATCTTTTTACCCTGAAAACTTTGCCATGAGGAGCATGGAGGAGTAAATAATTTTGCCATGCTCGAAGCTTACCTAATTCTGAAGAATACTTTTCAGGGTAAATATGCTACAAGAAATGTAGTCAGTCATGCTTTCTTTTATTCAAAAAGTGAAGCTAGATTGGTGGTCTGGAGAAAACTGTGCTAGTTTAGATTGCTCTGTACTTGATTAGTTCTTTGGCGCAATGGTAGAGCCAGGATATTGTCTGAGTCCCCACCTTGCCCTAATTAAATTCTGCCACAAGAATGTTTGGAAAGATTCTAATGCTTTGCACAAGAAAAAAAAAAGGATTTTTGCTAATGGGATAATTACTTCCATTTTATGTCACTCCTCATCCTGTAGGATCTCAAAGAACTTTGCAAATTCACATATTAGCTCTTGGAACTGTTTGCTGCAGTGGTGCAAAGCTTCCACTCCATTGAAATTTAGCATCTCTATGGCAGTGAAAAGGCATTTTGTCTTCAGATATAATTTGGAAGGTGTATGTTAGGGAGACACAAGGCAAATATTCGAGTTGGAAGTTAGATTGGATTATGAGAATACTGTTGTGTTACTGGATTTACCCTGGTAAGTGTCCTGAATCCATGAGAATCACCTGTTTGGCCCAAGCTCAGAAAATGCTGACTATTGAGTGAGGATCCTGGTATCCCGTGTATGGGAGACCATCCACCTAAATTGTCATCTATTGCTTCTTCTGTGATAGTGAAGAAGATGAAGAAGACAAGGTAGTGAAGCTAGAGGTTTTAATCTCTTGTTATTGAGAGTTTGGTTGATTGAAAGGCAAGGAAAAGGACCATTTATGATCTTGCATAATTCAAGAGGTGATTTTTCTGAAGTAAAATGTTCCAAGAGCAAATAATCTTATCTGTTAAAAAAATATTTAAAATCTAAAAATGCATTCTAGCTTGGCTTGAATTCAGCTCACCTCTGCTTCCAACCCCAATTAAATTATCTGTTGGTTTCTTAATTTTATAACATGGTATCTTTATAAATCTCTTTATTGGGAGAATGTGAACAATTACTTCTTCAATTTTTCTTAGAATAACCTAAATAATCTGTATTTTCTGCATTAGAGCAAGATTTTTCTTTTCTTTGTCTTCTCCAAATAACTCTTTCCCAAGTATTTTTCCAATTTGCAAGATAATTTTAAAAGTGTAAACAATGAGTCCTAACACAGTGTTTTGACTACTACTCTTGTCACATAGAATATTACCATTTTCTTATTTCGTCTTGTTGTAACTAAAATATGGGTATTTAGTGTATTTGGAAGCAACATGAGTACCAGAATATTCCAGTGAGCAATCAGGAAGTGTTCAGGGGTCTAATGGTAGATTGCCAGAAATCATGGCTTGTATGGAAAAGGTACTTGCAGTTACTGCATTGAAAGCTGTTGGGATATAGATACAGGCCTGTATAAAAACATACTTGCCTAATTCTGTTAGGGAGTAAATTGCTGTATCTTTGTTCAGTTCACTACTACATGCTTCTGTATATATGTCACAACAGTTGCAATAACTAACTACAGTAAAAATAGTTTCTGAGATGAGATAATCTGGTTTTACGTTGATCTCAGTGTTTCCTCATTCACATTTCCTCCTGTTTGCTGCTTCTGCTTTCTCTTATTTAGCTATGGCATAGTGATGTAGGCTGAGTGCTTGCTGCAAATCCACTGTTGGATCCAGCATTTTTTTGGTTTCAGTGGTAATGAGCATGGCAAAAAAAATCTTTATGAAATATGATAAAAATAGTAGCTAATTCAGGTTCAGTGAGAGCTTGTGTCTACTTCTTTTCTTAACTCAGTAAATTATTCCTGATGATGACTATTCATGATGTACTCTGGCACTTCAGCACTGGAAACTGGATTTGCCAGGATCTGGAAAAATCCTAAAGCTCTGCTATTGTTGATTAGTTATGCTTTTTAAGTGCAAGTGTTCTGATATTGTTACTGAATGGATTTACATGGGAGAATAAAATGGAGATGCTGCTGACAACAGATAAAGTGCTAGAGATTACACACTCAAGGGTTAAAGAACTGTAAATGCTGGCTCTCACAGGTTAAAAGATACCTGTGTAAAGGAGCATATCTGAAAATTTTGTTTCAGTTAATGCATAAAAGAATATTATTTTGTGTCATTATAATCTAAGGAATAATGAAAAGATAAGAAAATAACAGTGCTGCATTGAATGTTTTTTTAATCTGTGCTGGTTCAGTTGTATGGTTACCAGTTTTCATATAAACATACAGTAAATTAGTGTTCAAAGTATTGTATTGGAAACAAATAAGCATATGGACTATTAGTAAATACCAGGGAGAGACAGGGTGCATAGCTACTCTTTTTTCTAACCTCTTGCTCTATGTTTACATACAAGGAACAACAATATACCTTGTATTTTAGGAAGTAGTAGTATTTTTCAAAATGTTTTCAAACTAATTTGGGGGAGGAGGAAGAAGACTTTGTGGAATGCTAAAATCTGTAGCTCATTCCACTCATAGCACTTGATTCAAACATCTACTCTTGGAGAACAAACAGAAAAAAAACACCCACAAAACAGAGTCCCCAAAACTACCTATTAGAATGCCTTTGCATGTTCAACACTACAAAAGCATTTTAAAGTAACATATTTCCTTCTGTGTCATTTAAAGAGCTAAACTATTATGTTTTCTTTCTTTTGTGGATATGTTTTGTGCCAATATTCCCAGCTGTTTCCATCATTTCAAATCTGTGGTCTGAAACTTAAGCTATGTCTATTGTTTCCCAAAGCTGTGTGTGCATGTCAAGTTCAGTTAACTGTACACTGTCAAACTTAGGTTAGAAAGGCTTTCAGTAATAAAGGGGCTTTAGAAAGAGTAAGAGTTTTAAACAGATTTTTGTATTGTAAATTGAATCTAGTTGTACACTGAATTACATACAGAAGACTTAGGACGAAAATTGTATACCTGGGTCAGTAAGAATTTTCTTCACAAATATTCTGGAATTTTTGTAGAATGATAGAATATCCTGAATTGGAAGGGACCATAAGGATCACTGAATCCAAGTCCTGGCCCTGCAGAGGACATCCCCAGTAGTCCCACCACCTGAGAGCATTGTCCACATTGTTTCTTGAGCTCTGCCAGGCTTGGTGCTGGACCACTTCTTTGGGGAGCATCTCCTTCCCTCTGGATGAAGAACTGCTTCCTAATATCCAACCTAAACCTCCACTGATACAACTTCAGGCCATTCCCTCAGGTCCTGTCACAGATCAGCAAAGAGAAAAGATCAGGGTCTGCCCTTCTGCTTCTTCATGTAAGGAAGTTGTAACTGCAATGACATCTCTCTTCAGTCTCCTCTTCTCCAGGCTGAACAGACCAAGTGACTTCAGCTGCTCCTAGTATGGTTTCCCCTCAAGGCCCTTCAACTTATTTGTTGCCCTCCTTTGGACACTCTATAATTGTTAAGTGTCTTTTTTATATTGAGGTGCCCTAACACTGCCCCCAGCACTCGGGTGGGTTTGATCCAGTCCAGAGCAGAGCAGGACAATCCCTGCCCTTGACTGGCTGGTGATGCTGTGCCTGATGCAGGACTTTTTTTATAGGTGCTCTCTAATAATGCTTCATTTGTTAACTGAATTTCTTAAGGCAGTATAGAAGCTTTTGAATTCTGCACTTTAAATACAGATTTAAAATTTCACATGTGAAGATGTTTAGCATGAAATGGTATATAAACAGCTGGCCTCGTGCTGCTACTTCATTTCATTGTTCTCCTCTGACATCAGTGTATCAGCCTTGGAGAACAGTACACTCTGACAATATGTTTAGGTTGAAACAATTACAGATAATTAGAGTGGTAAATGTCATGATATACAAGTGTTAGTGAAATATGTTTTTAATTATTACTTTGCTTTGTGTCATATTTCATCCCTTGAAGCAAGCAATACTCTCAAGATGCCTTAGCCCATTTGTGGAACTTCTCCGCTCCCAATAATTATCTGTGATTAATACCTTGCTAAAAAGCTGGAATTGCTGAGTTTTTTCCTAGTTGCACTAATTACCCATATATTTTCATTTTATTTCAAAGTAAATTCTTTCACAGCTAGTTTTGTTTCTCAAATTTTCTCTTCCATTCTGACACAAAAATAAAAATACGTGCTTTTTTTTTTAAATCTGTATGTTACTCACATTAGGGAAAATAGTTTGTGTTCTACCAGAAATTTTTCCTTAAAAACAAAATGAAAGAAGGAAACATTTTGGTAATAAATATTTGGAATTGAAAGTTACTAGGCCATTTCTGATTTTACTGGCATTTATGGATGTACTTTGTTTACTGAAGGGATCACTGCATTTTTTATGAATTTTAGAGGCAGAGTTCCCTATTCCTTTTTTTTAATTGACCTTTTTTGTATCCTTTTTATTTAAATTTCTACTTAATTAAAAAATGTTCCAAAGTGTTTTTTTTAAGTTACTCTATGTTCTTATGTCCATTTTGTTTTGTAACTCATGCTAAAAAACTGTAAAGAACAATAACATTTAAAGTACTTTTCTAAGTCAGCCTGCAAAATAAAATGACAGGATTTACTGATATAAATAATATTTAAGTTATAGCTATGTTTTTTTCTAGGATGACTGTGTGTATGAGTATTGCAATTCAGATGTGTAATGCCAATGAATTATTTGAATTTTACTGATAAATTGTAAAACAAGAATAGAAACTAAAAATTTTCTTCATCTGTTTTAATAAACTTTTTCAGGAACTTAATAAAAAGAAAAGCAGGTTATATTGCAGTACTCTAATTTGGTTCTTCTTTAACCCACTAATATTTTTACATGCTTGACAATTTCAATTTCTCGAATCCTGGAGAGGACTGGAAATTACTGGAGCACAGTATCTTTGAGACATGAATTTTTAGACACATGGTTAAATTTGACACGGGAATTGTTTGTAAAGGAAGCTTATGTATTGCAGACCTAATTTTCATTCCTTAAGGACTTCACTGTCATCTTTTTTTGAGGTTGATTGAGGTGATAACAACCTAAGTGCATTAATAAGATGTTACACAGAAGTTTTTTCTGAAGACTTTTGAAGCTAACTTTAAGATTTGGGATAAGAGAAAGACTTACCAGAGTAGATTATTTGTTAGAAGATAAGAAACAAGGTCAAAGACATGACCAATTTTCATTGTAGTAAATCACCACTGGAGTTTCATGATGAGACCTGTGCAGTTATTGTGTTCATAAAAAATTTGGAACAGGATGTGGAGGTACCCATTTTCTTTTCTGTGTAGTAGAGATGAGGGCTAACTGCGAAGGTTTATAGAAGGATATTATGATAAAATTGCTAGGTAAGTGTAGATAAATGGAGGGCAAGAAGTGTTGATCAAAGTTTTTAAGTCGTATCCACACATGAAATGACTGAATAGATATTGATCTCTTTATCTATAAAAAGATGTGAGAAGAGATGTGGTGGAGCATTTTGAAGGGTTGAGAAGGTGGCTTCTCTGTCAGAATAACAGAGCATGTGATGAAAAGAACGATGAATGAGATATTCCCAGCTGCAGTTGCTAAAAAATACTGCTATTCAAAAAATAATTGGGTGAATTTAGAATTCCTGTAATTCACTGAGTGCTGTTAAGGCAGTCACTTCTGGTTCAGTGTGTCCCTCAGGGACTTTTTGTTATAGGGATTTCAGAATAATAGCTTTATATGAGGCAAAGGGAGCATTCTGGGAAAATAAGAACATATTATTGCCTTGTTCTTGACACTTGTTGACAATACACGCTGAAATAGAGACTGGGTAGTGCGCTAGCCAACCTGTGATCTTCTCAAATACCTCCTTTTTAAAATAAAAGATAATATCTTAAGTCATCCTTGATATATGGAATTTGTGTTTCTGAATGGCTTAGTAATTTAGTAATACAGAGTAGACCTTTATCTTAGGCTAATTCATCTTGAGGTAGTCTTGGCTAATAAGCTTCCAGTTCCTGCTTTTCTACCTATGTTTTGGCTCAGAAGATTCTTCTTCCTACTCAGTTTTTCCTTAATGAGGTTCTGATAATCAGTATCAATAGCCAAATTGCTTGGGAAGGGTGTGTCAAGAGAATAATTTCTTTTCTAGATGACTAAAAGATAGATAAACCTTTGTTTGTTTTTTTGTTTGTTTGTTTGTTTGTGCTATTTTTTGGTGTTTTTCCTTTAATCTGTAAGGATCATGGAGCAGCATGGCACTGCTATTTTCTGTGCAGATAACTGGAGAAAAAGATAGAGGGAATCACATAAGGAATACACTGGTTCTTAGTTACTAGCATCCCTTTTTGATGCTGCAAGAATCATAACAGCATTTGAAGAGTCATGTTTCTACATCTAATAAATTGTTCCCATACTTTAAAGGTTTGTCAGTGGTGTCTATTGGTGAGGCCTCTCTCAACTTCATCAATTTTTTTTTTTTTACGTGTAACTTCTCATTCATTTATTTAACAATGTAAAGGTTTAGCAATATACTTGCAGCACCTAACTGAATTCACCTGTGCTTATAAAGTGTTTATTTACTTCTGTGGGACTTTGCTGAATAGCCACAATTTGGCATAAGCGTCTTGGAACGGTTTTATTTCTGATCCATGTTAGACCTATGTGCCTAATACAGATGTATTACTGTGGGATAGGACTGTTGAGATGTAAGGTTTAATTAATGAAAGAAAATGTGTTATTGCTTAGAAGCATCTAAGACTAATTTAAGATATTTTTTCTTCTTTAATTACTTCAGTGTACAGACTATGACCTGGATTATGGAACTGAATGTTTGCATCTGGCTCTGAAATACTGTAAAACAAATGCCAAACTTGTTGAAGGAACAGCTGACCTCTGGAAGGTAAAGACAATAAGAATATCTAGTTCTGTATACATAATTTAAAATTAATAAAATTTACATATTACCATAAAAATTCAGATGTGTTTTCAATTGTAATTTAAGCTTTTCTGTTTAATTTTTCAGAACTGATTTTTTCTGAGCTCCTTTTAGAGCTCATTATTTGTAGAGAGACTTGGGCAGGTGTTATTTGAGATAATCAATGAAGACAGCATTTTCCTGTAAATAGGAAAAACATCTAAGTATTTGAATGATCTGAGAATCTGTAAAACTATAAACTTGTCATCTCCAAAACAAAGAATTTTATTTTATGATATGAGCTTTCTCCTGCTGTTTCTGTATCTTTTGTCTATTTTCCTGCACTTTTCCTATGACGACATCACTTTCTTTCTGATGTCATATACCTGGCTAGCAACTATTTGATTTTTGAGTAGTTCATTGCAATCAGTAACACTGTAATGTTTAACATCTCTTCAAATAATATTTTAAATGGTTTTAAACATAATTTACCTTGTCTCATAATTTGGTATGTTGCTGATGACTGACAAAGCAGCTGTGTGTACAGGTGCCAAAGTATATGTCCCTTCTACTTCAAAGTATTGCATATAATTTTTTTGGATGGTGGGACATTACTTGTTTTTTAGTAGCTGTTGTGCCAAACAATATTTTATTTTATTTTATTTTATTTTATTTTATTTTATTTTATTTTATTTATTTTATTTTATTTTATTTTTTATATTCATTAGCACATTGAAGGATCTGGAAGCAGCTCAAAAAGGGAAGGGAAGGCAAGGGAAGGGAAGCCCTCCCCCTATGGAGGAAAGAGCAGCAGACATTGTGTGATAAACTGACTGCAACTCCCATTTCCCATCCCCATCTCCCACTGGAGGGGAGGAGGTGGAGAAAATTGAGGATAAAGTTGAGCCTGGGAAAAAGGGAGTGGTTGGGTGAAGAAGTTTTATTATCTGGTTTTATTTCTCATTATCCTACTATGAATTGATTGGTAATATATTAAACTAAATTGTACTAATTTCCCTGAGTTGAGTCTGGTTTGTGTGATCTCTCCCTGCCCATACCTTGACCCATGAGTGATTTTTATATTTTCTCTCCCCTATCCCCTTGAAAGGGGAATGACAGAGCAGTTTTGGTGGGCATCCAAGGTCAAACCAGCACAGTCTTAGTGTTGACAGTGTTGTGCAGAGTGTGACAGTAGCAAGAATACCCATTTATGTGCAGTCACTGTGCTGAAGGCAGTGCAGAGCAGTGAATATTTTATATACAGTAAGCATAAAGATGCTGGTGCCAGGTCATTAAAGTACTTCCTTGCATCTTGTGCCCTGTCTAATTTTATTGTTTAAATTCTACAGTTCTGTAGTTGATTCTTCTGTGGCTTGTAAAGACATTAAAAGTGAAAGGCACAAAAAATGACAAGGTCTGTAAAATATTACATTGTTTCTGCAGGAGATACTCATTTCAGTTTAGAGCCTCCAGAGCAATACAGCTCCTTCTTGAATAGCACTTGGTGTTGGTTACACTGTACCGAGGTGTTTGACAGATGACTTGGAGCAATACCATTAAAGAAGAGAACAGTTATGCTCAGTCTGCACTTTCATGAAGTGCAGAAGACTGCCAGTTTTCTCAAGTGGTTCTTGCTTAAAAAATGATTAAGAACTTGTTATTAATCAGCTCTCAGAAACACAATTGTCTTTCCTTAGTTGTCATAATACTGTAATTTGTAATATATTGTTATTATTTTCTGCTCAGTTTTTAATGCTGAGCTAAATGAAACTTCATATACCAAGAACTTATGTTCTCTCAATGGCTCCAGTCTTATTTTTTTAGCACAAGGCAAAAAGCTATTCCATCCAGATAAATAAGAACTGAATTAAATAATCATTGTTCAGTTGAGGTTTCAGAGGATAACAGAAGGTAGCAGAAGGACTGCAGTCAATTAACATGTTCTAAAGTTCAAGTATTAAAAACCAGTTTCATCCTATGTGGATGATATTTCTACGAATTCAGTTTATGCATGAGGTGCACAGCCTACATAACATTAAATGACTCAAAGATAAAGTGTTCTGTGTGTTTATATATTATCTTCTTGAATTAATACTAATTATTCTACCTGAGCACTTGTACATTAGGAAAAGTAACATTTTGAAGTCACTGTTGGAGCTAAAGCAGGAGATATTTGGTTATTTTCTGGGAATAAATTACAAGATGGAAATCATTCTTTATAGTGAAAACAACCAAGTTATTAAAATTCAGTGTTATAAATATCTGTAAATTCTATTTTAAAAATAGTTATTATATAACTATTCATAAGATACTTGGGATCAGGATTGAAAAATAAATAAATAAATAAATAAATAAGAGGTTTCTATCAACACCACATTTTCTGTTTCTTCATGTTTGATACTGTAGAAGTAAAATTACCTTAAATATTCCGGGGCAATATTCTCTTGAAGTGTAAAGTCAACTAACAGAATGTATTTGTTGTACATCTAATGTATATGTATAGGTGTACATCTAATGTATATGTATAGGAGTGTATTGTAGATAAAAAAATTCAGTATAAAAGCACTTCGTAATTGAGACAGATTTATGGACAATGTTGACAGAGTGAAAAATCCTTACTATTTCTAAAAAGTAAAAGATTATTTTCTAATCCTACAAAACTACCCCATACGAAGGAGATCTGTATGATGTCTTAGTATAAGAGGGGAAAACTTCATTAAACTGAAATGCAGTACATTTGTGTATGTGTGTGATGATAACTTTATTGTGTTTGTTCAGTAAAGGGTTGTATTTTTGCATTTAATGTACATTTTTGTAAGTCTGAACCATTCATCATCCTAAATCAGTTTAAAGAAGACTTTTAAACATCACATGGAAACATTTTTGGGGAATAACTTCTAAAAGAACATCTTCCTAGGCAGTGAAAACTTGTAGTCTCACAACTAACAAAAAGAGACACACAGGAAACAAACTTGTCTGATGATTTTTGAGGCTTTATTAAAAGGGACAATAGATTGTTTAGTATACAGAAAAGTAGAGATGCTTAATAAGTAAGACTGCTCTGCCTTTGCTATAAGCAGGTCGTGTTTTTATGTTCTGTGACTGTGAGGTGTTGAGTTTTAATATTTGACCTAGTGATATCCTGGATTGCAGCAATGATGTTCTGGAAATCTTGGACCACTGGATGTTTGAGAGGAATAAATTAAAATTCATATTGTCACATTAAAAATGAGAATTTGAGTAATTGGGAGCCTGTGAGTTTGATACTGATCATCCAAACAAAAGGGTGCACTGCTACAGACAAAACTTGATCAATAAAGAGCCATGCGATTAAAGTAATTAATGCCAACTAACATGGAATTTTCTTATTTTGTGAAATTGACTTCAAGGCTTTATTACAAGACTATAATCTTGGCTGAAAAAGATGGTATGATACAAAATAAAACTGGCAGAAGTTTGACTTGCTACTACATGACATCTTAATTAAAAATAGGATGACTAGTTCTTATTAAATAGATGAAAAATTAGATAATTGATATATTTCAAAATATATTTCTCACCATGTCTCACTAGTTTCTGCAGAAACTGTTATTGTCTCTAAGGTATTTAACAGTTGTCTGATAAAGTTTGCAGACAAAGATTTAAGGATTTGTAAATAAAAATATAATTGATCTGAAGTAACCTATTTATAAGGATTACTTAGCAAACATTTTCAACAAAGTGTATATTTTTCTTTGCAGACAAATATAAGGAACTGATTTTAGAAACAAATGAAGTATAGGTCATATTTAGTGGATTGTCCTTGGAAGCAGTGACTTTGAATGTCGTATAGGAATCACAGAGGATAGGAAGTTTCCACTGTGTGTGGGCAAAATACCAATAGTGTGAGACCATTTCTAACAGACTTTAGTCTTGTTTCTTGAAAGGTTTTGAGCTTATAATCTGTTATGTGTTTCTGAAAGTTCAGGGTAAAGGCCCTCTAGAATCTGGAGAATAGAAAGAAACTTTGCAGCAAAATCAGTCACTCAGTGGGTCACTCTATCCTTAAATCTAATTTCAAGACATTGATTATTCCCAACAGTAAGTAGAAATGTAAATGTCTGTATGTAAAGTCAGATTCCTCAGATTTATCAGGATAGATTCGTTCTCTGGCTGCTCCTCCTGCAGGACTAACTGTAGGGAAGTAAGTTAGTTTTTAATTTTAAAAGAATATAATGCATTGTGGAAATCATGAGATGTTATTCATCTGTGTCTGACTATAATACAGAGCTTAATTTATGAGATCAAAAGGAGAGTGGTTACAAGAATCCTTATGGAAAAATCAAGTAATCACTTACTTGGAGACTAAGATGCTGATACCATTAGTGGTGTCCTGCTGTAAGATTTACCTTGCAGAACTAAAGCTTTTGGAATCCTTCTTTGTTCATTTCAAAAAAAAGAAAAAAAATTATTCAGACTCTAGAGAAAAAAAATCAGGAAGTCCAGTAAAACTTTATTTAGCATAAAATGAATTTATAGTAAAAATGCAAATATTTAAGAGTCGTATCTTAAATATGTCATATGTTCAAGTCACTGCTTGTCATTGGGAAGACATTGCTATCAAAGACTGTTAATGTCTTGGGTAGATATTGAGTTTAATTTTTTGTTGTTTTATTTGCAAAGCCTATTATTGTGACTGTCAGCCACCATGAGGATACAAGGACAGATATGAAGGGTGTTTTTGCAAGTACCAAGCAAATATTCAGCATCTTATTGTTCATCTAACTTGATCTGATTAATGTCTTCAAGAAGAATTTGATGTTTATTAATTCTCTGAAAGCTCATGCAGTCTACTTGGAGTCTCACTGACTTCCACTGGTTAATTGGACTCTCATTAACAGTAATAGTCTTGCACTACTGAAAAATTGCACCTATATTAGTAAAAGCGATAACAATGTTTCTCCCTGGCTGTCATTTTTATGATCCCAAGTCCTGTTAAAAATTAATCTATTTGCCATAAAATTAGAGTAGAATGGATGTGTAAAAAAACAGATGCATTTTCATGTTTTCATGATTTTTCAAAGGATTGAAAATACTTCTAGGTTTCAAATGAGTTCTAAACAGATTTAAGTGTTTGGAAAAGGGATTTTCTCAAGTCTCCAGTAGTTTCTACAACCTCTGTTCTCATAAATTGCCAGTGATATTTTACCAAAATTAAGAAATTGACAATATATCTTTTTTGTGGTGTTTAAAATTTAAAGAATGGGCTTCGGGGCATTGTTTTATTGGTTTTACATTCCTTCCTGCTGTGTTAAGTCTAATGAGGCTTGTCTGTCCTTTAGGTGACCTACAAGCGGGATCTGTATGCAGCTGAATCAATCATTAAGGGTATGTGTTTGTCCTTCTAACTGTCAGTTTGCATATTCCCGATTCTAATTAAGAATTTTGTGTGTAATCGTTTGAAATGTCTTTAAGAAAAGATTTATAATGGATAAAATGTGCTTAGGCAAGTTGTTTTAGTTTGTTTACTGGAATCATTGTATTAGCCATATTTATCTTTATTTACTTCTCTCAGAATACAGAACCTTGTAAAAAGCTGTGTATAGTACAGTCAAATAGAGATTAATTTTGAGGGGTCTTATAAAGAATAAAAAAATTATTTTTTTCTTCAATTTGCAGGTCAATTCTGAATATGTTCTGTCTTTCTATTCTATGTAGTAGAGTAAAATTTAAATACTAACTCTTTAGGGCTCTTCACTGTTCTACATACAGGCAGTTGTTGCCAAATCTGAAAGCTAAAATTTAAGGCATCACTGTGAGAGCATGGACTGTTGTGTCTGGGGAAGAGAAGGCTCACAGGGATCTTAGCAGTGTGTATAAATGCCAGATGGGACACAGTGAAAAAGATGGAGCCAGACTCTTTCTCAGTAGTCAAAAAGTTACAAACTTGGAATGAAACCAACCTTCATCCAAATGAATTTCCAAGCTCCTGTGTATACAAGGGCTTCAATAATCTCATAGGTTTTTAAAGGAGATTAGTTGTTATTGTAGTTTTTTTATACATATATATAGGTATATGTAGTGTTGCCACTTTTTTTTCCCTTAAAACCAGTACCATTTTTTGAACTGTTGCTTATAATAAAAGCTGGTGTAGTTTAAAGTAAAAAATTAAGACCTTCATGGTCAATCAGGCTAATCTCTTTACTTACCTAATGTTCCTTTGCTGTGGCAGCATGCAATTTATCTGCTTCAGTAATAATAATAAGTAGTCTTATTATGTAGTCTTATAAAAATCTGTATTTTAAGATTGTTGAAGTTTAGATTTGCTTCTTGCTGCATTGCATGAGTTCAGGAAGTAGAAGCCTTACCTGTTCTTTGCTCTTTATGCAAGCAGTACAATGAATCCTTTATAGCAAATTAGGACACTGCATAACAGAGTTATCTTACATAATTAAATGTTTTTAATGGGGTTTTGAATTGGCACTGTTAGTCTTCCAAGACAGCAGTTTGAAAGTTGTACCTTATCTATTTTGTGCCCTTCAAAAGGCTTAAAATCTGAGACCTTCAGGTGGCTATAGCATGAATTATTTTGTTAGTGGACAGTTGAACCATGTAAATTAATATTAGGGAGATGATTTATGCACCATTCATTCCACACTTAAAGCATATTTAAGGCAAGAATATATTTTTGTCCTTTGGACCATCCTGATGTACCCCTGTATGGTATCATTTGGTCTTAAAGTTGTTAGTTTTACACAGGAAGTCTTATTAGCTATGTTCTGCCGTATTGGGCTGCATTTATGGGAAACCTTCAAGGACAGGTCACCTTGGAGAATGGCAACTATCCTACAAGCCAAGGCATGCTCAGTTAGGCCTTTCCTACAAGCTAGGCAATTGACTACATCTCAGTGTCTGCTATTCTTGAGACTTCAGAACCCGCTATGTGGTGCTGTATTGTAGAATCACAGAATCACAGAATGGCCTGGGTTGGAAAGGACCTTAATGACTATCTAGTTCCAAGCCCTGCCATCAGCAGGGACACCTTTCACTAGACTGGATTGCTCAGAGCCCCATCAAACCTGGCCTTGAACACTGCCAGAGATGGGGCACCCACTCTGGTGCCTCACCACTCTCACAGTAAAGAATTTCCTCCTAATATCTAATCTGAATCTAATCTACTCTCAATTTGAAGCCATTCCCACTCACCCTATATCTCTATATGCTCTTGTAAGTGATGTGCTCCTGCTTGTCACTTTTTGTGCTATGTAGAGTGCCTGAAGAGGAAGTTCTGTGACAGTCCTCTGACTGTCAAGTTGAGTTGCAAGATACCAGTTCTCTAAATACCACCTTGCATGCTGTCAAGCTCCTCTGGAGATGTCCCAGAAGCTGGATGCATGGGCTAGGAGGGTGCTGGGTACTAAAGGCTCTGGCCTCACACTGCCCCCCTCTGCTGCTTCAGTCTTTACAGCTGATTTGTTCATTATTAAGTTACCCCTTTACTGTGTTGGATGCACATTTTATCTCTGGATGAATTCAGTAGTGATGTAGAACTTTTGAGTGTACACGTTTAATTTTGTGACTACAATTCGAAATTTCATGTAATCCGCAGTTTATATTTATTAGTGATCAAAATTTGGGATTTCTTCAGGAATTCAACAAATTTCAGCTTGCTAAAATTGACTCGGAGGAAGTAAGAAAAACATGCATCCTTACATGTGTTTGTTTTACCTTAGATATTTATATGCATGCATATTATTCTTATTCAAGGCAACACAGAGAAACAGTTCAATGATGTAAATAGACTAATGAGTTATTTTTGAGATGGTTTTCTTAAAACATTTCTGTTTAGTTTCCTATCTTCCTCAATTCTCTTTTATAACTTTTATAAAAAGCAGATTTAATGCTTTCCTTTAGTTAAGCAGGTATAAACTTGTAGGGTATGCAGACAAGGTGGCACACGCCTATTTTTAATAGTCTTGAAGTAAGAAAACATTGTCTTACAATAAGGGTGACTCATCTAGAAATGTAGTTAAGATCAGGCTAATACAAAACATCCTAAAAAAATTCCATTAGGATTACTGCCCTCGAGGTAGATAACTTTGAACTCTAGTTCCAACATGTAAACCTTAAATGTTGCTTCTCAGAAGAAGTTTGTAACTTGAAGATTGACTCTCTGTCTTCCTCCTCCTTCTCATTTTTCTTTTCTCAAGGGCCTTACTTTATAAATAACTTTTTCACAAGAGCAGGCATTTGCAGATTGAATAAATTGCCCTCACATTTGGCTAAAGAAGTATTTGTTGATGTAGATAAAATGGTGATTTTTGCAAGTGCCAAGAAAAATAATGTAATGCTGTTAACCTGTTTATGACTGTTGGGAGCTACATAATATGGCTTGTGTTCTGTGAGGAAACCATATGACTTTTTGTAAAATAAAAATTGAGATAAGCCTTGTTTAGCAAAGGACAGAGATCTTATGCAAGGTACGCTGCATTTTCATGGGCATATTCATGAACCAATGGCTGTTCTGTGCTCTGAGCCAAAGAAATAGACTGGCAGGTGGGGAATACTCCTTGGAACAGCTACTATCAGGTGAAAACAACCCTCTTTTCTTGCCTTCTACCACAAAATGTTCCTTTCTCTCCTGTGTACTAATATTGGTAGGATCACTGTCAAGTTTGATTTTTAGTTTTATGGCTACAGAGACATGGGGAATGGGTAAACAACAACAAAAAATTGTTCGATTTTTTTGGTTAGCTATATTATTCAAATAATTTCAACTCATTCTGTTGAGCATGAATGAATGCTTGGCAGTATTTATTTTATTTTTTTATGTTTACAGTAGTAGCATCTCATAACGAATATGTTTCTAAAGATGCCAGAGGAAACCGCACTGAATTTCTAGACTAGTCAAGCCATTGCTATGTACAAAGTGCAAATGGAATTGTGATAAATCAATTAACTACTTGGAATTCACTGCAAACTTCAAAAACATTTCGATGATTAGGATGTGCTTTCAAAGTAATAGGAATTGTAATAGCAGACTGAGAATGATGTGGTATGAGCATGTTTCTAAAACCAAGTGTATGTACACACAAATATGTGCAATTAGAAGAAAAAATTTATGTCTGTAGGCTAAAACCTCTTTGCCATTCAGATGTATTTTTTCTTATGGTATTAATTTTCTAGGATATGATATTTATTATCTTTATTCAAACAAAGTATTATTTTAATTGCTTCTTGTTTGTGGCATGCTTTTCAAGGTAAACTTCTAAGTCTTCCATAGAGTACACTTAATACATCATCCAACTATGGTAGTTCCACAAACATGCACACATTTTAATTTATAATTCGGTATGATCCTAGGATAAAGACTGTGGCAGGTGTTGCTGAATAATAATGTGATCTAAAGCTTTCAGGATATCAAAGGAGGGTGTGGAAAAATTGAAAATTTAGTTTTCTGATGTAGAAAAAAAAAAGGTTTAATGGAATAAATTCTGAAATCTTGTGTCAAATTTAATTTCAATGAAGAAAACTCCTGATAGGGAAATTAGATGGTGTAAGGTTTTAACTACATTTTATTTCATGCGAAAAATATGCTCTGAGTATATGTTAAAAGTGTTTTGAAGGGATCAAATGTGATGCATGTGAATAGGGAACACTAGTCCATTACCAGGTACAGCTGAAATGAGGCTGGCAGTAAATGGGTGATGTCTGTTGGGGAGAGAAAATTTCCATGGAAACAATAGGTTTAAATAAATGGAGGAAGAGGAAGCCAAAGCAAGGTAGAGTTTGATATGTAATAGTGAGAATACAGCTAAAAAAAGCATTGGGCAGATGAAAAGGAAGTTATGGCAGAAAGTAGTTAAGTAGAACTGTGTTTCATTGTGGGAGGACAGGAGGAAACACAAAAACCCAAGTAAGGTATGTTCCAACTTGATAAAAGGAATAACCTCTTACACCCTTGACAGACAACCAAGCAGTGAACAGTTTTCCTGGAGAGGTTGTATGTATGCCAGAGCAGTAAGGGGCTGAGTGACCAGGCCTGACCTCATGGGTGATCCTGCTTTGAGGAGTTTGAATGAGAGACCTCCTGAGGTCCCTTGCAGTCTCAATTATCCAGCAGTCCAATGGAAAACAAAAATGTTTTTAGCTGAGTATTAAAATTCTTTGTGACATGGGCACGTCATGGCTTTTCAGAATTACTATGCCATTCACCCAAACAGAATTCTGAAAACCAGGAATGAAATGCTGATCACAGTCAGTTTTACTGGCAGGCAGCAAAACTCATGGAATCCCTGGAGTTGTGAGCCAGAACTTCAGCTGTGCTCGCTGGGTTTGGCATGACTATGCTGAGTGACAGAGCTCCATCATCTTAGCAGAGCTGGAACACAGGCAGTCTTGGGGAGGAAGGCTCCACTCAGTCTTCCTTCCCACAATGCAGCAAAGGTGCAGTCTAAATTAACGTATAGATATTTTTTGACCACTGGAAACAGTTTGGATATAAATGAAAGTTGAGTTTCAAACCTCAACTAGAACAGAACTGTTGCTTTACTATGATGATTTTATAAATTATGATTTCCCAAACTTCCTTTACTCATTTCCTTGATCATTTAAAAGCATGCAGCATCTTTTCAATATGTGTATTATCATTACTTTAAGGTTCTCATACTTTATTAACCTACTTTCCCTTTATAACATTATGTTTCTTCTCCAGATAAAAAATATGGTTTTCCACACTTCACTGGTTTTTTTCTCTTCTTTATTAAACTCAGCTTGCAAATCTTAGTTGCATTTTTGTAATTGCCTCTCCTTTCTCATTTATATTACAGGAAATTAGCGATCTAAGAGGTCTGGAGAGAGTAGTGAGATGGGTTTTTATAGCTGCAGCCTTTGAGCAGTCTTTTGTGAGAATACTTCTGACACTTGCTGTTGATTACAGACTTCTTTTTAAAAGAACTGTTTAAGCCTAAGTTATGGTGCCTATTGGATTCTACAGCCTTTTTCCACATGTGAATTTTTGTAATAGCTCCAATCTGACCTTCTTCATTAAATTACTTAGTTCAATAGAGTTTTTGAAATCTGATATGCTAGTCTGGTTTATTATGTATATCTACCTTGTATCTGCACTTTGTGTACAGTACTAAATTCAAGTGGCTCTTGCTCTGATTTCAGTCTACTCATTAGTTTCTTTCTGCTGATAAGAAATTAATTCAATATGGTTTCCCATTTTTCAGACTGTAAAGTAGAAGCCAAATGTGATGCACTTTTGGTATACTTTTTTGCCCAGTGAATCTGTGGGAAGATAATTTCTCCCACAGTTGTGGTATCCTCTGATTTCCAGTCCTGTGAGAACTGGCCATGCATTTTTTCAATTCTCGCTTCCATCTGGTTGTGATGATTTATAAGCAGATGTTTATTGTTCTCTCCCTTTCTTCCTCCCTCCCCATACTTGCTAACTTAATACAAAGTCACTTTGCCACCACTATTTTTGTTGTCACATTATAAACATTGGACATAATAAATATCCATGATTCAAGAAATTATCCTAATCTTTTGGAATTTTCAGTGGTTAATTAATTTTCAGGTCTTTATGTCTATTTTTATAAAAAAGTCTATGAGTTTACAATAGAAAGTGAGATGTTTCTGCACTACTGAAGTTATACATCTGATTGAACTTATTGTGTGGTATGTAATTATAGAAATAACTTTCCACATGCAACAAATACGTATTGTTTATAGCTAGACTTGTTTGAAGACCAGTTAGCCCATATTTTTATAATTTTTCTTGTCTTTCACTGCTAATTTATTTTGTGGTGTTTGGTATATTTCTGTCTCTGGAGTTTCATTGAAGTCTGCTTTAAAAATAATTACACTTTACATGTATGAAATTTCCAGTTGCTGATGGAATGGCCACCCTAAAAACATTGGAAATCTTGTGGGTTTTTCTTGTGTGTTAATTCAGCATCTAAAGAATAAAGTCCTGAATTAGACTTGAGAGTTTCAGACCTGAATTTTGATTTATTAGCTTAAAGAAAGGAAAAGGTTCACTGAATCTGTAACCTGAAGTCAATAACAAGAGAAATTACTAATTTTCTGAAATACTGGCTTTGTGGAACAGATCAGGCAATAACTTCATGCTGTTGCACTTATAGCAACCTAATACTGTATTTTGCCCCACCAGCAAAAGATCCAGGAAGTTGCTCAGGACAAGATTTTTGCCTCAGCTTTGCAACTTCTTTGCTATTGAGGTTACATCTGCTGTCTGCCTAAACAGTGTCATCAATAAAACTTTTTGGCAATTTTTTGTAGTATATATTGTTTGGAATAGGACTTATGTTATCTCCTGGTTTTTGTTTTTTTTTTCCCCCTTTCTCAGTATTACTGACACTACATTTAGTTATCTGTTGAAGTGATAAGAGGGATGAAATTTTAAAAAGTTTTCTTGATTGTCATCTAGTGTCAATGTAGATCTGAACAAATATCTTTCCAAAGATTTAAATGGGCTTTGGGCACAGGCCTTATGTAGTGATTTAATGTTGTACAAAATCATAAAAATGTGACTTTTGAGATATATATTACATAAATTACATAGTTACATTAACTGTACGTTGTAGCCTTTAAATTTACAGCTGTTGAAAATGTGGATTGAAGGTAATGTTTAGCAGACTAGTAATTTGGATTAATTTATTTTTGCATGAAATACTAAAGTTTTTTTTCTTGATCACAGAGAACCTATCACAGCAAGTTTGTGTTATCACCAATGGGAAGGAAACTCTTGCACAAGTAGCTTTTCTCCTTCCTGAATCTCTGAAAAGCCAAATGAAAGTAAGTACAACTCTACAGCTCTCAACTGTATAATTAAATTAATGCTTCTGGTTGCCACTGCTCCTCAGAAATGGTCTAAATCATGTGAAAACAGAAACTGAGACTACCTGTGTCACTGTAGTACAAGGGATTAACACCAGGTGTGGAAGTTATCAAGAAGGAAACATCTTCTGCCCAGGCGTACTGTATAGGGGGATCTTAGAGATCCACTTAACATGTCCACGTTAGAGTAGAAATTGAATCCAGACAACAGAGAGGCAATTTTCTTTAGATTTTATTAATTCAGTAAGCCTAAATTCTTACAAATATGTTACAGAGGAAATGCTTTTGTTACTTTGAAGTCTGACTTGGAGTTTGAACTAATTAAAGAGTACATTGTTTTCCTGCAGAGCTGTGAATGCAAAATCAAATTAATCAGCCTTTTGTAGAGCAATAGGAGTACATTTCTCTCATGGTGAATGCTCATAGGAGCCTTTGCTTTAGGATATTGATGGAATGTTCTACTGGCATATAACTATCTTCTTATTTTTCATTATTTTTTTCTAATAGAGCTATCATATTTCCATTTTCCCAAAGGTGATTAACATTTGGTAATTGCTTAAATTTAGACTGGTTTTGGGGTGATTCTTAATTATATCTTATGTAATGATATCAGATGTTCTGTTACCCAGAATAACTGTTCAAAAATACAGGTTTTCTGATTTTCATAATGTTACTTCTGCAATGGTTTTATTCATGTCTGTAGATCCTCTGCATGGTGTGTTAATTATTAGAAGGCTATGTTTCTCTACCAAGCTGTATTGCTGTTTTATATCTGGAAATGTCATTTGGCATTGCACTTAAGTTTTTGTTGGGAAAGAGTTGTATTTAGCATGGAATCGTGCTTTATACCTATTAAACGTCTACATCTAAAAGTGGAAAAAATTAGTAGAGATGAATAAGATCTTTTCTTATCTGAATAGCTGTATGATGGGGCAGAAGTATGTTTCTGTTTCACTGACACTAGATGCATTGCTATTTCTCTTTTTTATCTCTATGTAAACTATTCTGCTATTGTTTGGAGGAGATCACTTATGCATATACTTTTAAACAATAAAACCTCTGAGTTATTTTTAAGCTTACCGATATACAGAATTTCTAACCTTAGAAAGAATATATGTGCAGGCCTATTTGTTCTCAAATGAAGCACAGTACCTTGTGTGAGGGAGATTTGATTTTGTGCAAAATAATTATTTTAAGCAACGTAGACATACCACACCAAAAGCTGGACCTTTTTAAAGGGATAATTGAAAGGTAATTGATCTAAGTAAGAGAGCAACTGGGGATCATTCAGTGGAGTACATTGTCTGGGACCAGTATTTTAACATTTTAGATACTTTTGACACTCCTGTTTTCAGTAGCAACCATATTTATTTGTGGGGTATTTGTTAACTTCTACGTATGTCCTTAAAGAAGAATTAAAAAGAAATTTTCTTAGAAGGTTTTCTGAGAGAGACTCTAATAGTATGATGATCTCATCAATAACAGGGGGAAAAAAGACCTAAAAATTGAATTAATAAGATAAAGAAAATGAAAAGAAAATATTTTCTAAAATTTTTTAAAGGCTACAGCTGTTGCTTGTGAAGTACTTTAACAGTACTTTTAGTCACTGTTACTTGAAACTGTATGACAAATGAATGAATGTTTTGTTAAAGATATCATGCTGTGAATAACTTAACTGGAGCTTTTCCTTAAATTTGTTATTTAGCCCTTTCTTTTGAAGCAAACAAACCTAAATGGGAGCTGAAGGTGTTTTCTTCTGTGACTGGAAATCATGTACTCCTGTTTCTTTAGTAAAAAACCGTTGCTGTCATGTGAAATGGAATCAGCTGGATGAAGTTGTGTGTTATTTTTGTGACTGGCTAGTTATCCACAAGAAGGTTGTAAAAATATTTGTTTGTGTTCAAATAGAAAAAGAACTAGAGTTGCACTAGTTGCACACACTAGAAATTCACCAATTTATTAATGATTGTATAGTCCATCTGCTGCATTGGTATTAACTGTGATTTTAAATTCTCATGTTCCAAATATAAAAATTGGAGGCTTCAAAGTAAATTTGCAGGTTCCAAATGTCCTGGTATTAGTTTTTTATTTTATGGAAGTGGATACTGAATGAAGTGGAAAATTCAGTTGAGAGCATCTGATAACTAGAAATAACATTAAATAATATCCGTTATTACAATGACCAGAAGTAATTAAGCAAATCTGTATATTCTTTTTTATTTAAACACTGAAACATTATGTGAGAATCACCTTTTACCAAGTGGGTATTTTTAGGTAATTTTTGCTCTCTAATGTAGTTGATAATATTGATTAATATTAATTTTATATTTAAAAAAGTCCTATTGCATAGAATCTTAAATGGCAAATAAAATAAGAATTAATTTTAGTTAATTGATGATTTATTGAAGCTTCTACTTAGGCAGCTGTGCTTACTTTTCCAACAGAAGATCATTTTTACTAGATAATAGATTTCATTTTTTACTAGATAATATGGTGGTCGAAAAATGCTAGTCTGTTACTTGATAAAATTGTTGAAATTAAATCAAAATTCTGATACACTAAAGGAATTTTAAATGCTTAGCAATGCTTAAGTGTCATGTGTTTTAATATGTCAAAGGAAAAAATAAAAGTAGGCCTTCTGCCTTGGGTCATGGTCCAAATACATTCTGAAAAGACACTGACTTGCAGTAGGCTCATGTTCATTGAAGCATGTGCAAGGTTGTAAAGGTAACAGGGATTTCTGATTTTACATCTTCAGAGGTTCAGGCCTGGTGAGCGCTGGAGTATTGCAGTTTCCAAGTATTATTAAGTAATTCATACCTTCTATAACTTTTAATCTTTAAATATTAAACATCAGATATTTGTGGCTATGCTATCAAATTCTGAGCCCAAAATATTTCTAAAATCTTTAGAGCATAGCTATCAACTTCTTGGTTTCAAACCACCTTCTTTTGCACACAAGTTAGCTCCTGATTATTACAAAAATTAATAAATACAGCTTTACATAACACTGCAAAGCCTTTTAAAATGTATTTGGTACTTGGATTGTGGCTTAAGTGGCATTTTAAGGGAGCACAGCAGTGTATTACTTCTGTTGCTTACTGTGTGTTTGGGGAAGATATGAAGCTCATCTGTACTATGAAACAGTGGGATTTACTGATTTATTGCCAGTAACATGAAGATTTCTTTTTTTGTTCTGAATTTCAAGATTTTTTATTTGCTTCAAAGTGTTATCTTCTCTCAGGAAACAGATTCATCCTCTGCTACCTGGTTTACTGTTATACTTAAGGCAGTCCTGAAGCTGATAACACAGTAAAATTTACTTTTTATTGTAACTGGGATAAGAGAGTTACTTAGCTTGTGTTAAAGGTTGCAAAGCAAGTACGTCTGTGCCTAAGAAAGTATTTTGAGATCTTAGTTGAGGAAATTATTTCAAGGAGAAACTGCAGACGAGTCTTGTACTCTTGTTCTGGGCAGAATCCTGGGGTACCAGTGCACCTGGTCTTCCATGCATACTTATTTTATTTTACTTTTAGCTTCATGAAGAAAAAAATTTATATATCTGAATATTGTAGAGATTTTCTCAGACTTAGAGGTCTCAAATAATTTGATCATTTTATGGACAATGTTTTCATCTCTTGAAACAGTTGAACATCCTAACCCAGGCAGCAGCGCTCGTGTCTGATGCTTCCAGGGCTGTTTCTGGAATGGCTACCCTGAGCAGGATACTTCAGCATATGTGGGATTCCATGCTTTATCATTGAGTGCCCCAAAATTCTGAGCAATTCTCAGTTTTTGTAGTGGAAATAATAATTACCAGTTTTAAATCATTTAAATGAACAACCTCTGCCACAGTGGTGGAAGATTTAGTAGACAGTTAAGGCTGAATTAGAATTTCTGACGTTTTTCTTTCTTTGTCTAATCAGGTTGAAGCTATTACAATACCTCTTCGCAAAAATGATAGCCGCCTACAAAACATCATTTCAGGACAGTGCTACAATTTTGTTTGTGTAAATGTGAGTAATGAATATGTGTGCTTTTTATTTTACACTTAAACTCACTAGTAATGGTAAATAATAATTAAATATTTGTGTAAGAAGTTGCTTGGTTTTTTTATCCTCATGTACTGGGATATTTAGTGTTTCTGATGTGCACTGAACTAGTCCTTTGAGATACTGGTCTGTTCTTTCTCCTCTGGTTCTGCACTTCTGTCACTGTGTTGTTAATCAGCCATGAATTCTTAAGCAAGAGGAAAAAAATCCAAAGTAGTTTAAAATTTCCTTTCATAACTGTTGTATTGAAGTGAATTATTTTAAGGAGAGGTCTGTCATACCTGAAGTCATCTAAATGTGCATTCATTGCTACCATGGTCTGAATTAGTGTTTCCCATTCTGGACATGTGCATGCCATGTGATCTGTATTTGGGTCCGTGAAAGGGAACATGGACCCAAAACAGATTGGTTTTAGGTGAACCATGTCTGAGACCAATCAAGACCCTTAATCTTGTTAAATTATATTAATAACAATCAGCTAATAAGCAAACCTCCTCCAAAACATAAAAAGTTATGTTTTGGTTTTGTTTTGTTTTGTTTTGTTTTGTTCGGTTTTTGGTTTTTGGGTTTTTTTTTTGTAAATAACAGATCTTCAAATTCTATTGCTATGAAATAATTGCTGTTTTCAGTAATCCTAAACATTTATTTTAATTTAGGATAAAAGGTGTGCCATTCAAGATGCCCAAGAACTAGTGGATACATTGGAAAAATCAAATACTCCTCTCTTATGTCCAGTTGTCCTTATTTCGGTAGGTAACTCCTGTAAATTACTGTAGAAAGTATCTCATTAATTATTTTAAATTAATGTTTAATGTAAATATAAGTAATGTTTAACATAATTTTTAAAAAGTTAGACTAGATTTAAACTGCTGCTAACTCAGAATAAAATTGTAAATTCAAACTGTAAATTGGTCTCTAAAGAAACTCATTTTAACTTCTACAAATGTACTTCATCCTGTCAGGAAACAAACTGACACTAGCACAGTTTATTAGTTATATATTTCTGTGAAAGGCTCATTGTGGCTAGCAGGTTGTTCTGAACTGTTAACTCCTGCCTTGCTGTTGTGCTCTGTCTCTGCTGGGGATGCTGCAAAGCATGTGCTGTGCTTGAATGCTCAGTTAAGACAGAATTAATTGCCTTTATTTTTTTCTATGTGTGTGTGGTCCTGATGGCTACACTGTGTTTAACAGAGGCCCGGATGCTGTTGGCCTTCTTGGCCACCTGGGCACTGCTGGCTCATGCTCAGCCACTGCCAGCCAGCACCCCCAGGTCCTTTTCCACTGGACACCTTTCCAGCCACCCTGTCCCAGCCTGTGGTGCTGGGTGGGCTGTTGTGACCCAAGTTCAGGAGCTGGCACTTCACCCTCTCAAACCTTAGACCCTTGGCCTCAGCCCATGCATCCCGCCTGTCCAGATCCTTCTGCAGAGCCTAATCTATCATACCTATGATATCCTCACCTATTGTAAGCTGTTCTCTTGGAGTGAGTTACTGTGATTCTGTGAACATCAATATTTAGCACTTTGTTTCTAGATCATCTTTTTTCTTGACCCTGTTTCTGGGGAAATGAAGGGTAAAAATTTACTTTACTGAATTTTCAAAGAAAAATTACTTCTACCTTTCCTGTTCAGAACAATTACATGTCTCCAATTCTGTTGGTTGTTTACAAGGCCACTGGATGTACAAAATGCTCTTTTCTGGACTGAAAATGTTTCCATTAGTCCTTTACCAAGAATATAAAAACCCTTTCTGTCTGTGTTAAATTTTGAGTGTGAAGATAAAGCTGGAATTGTTTATCAACTGGCTAATGCTAAGGTGTCAAAAGCATGCTTATTATGTGCTCAATTGCTAGCGCTTTCCAGCCTGGACTTTCAATTAAATACTTTTTTTAGTATGATGCTAGGAATGTGCAAACTTTGGTTTAATAGTTGTAGCTATAAATATCCTGGACTTAGTATCTCCTAAGAAATAAGAGTGCACATAATTCTTACACAGTCTCCTCATGAAACTCAGGTTTTGCCCAAGACACTAGGTCTTGAAGTCATTGTAGAACCTAGAACCATTTCTGTGCAGCCTGAAGCATGCACAAAATATTTAGGTGGACTCCTTTTTAAACATCCTTGGGAGAAAATAAGATACTTAATCCCTTTACTATACTCCAGCTCCATCAGTTGTTTCTGACAACTACTTGAAATTTCTGAGGACTAGACAGTAGAAGAAAACTCGTAACTAGGTGGAAACAGTTGCTAATCTTAAAAAACACTGATAGAAATACACTTTTTAAAAGTATGTTGACTAAATGCACTTGGATATCTGGTGGACGTACCACACCATCTTTTAGAAATATGAGAAGGGAAGAAAAGGAGATCTGGAAGGTGTTTTAAGTGATAAGAATTAGCTTAACAAATCATTGTCCCATATTAATCACTGGGAAGTATTTAAGTCCTTTAAACTTCTGATCTCTAAAACTCATTACAAATGGTATAGGGGACAGAAACTTCATCAGCCTTTAGCTGAATTCAGTGTTGGGTGTCCTCTTCACTTAGGCTCATGAGTTGGATTTTCCTCAACTCTGTTCTTTCCTATATACTTTTTTAACATATTACCTGAATGAATTGTTAATGAAGAATCCTATAATACACTTTCTTTCAATGTAAAAGGACATATTCATATTTATCAGACAAATGTGAATCAGAATTTTACAGATGGCATTTCAATCTATAAGTCTTAGGTACCAACTGTAAGGGAAACATTATGTTTTTCTACTCTCAGAAGTAAAACTCTTGAAAGAATAAATGCAGAGAGCAGTTAACTGCTTCCATTCTACACTCTTAACTAGGAACAGTCTAATGTAATTGGATTTGGGCAATTGGAAACTTCTTGTCTGTTCTTTGATTTCATGACAAAAGCAACTTTTTCATAATAATCTGATAATTTAGAAAAAACGTTTTTTTCCTTGTAATAGTCATCTTCTTTAGTTGTAAAAATGACAGGTATTGTTACTGTGCCATCTTCTCTGTTTAACCAGCCCAGTGAGCATTGATCCAATAAAAGGATGAGCTTGCACTGGTCATGATGCCTCCTGTCCATATTCCCACCTATCAGTTGCCACAGATTCAAAGTCTAGCTATTGTTCTGCTGCCTGACTGGATTGTTTCATGACATCTGTAAGCTGAAGCAGCAATTGTATTACTGTATCTGGACAAAAGGGAAGATTAATGTTACAGGAGAAATAGGCATCACAGAGGTAAACTTCAGGCAATTATTTGTTTTCATCAAGCCAGTATTTCTCCAATTGTGCTGTAACCTGACAAATTATATTCTTAAACTGACATTACTTTTTTGAGGAATATACTTTCAAGTTTGTAAATGGGAAGAACAGATTTGATTTTTACATTTTTGTTTTGCTTAGGGTTAGAAAGAAAGGAATGCTAGTACTTCAATTCTGCAGTTGCAATAATTTCCATTTCAGTACCAAAGTTAGTTTGAGAGAAATCTCTTTTCAAAGCTGTCAGAGAGGTTAGTGGTAGAGAGGAGCTAGGTTAAGTTCTCTCAAAATAGTGGCTTTTATAATTTCTTGTAAATAGCTGTAAATGAGTAGTACTTAGCCTTGTTTGGGGAAGAAAATAATAAAATTATGAGTGTGTGTGAAAATTAATCTCTGCTTGTGTAGTAGAAGTCTATAGCTTTGTTTCTGGTGAGTATGCATTTAGGCAATAAACAGCTTTTTTTTAAGAAGTGTTGCAAGGGAAAATAAGTGAGGACCTATTTTCTGTCAGTATAAATGGAACAAAAAGTACAAAGAGAACTTGAAATCACTTTCCTAAGCACTGATCTCTGGGCTGATCTCTATACCCTCTATCTCCGTAATCACAGATTACAGAGATAGATTGTACACAGATTGTAGTAATCACAGATTAAGTTTTATGTGATGGAAACGTTCAGCCAGAAAAACGCTTTCTCTTTCTTTTAGGGATAAAGGTATTTCTGCTATTAATTTCTGCTGAAACCTTATTTGTACAAATCATCATCTTTAATTTTGATTTCTACAGCTAATAGAAGCTTTGTAAGGGAAATTGACTAAAATGTGGAATATGTAGGACTTGGGAAAGGATTGAGCTGGTTGATACTTCCCTGGAAATACCAGTCACAGAAGCACAAAATCTGAGTTGGAAGGGACCCACAATGATCATTGAGTCCAACTCTTGTCCCTGCACAGGATAGCCAGGAGAGAATTCATAGAACCATAGAATGTGCCAGGTTGGAAGG
This sequence comes from Cisticola juncidis, assembly GCA_013400215.1. Classification (NCBI taxonomy): domain Eukaryota; kingdom Metazoa; phylum Chordata; class Aves; order Passeriformes; family Cisticolidae; genus Cisticola; species Cisticola juncidis. Next base: position 512,105 of record VXBR01007649.1, on the reverse strand, counting down.
CACCTCTCAGAATTAAATCCAGCTCCTGGCCCTGCACAGGACACCTCAAGAATCACCCCCTGTGCCTGAGTGTTGCCCAAACACTTCCTGAGCTCAGCTCAGCTCCTGAAAGACCTGCCATGTTTGTACAGAGTCCCTGATGGAAATGAGACCTGTGTTTCCCTGCCCAAGAGCTCAGGACAGTCATATCCCTACCTTATCTTGAAGTAATTTCTGTTGTTCAAACTTGAAGCATTATCTAGAAATTAATCCAATTTAGGCAACTAATATGCTGTATAGAAAGGATAGGAAATTTCCAATTAAACTGTAAAGAATTCAGTTCTGTCTTGATAACCTTCAAGATGCTTACAAAAGATATGTCTATTCTATAGTTCTCTGATAGTAAAAAAAAACTAACAAAAAAAAAAGTTAGTCTAGGGCTTATAAAATAGTATTTTTTGTTTTCAAATAAAATTGAATATTTTTAACATGCATGACATGTTCTGGCTATTGGTTTCTTCTGCTTTGAAACAAAAAAATTTCATGTCCCTAAATGTGTTAGGGGAATTCAGGAGTAAGTAGAAGCTATCTAAGAAAAGTCTGTATTTTTATGTGTACTTAATGCATAAAAATGAGATACTAAAAAACATCAGTCTAAAATGGCACACCATGGGAAAAATGGATTTTGTTTTTTTCCTCATCTGTTCCTTTGCAGGTACACTTGGATATTTCAGAAAATAATTCTTTCAGCATTGGGATGGAAGACTTAACTACAATCAAGAAATTTGCAAGAGAAACTAAAAAGAAAAACATTTTGGTTTATGGTCTTCTTATCCAATATAAGGTATGTAATTATCTTTCTGTGTGCAAATTATCTTCTTTTGCAATTTATATGATTAATGATAGAATCTTAATTTAAAACAAAATCAAAGGGAAATAAATATGGCATGAAAATGATTTTTTGGGAAGATTCTTGCCTGTTCTTGTTCAAAAATCAGACAAGCCTGTAGTTATAGACAAAAATGTAAGCTTTTTGATTAGAGAGGAATAAATGTTAAACAGTTTTTATAAATGCTTGGAAACATTAGGACCCTCTTTGCTTTTCTGCTTGGGAACTTTCTTTTTTTCAGCATTTGAAAAAGAGAAAAATAGCGAAAGTACATTCAGTCGGTGGTTCTGCAGTATTTTATGTCCCTCATCAAAACAGTTTGATACTCAGGTGACAAGAAGGGCATGGCATGTAGGTGTTGAAACAGTGTCTGTAATAGCAGCAAATTGCCTCAGCTGGAGGCAAAAAGAGTTAGCACTCCAACATATTTTGTACTCACAAAAGCTATTTAAAAATAAACCATTTGCCTGGGAAACATGTTCTGTCAAACAGAAGAGTGGGCTGCCTTGCCTTCAGCGCAGTTACAGCTTTGCAGCTTCTTAACTCAGTAAATAGTGGAGGAAGAAGTAAGCTAGAAATTTTAATAAAGCAGAATGAATGTAATCTTAACTGCTTTTTTTAAAATAATATGTTTGGGTTTATATATAATTGATTAAATGTGGCTTTATATTTTTTCTGGTATACCAAGCACTTGATTTTTGTCATCAAGTTCTATTGCATTATTAAGAACTGTGAGTACCAATACATATCAGTTTATGCTTTTATAGACCTTTAATGCCAACAAAATGCGAATATTGCTATTATATGACATTAGTTTGTCACTTCTTTGTAAAACACTGAAGGACATACAACTGTTCAGATTTCTTTCTGCTGCTATCAAACCCCATTTTTTCAGGGTGAATTCTGGCTTGTTTTGGTAAAAACAATTTGAATAACTATTGAAATAGAGGTCTAAGAGTCACCTTATCATGGTAAAAAGTAACACTTCAAATATTGCTTTAGTCTGGCTGCAGTTTTTCCTTTTACACTTCATTGTATGTATGATTTTATGTACAAGTGAATCAAATAGACATATGTGGACAGCAAAAGTTAGTAAAGCTGACTGAAAGAAAGAAAAATATTTTATAATCTTCAGTGGATTTTGATGTCCATGGCACCAAGACATTTTAATATTAACAGGCTCATCTAAAAGCAGTTGAGATTCGAGGGGGAATTCTTGATCTGTAGTGAGAAGAGGATTGCAGCAGACTGCTGCCTCCATTCTTTAAAAATAAAGAGCTAGAATCCTTATGTAAGATCACTGCAAGCAGAGTCACTTATTAGCATGGAAAAAGTCTTATTTACAGTAAAGTAAAACACTTCACAAAGTAAGTAAACTGTTTCTAACTGTCTTGTATTCAAATGTCTTTTAAACATGTCCCTGCTCACAAGGACAGCCATGTAGTGTAGAGTTCCTGCTGTCTACTTTGATCAGTAACAAAAGAATAGGTTGTACACATCATTTGTATATATGTGACATATGTATCAAGTTTACTTTTGGCTGTGGATCTATATAGAACGTAATTGTTTCTAGGCAAAGACCTATGGAAAGGGTTGATATATGAATCTAGAAATTACATAGCCCCAAAATTATTGCTGGGCTGGGTCGGACTGAGAGACTGTGAACAAAAGCAATCTGTTTCATGAAAAAACATCTTTGAAACAGTTTCTCTTTTTTTAATCTTAAATCCAAAGCATGATTTGAGAGTCATCAGGGTATTTTACTTCTAATACAAGCCATTAATAGATGAACCTGTAGGTGAATTTCACGCTTCAGGATGGAATTTCATATAGGCATGATGGAGAGTCCAGAAGAAGTAGAAACACAAAAAGCACCTGTGACAATGCAGAATAGCCTAATAATGCAATAACTTCTGTCACTAGATGCTTTCTAGAAGTCCCAGAAAGCTATAGTTTATTTCAGGAAAAGAGTGATGACAGGTTACTTCCTGGAGCTTTCCTCTAGCTGACAGGTTTATATCATCACTGCCAGATATACGCAGATGATAGGTACACATTTCCTGATTCAAAAAAAAAGGGAATTTAGTGAGACATGGCCATGGTAATGTTCAAGTGAAATTATGTTATGTTTAGAAGGGTTATATGATTAATTGAGTCTAAGGATATATTGGTATAAAAGAAAATGGGGGCAGTCCTTTTAATTTTGCATTAGAAAAGCAAATTTGTTGAAATAAATACATTTTGAAAATATAGCGCTTTTATGTTTTGGAAGCGGAAATTAAATGCTTTTAGAACCAAGGACTTCCATTTTGATGATATTGAAAGAGATGTGAAGCCTTCATAAAAAGTGTGCCTTTATTTTCACTTCTTAAATGCAGTGCTTGTTTGGTATTTAGAAAAAGATGTCAAGTATTTTTCTGACTATTTGATACACCAAGAAGTTAATCAGGAGAATTAAAGGAAAAGGTTTTAATGTGCTGTATTAATGACCTACTTTTTACCTTTCATTTGCCTATAACAAGTGGATGTTTGCAGCTAGTACACAAATAGTTATTTCTCTTATAAACATCATGCATAGGATACCCCATTACTGATACTGATATACAGATTGGATCCACTTTATAAAACCTCTAGTTTACATCCTGAAAATACTGTTAATTTAAATCACACTTACGAAATTTTGTTCTTTTCTAAAACAGTTCTGCAATGTTAGAAGTGGTTTACACATTCAAAATACAAAGGGCCAAAGAGTATTCAGTATCCAGAGTCTGAACTTATGCAATTTTTAACCATTTTTCAGAAGAATTTGAAGGAAATAGCTGATAAGCAAAGTGAATTAAAAATAGGGACAAAGGTCCATTTTTTAACGGATTAATTACTGTTGATGCAAGTGTTGATGAAAATGTTAGTAAAATTCCAACTTCTTTATTTAATGACAAGTTCACCTTGAAAATACCAATGACTGGCATGGTGTTATTATAATTAGAATAAGAATCTTTGTTTTAATAATGGTCAAGTAGGATGTAATGGAGAAAGCAAATTCTGAATATTAGGACAAAATTGTACTTAGAAGGAGTTCTAAGATCTGCTAAAAACCCAAGGAATATGAAAGCTAATGTGAAATCGTTGCATCCATGCAGGGCTGGATATATATTAAAAGCATTGATTTATATCATTGGAGTCACAGGATTTGGGAAGGTACCTCAGCTGCATGTTGTTGTTCTATGTTCTGAGCAATGGAATAATCCTGAAAGTGGGCCTTGATCTCACACACACACACACATTATTGTTTAAACATTCTAGTTAGTTAATAGAGTTATGCTTAAATATGACAGTAATGTTTAAAAAAACCCTATTTTCTCTATTTACTGATCTTAACCCTTTAAAAATAATACTAATAATAATACTGATAATGATAATAATAGTTTTATGACTGAATTACAAAAATAATCAGTAAAATAATCAAAAGAGAGTATAAGAAGCATTTCCTAGCATGGGACTTCAAATTCAACAGCTTGTAAAAGTTACAGAAATAAAATCTTGGTCTGTAGGTTTCAGTAATTTGTTACTGACTTTGTTACTGTTCAGAGGGAATAAAATGGAACAGTAATCATCCAAAATAAAGCACATTTGGATGGACATAGAAAACCACAGAAAGCTTAAAAATAAGAAAGTAACATCAATTAAATAAATAATTAATAAAGCATTAATAAAAAATAATCCTACTTCAGAGAAGCCCTGACAGAATGTTGTGTCAGAGCAGCAAGTATATCCTAAGGCTTGCCTAGGGTAAAGTGAGCCCAAATACTTTTGCCTCTGAAACTTCTATTTGGTTAAGATGAAGGAAATTATTATTATTATTATTAAAAGAAACAGCCAGAAAAATTTCAGTACCTACACTAAAAAGAGACAAATGACACAGTAGCATAATTATTATGAACCTGCTTGAAACTAAAAGGAACCCGAACTGTGGGTGATTTCATATGCAAACCTACTGGACACTTACTGTAGCATTAAAGACTTTTTGAAGACAAGAGTTCCATCTGCAGTGTGGTTGATGGCTCAAGACATACTCACTGTGGTAGAAGTGTTTTATGTCTGTCTTGGTAAACCCCAAAGGTAAATATTTATGATTTCTTTTTCATCAAAGATCCCTTAAAATAGTATTATGGGTAAACATTAAGGCAGTGTTTCTCAAAAGAGGGAACACACCCCTCAATGGGATAATCCACAAAGTAGAAGGTGGTTTGGCAACCAGTAGTGAGATAATGAGCCTGGAGGGCAAATGAAGTGAAATCACAAAATAAAACTTTGGTAACTCATTAAAAACAAATAGGTTCTGCCCTACATGATCCCTGTATGCTTCTCAATTCACTTAATAATCAGCATAGAATTGGTCAAATGATTGCAATCTGATTAAAATGATTGGGATGATGCTTGGAGACCTCACTTTTCTCAAAATGACATCTTTTTTAATTTCAGCTGCAATGACATAATAGATTGTAATGAATCTGAAAACTTATATTTATTCCTAGAAGTCCTTAAGGCCAAGTAATTATTGTTTAGCATTTTCAAGAGGCAGAAGTTGAACTTTTAAATATCATGATCCTATGGGCTATTCGCTCTTTCATCAAGGCAAATTGTGCAAATTATGTGATTAATCAGAGTGGCCTTGTTTCCACAGAGTTTGTGACAAAGAGGAAAACTAAATCAGTCTGAAACTCTCTATATGGATAGGCTGATAGAAATCAGATTCTGTATGTTTCTTAATACAAACCCATAGCCAGTCATTTACCAGTAAAACTAGAAATTGATATTTATGGATGCTTGACACGTTTTTATCCTTAATTATTAGTACTATCTGCAATCAGTCATGAATGCATATTTTCCAGTAAGTAGAACTGACATGATGAGAAAGATTTACAAACATGGCTTTGTATATTGAACTTAAATCTATTTGATCAAACTAGACTTTATCATCTGTTTTGTACCATTCAGAAGATGTCAAGAAATTAAAAAAGAGCATGTCCCTGGCACATTAGTCAATTAAGAAATGTATTAGTTCAAGTTTTACCAGAACGTTTGGGAGCTTTTGGGCTTTGAGTTGGGAAAGGCCATAAACACGGAACTTTGCAACCTCACTTTTTCTTGCAACACTCTGGGGCATGACATTGTGGGAAGCACAGCTGCTTGGCTGTGCTGCTGCTCATCTCACTAGATATCTTGAAGCTTGATAATGGATAATACTGACCAAAAAAATGGGCTTGCTAATCTTTTATTTCAGAGTTTGAGTGTATGCTATCTTGAATGCATGTATACATACTCTTTTATTTTCTTGCTCTTTTTCTCTTGTTTCCCCTCAAGTCTTCCTCCTCTTCTAGCCAAAACAAGTAATAAACCAGTGGATTTTCTACAGATTTGCAACTCTTCTAAAAGCACTACAATGAAAATTTCCACAAACTAATTTCTCAGTGTAGTACCAGTCTGAGGAAGATAGGCTTTTAAGAAAAATAATTGGTAACCTTTAGTGCTTTCATTAAATAACTGTGTAGGTTTTTATCAGAGAAAGGTCAGAAAGTTACTCAATTTGTCTCTGCTATTACAAGTTCTGGGAGTTTAACAAGCTGCACAGAAAACTATGAGGTTAATATTTTATGCCTTTTGCACATGACCTTTTTAGACTTGTTTCAGCTATTGAACTTATAATTGGAGAAACCAGAGTTCTTCCATCAACTTGTCAGCCAAAGTGATTAAGGCATGTAGACATATCCTAGAAGTCGTGACTTCATAAAATGGCCTTTAAACATCCTTGCTCTGATACCTCAGTTCAGCCATTCTGACAGCGTTAGTGAATAAAGGTTGCCAGTTGTTTCTTTTGTGGGTATTTTAACTGTATAAAACCTATTCCTCTAAAATAGCTTCTTAGAATGAAGGATTTTGGGGAACGAGTGGATTTAAGGTGAACGACCAAGCTCTCTAGTGGAAAGAAAAATATGTGATATACAATGTAGGAACCTAGATAAGTGTGTTGGTATTAATTATTCTGGATACCTTATTGTAATAGGAAATAAACATTGAATTGGAACCATTTGCAAAAATAAATATTATGAGCATCAAATTTGAGTTTCATCTTCAAATCTGATAGTATGAGCTATTCTGATTTTTTTTCTTATTAAAGCTTTGATGTTGACCTCTTATCTCTTCATGGAAACATAAATATTTAAGATGAAAGAACTTTGACACAAAATTTTGTTTGCAAACAAATGACTTTTAACTTTTTTTCCATTGCTAGCCTGCCTGACAGAAACCTCTGAAGTCCATTTCATCTGTTTAAGGACAGTTGCACTTTTGAGTTGTTAGTGCTGCAATTCTTCACTTAAAGCAATGTTTGTACTCTTTTACTGTCTAAATTGGGCATCAAAAATTTTGGCTTCCATGCTGTCCCCCAGAGGCATAATTTAGCAGGTAACTAAAATACCTATAGTACAGAATATTTCTGTTTTTTTCTGGCTTAACTCTGATTACATAAAACAACAGTAACAAAGATGATTTCTAAAATTGTTCTGTGTGCTTAAGAAGCATTTTGAAAATGTTAATGGTTTGCTGTTGTGTTAGTTTTCTAATGAGCTTTTGTATTTTGGGTGCACTTTTTCAATTAAAAATACGGCTCAAATTCTTAGATAACTTTCCAGTTTCAATAGAATGTTTAGTTTTATAGTGAAAGTATGCAAATGTTGTAGCATATTTTCATCACTATATTGGACCAGGAAAACTTAAGAAGTTCTTCAGCCATTTCAACACAAAAATTCCCTTCAAGCTATACATTGTAGTGACTGTAACTATTCTGCAGGCTTTTGCTGCAGTTCTTGCAGTGTGGTAATTCCTACAATTTGTGCAGCAGAGGCAGTAACCATCAAATCTATATTGGGAATATTAATTTCATTTTTCATACTCTCCTGCTATATACTAGCAGGAGTCAAGTAATCCAGCCTTAGGCCAACTTTGGATTGTTTCTTTAGAAGGGTTGGAAGACCTGTGCTTGGAGTTTCTGTATGTGTTTGATACACTAAGCCCCAAATCTTCTTTGTTGCTTATGTCTGATTTTTCAGGGAAAGTCATCCATTATGGATCATACCCAGTGCTGAAGTATTTAAAAATAATATGTGATTACACATGGCAAAGGCCCAATAATATCAAGGATGAAAAATGCCCCAGGCTGCGCACAACCATCAGATCCCAGTGGTACCATATCTATCCTAGTAGCTGCTTTGTGCACTTGAACCTTTTTCAGATTTGTCACCTATCTCCTCTGGAAGCCTCTGTCCTGATACATCCCAGGTTTGGGTTTTGCTGCAGTGGGATTTATTATGCTGCAATATGTCACCATCAAAGATGGCCATAAAGGACCAGATCAGAAGTTTATCTAGGTCATTGTCTTGTGTCCAACAGTAGCTGCAAGGAAATCACTAGGAGAGATCAGATCAGGGAAAGCATATATGGCACCCCTAAATTTTCTCCTTACACTCAGTAATTGCTAACTTCAGTATTTCCTGAGCCAGAGAGGTTTTCTGTGGAAGTATTATCCCTGATGGGTTTCTGTTCCATGCTTTTGTCTTCTGGGTTAACTTTTAGCCTCCACTGTTTCCCCTCATGAGCAACTACATAGAGTGAAAAACAAAGAAAGAGAGGTGATTCTTCTCAAAGTAGTGTCCTAAGCACAGGGGCTTGCTTCTGGTCTGCTGAGATCTCATAATTTAAAACTTGAAATACTGATGAATTTTTTTACATTCACTTACATTCGAATTCATTGGTCATTTTGTTGTCTAGTTACTCAGTTTATAATGAACTTCCTGCATTCCATGCCAGTCAGCCACTACCCTAGTGGACTTTATATCATGAGCAAACTCATATTATTGCTTACTATTTATTCCAATTTTTTTATGAATGTTTTGAACAACATAGATATCCTATAACAAGTCCCATCTGAACTATGTGGGTTCTGTTGTGAAGACTAAGCATTTTCTCCTACCTGCTCTACTCAGTCTTTTGAGCAGGTGTTCTGTCTTATGTCCTGGAACGTTAGTTTTCTTAAAAACCTTTGGGGAGGAATTTTGTTGAAAGTCTTGGAAATCCCAGTAATTCAATTAACTGTCACTCCTTTGAAGAAATACAATGAGAACGCACTCTTAAACTTAAAATCAAAGACATGTTGACTTTATCATCTTAAGTTGCTCTCTGCTATTACTGTTGAATCTTTCATTGTTTGTTAAATATTCTGATAGGGTGCAACAGCTTTCTACTCTGTAGTTCTCTGTATCTTTTCAGAATTTTCTTGTTTTAAATTGGAACTTGGTAGCACACTGTTGTGCCTACTGAGGCAATTTTTAAACTAGAGATGATGCACACCTCTAGGAACCTGTTGCTTCTCTTCATTAATGATAAGACCACAACAATCATAGTGCATTCTGGTGCTGGCTTGTGGTTGCTGAGGGCTATTTATTTTTTAACATTCAAAAGTAACAGGAGCAAATGTCATGGCAGCTTCATCTCACTAATGTGAAGTTTCTAAACATTTCAGCTGACTTTCATCTAAATATGTTTGGAACATCTGAATATGAAAATATGTTCATATCTCAAGACTATGAGATGCAGAGCGTTTGAAGTTAGATTAAACTGTTCTCTTAAGACATGGAAATGCATGGATTGAAACTTAACAGAAGTCAAAGAAAGATCACAGGAAACCTCCACTGGGTAGTGATTTTCATCTGAATTTTGTTGTGAAGTGTTTCCTGGAAGTTATTTTCCAGTTGAATACATGTATTGAATAAAAGTGGAAAATGTCACCATTATAGATTTTCCAGCATTTTCAGCCTGAACTCATTAAATTTGATTTTAAGACATTCTTTGAGGAGTTGCTTTCCTAAGCCAATTTTTATTCATCCTCCTAACTAGCATTTTAGCTATATTCCAAGTCTTACAGTGTACTTTCTCACCAGGTCAGAGGTCATATTTTCTACTGAGCATCATGGCCCATTACTTCACAATGTACATACATAAATTGTCTTGATTTATAACTGTTTTGCTCTTTGAAGTTTCTACCAAGCAGAATCTTTTAAAAAATGGGATTGTTTAGATTAGAATTTTATTCAACCTGTGTGGTACTGGCAGCAGCATGAATGCACATTTTTGGCAGAACCTCTGCCTTCAACTTTTTCCTTGACTCAGTCTTTCCTTTCTTACGCAGCTATGAGCTCGTGTCTTTCTCTTGTTCATTTAATTCCAGTGTTCTGTGCTTAAATTTAGCAGACCAGGTGTTGAATTTTGTAGGCAAAATTTTAGCAATTTATATGAAAGATGGAGACATTGTGTGATTTCTGCTTAAACACAGGAGTATAATGAAGTAAGCTTTGCAAGGCTCACTACACACCAACTTTTATGGTCACTTGCTCCCAGAATTGTGTCATTTTAGATTTTTCCCCCTGTCCTGTGAGGTCTTTCATTATTAAAAATGATGTAAAATGGGTTCAGAACATTCCTTTGATTATGTCAGATACCAAGTTCCATAGTTCAGCTTTTGATTTTTGTCCTCAAAATGTGCTCTATGCTTGCCATGTTCAAGGCACAAAGATTCTTCCATGGTATTATGGCATAACTGTTTATGAGCTCATGGAGTTCATAAACCAAAACAGCTGATGGTGTCAAAAGGGACAGCATGTGCCTTTTCTTCTGAAGTAGAAAGTGGGCTTCTTCTCTCTTTTGACTCTGCCTTTGGAAGGGGAGGGGGTTGTAGTTCTTTCTGTAAAAGTTAAATTTCTTCTTTCAAGGACTTGAAAGGGTTGGAGTCAGGGTAAAGCTCCATGTCTTATGCAGACTCCTGTTCTTGTGCAGCTTTTCCTCATTCTGTAGATAATAAGTTTCAATCTGAACATTTTCCCTTGTTCTCTACTAGATGCATACATATACACAGAGAGATGTAACTTTTAAGTCCTTGCTGCATATACTGTGGGAATATTGGTGAAACATGATGGAGTTACCCAGAGTAGAGAAAAAACATCCTGAATTCTGCTTCTTAAAAGTAGTGGCAGTAACTGAGGAGGAGTCTGCCTTTCTATATTAAAACTGAAGCAAAGATATTCATGTTTCAGAGTTTGCGTTTATTTTGTGGATTTTTAAAATCATCCATAAAATGCTGCAGATTCTTTGTTAGTCAGGACTGTAACTTTTATTTTGCTTCCTGATGAATAATTAACACAGTGACATGAATGTGGCCAAAAAATAATTACATTTCTGCAAAGAGGCTGAAATATTATGGTTCTGCAATTAAACCTTGCTGATTTTGTTTTTTTCAGGACCTGTTCAACAGTGGTTGGTATGAAGGGTCTAGTTATCCAAAAATTTGTATGGAAAAGTTTCCAGTGGCAAGTTTGTATTCAGAGTATTCTCAAATTATGTAAGCAGAGATGATGAGTTTTTTATGGTTTTTCATGTTGAAAATATGCTTTAAGCATTGTGTTATCCATCAGGAAAGAAAACAAAAGTAATATTATTAGAATCTCTTTAGGGAATGGGAGCCTAAGCAAGGAGATCCTTTGAGGATAGGAAAGGATTTTGTGATGTATTTGTGACATTTGCTCTCAAACTGCTTGCTCATTTTGTTATGCTGTACTGCAAGTGCATCTTTAGGAGAAACTTACTGTCATCACATGAACATTTTCAGGAACACAAAGGGAGGTAAGGCAGAGTATTAATGTTTCATATATGGTGTAGTAAATTTGCATATGGTTGTTGGATCTTGCAGAAGAGGGTGAAGTAAATGAAACTCTAAACAGAGCATGGCTCTAGGTCAGTTCTCATCATGGGAGACCCATGTAAGGTGGTGGGTCACATCCCACCCTTCATCTCTGGCTGGGCAGCTTTGACCTGATAGAAACCATGGCTTTATTTGTATGCATCAGGGTAGATGATCAGATATAATTAGTTACTGACACTATGTCATACTGACACTGGGAAGGGTGTGCAGTTTAGGAGCTCTCTATTTTGAGTGAGCGAAGTTGAAGCTTCAGTGAGACTAATTGTGCTTTAACTAGTGGATATGCTCAGAGAACTGCAGTCTGTGACTGATACCTGCTTGTACTGAGAATAAACCTTCAGCAGGTTTAAAACTGACATTTTTGCTGCACGTCCTAACTGCTTAATTGATAAGAGTTTACTGGTGAAAACCTACTTCTGAACAGCAATGTCTGCTTGGTATTAATGGTATGCCAAAATGAAAGGAGAACTTAATTCACTGGCCTTAGCTATTGACTCAGATGTTCTAAAGGTAGTTTGCCCTTATGTGTCGTGTCACTCAAGAGTAAATTCAAGCCCATTCTTATAAAGCCTCTAAGATTTGGTATAATTTCTCATGCCAAATCCTTGTTTAAAAGTTGTGTTGAAACTTATGCTCCTATACCCTCTACACTCTTCTTATGAAAATAATGTAACCAGAGTTTCTGTAGGAAAAATAGCATGAAGAGTTAATTTTAAAATGGAAGTATGTGTTCTCTGCATGTACTGTTTCTAAATCTTTTGGAGAGAAGATGATCTGCTTTGTTTATAAATCTTCAAAATGTTTTGGGGATGATTTACTGCACTCTGAATTTCCTTTAAGCATGTTTGTTTGTATGCCAAAATTCCACTTCCTAAAGTTTACTCAAAACCCAATTTTAAGTAGTTAGCTGTTAAGTATTACCAAATAAGGGCTAACCATACATCTACAGCCAGTTGATGTAAGATTTTGCTGCTTAACTTACTAGTAACTCTTACTGGCATGTCACTTTTTCAGATTTTACATAGATTTTGCAGTAAATAGAAATTTTGCACAAGGTAACAGTTACCTGTAGGTGCAGCCTCTTCACTTTTTAACATTCTACTAAAATTTGTTTGCACTTTGTTTAGATTTTTCCCCTCATGATAGAGAAATACTGCCTAGAATAATCCAAAAAATGTTAATTATGATCTTTCTAGAACTTATTGAATAATTGGCCTATTGAACTCACATGATTTCCTCATTTTCCTTAATTCCTTTTCTGACTGATCAAAGTTTTGCTACAAGGTACCTTGCCACCTCACATTTTTCAGGTATGAATTGGAAAAATCTCTCTTTCTATCCTAAACAATATAATCTCTTTGCTGAAATAGTTCATCCCAAGAGTGAGAGTGGGGATGAAATTTAGTGGTGTAAGAAAATAGCTGCTGAAAGTTTTCATGGACAGGTTGTGTGTCAGTCACAGCAATAGCAAAAGTAAGTTGGCAGATCTGTCAGCTGCACTGCTGCTTATGCTGTTAACAGGGTTTCCATTTCTAGTGGAAGGGCCAGCATGTGGCCTTCATCTGCCAGCAACTCCTTGTAGCTGTGTCAGTAAGAGCTTGAAACTGGTGTGTTTCTAAAAGAGATGGATTTCAACATCAGTGCTGAACAGAACTGGTGGCTAATAATGTTGCTTAATGTTGCTTTTTCTTCTTGCATAAAAAAATAGGAATTAAGTGACAGAAAAAATGGTCATCCAGCTCCTTCATTCTATATGCAAGATTATTCCTTTAAGCAAACATTGTTGTCTTTGCCTTCCTTCTGTATTGGTTTCAGTAACTTTATCCTTCTTGCCTACATGTCTTGATAAAGTTCATCTGAAACATGTATTTGTGTTGAATACCCATCTATTTCAGCTATTCACCACTTGGCAAATATTGTTATATAATTAAATTGGTATTTTTTTCTTTTTCTAATTCTTTATGGTATGAATTAGGCCATTCTCTCCTTCTATTTGACAAAGGCATATTTTGTACTAATTGATATTACAGCATTAAGAGAAACTGCTTGGAGACTCACTGGCTCCATGCCTAATTACCACCTACATATTCTTGGTTAAGTGGGACATGAGCAACCTCTTTTTGAACACAGAGACATACAGAAATGTTCAGGGTTATTACTGAAAAGCAACAGCCCAAATCACAGTAATATACTTAAATTTTTGTTGCCTTTTGAAAATAATGTTTACTCTTGCCTCAAATCAAAGACCACCACAAGCTAAAGTGCTACAACAAGGCAGAGCTAAGATAACTTTTTCTTTACAGAAAAAGAGAATGGTAAACTTATTTTAAAATAAGATTTTTTTTCTTAAAAACTGTGAAGCACTGGTGAAACCATCAAGGATTGGTTTTGTTGGTTTTTTTTTCCTAAAGATTCTGTATCAATATTACATTTTGCTAGAAGCAGTACAGCTGTGTTTAAGAGAGTACTTGCCAGTAAAATTAAGGATGTGAAGGATCAGATTCACTTGGGATGGGAACATTGGTCAGAAGACCTCAGAGTGCTAATTTATAGCATAAGCTTCCACTAAATTGTACCAAAATGGAAATCATACTCAGTGTCCACCCTAAATCATTGCTAAATCATTTGAGGCAGCATCAGTTTAGTATGAAATGGGATGTTTGCACATGGCTCTTGATATTGTTTCCATACTGAAGTGCAGCAACAAGTTTAATTTTAATCCTAGGGCAAGTGTTTTGCAGGAAGCGCTTTCTTTTTTCCTCATTATGTAACAACTGTGTCTCCTTGCTGATGTTTTTCAGCCAAAGAACACAGGCATTCAAGTGTGCAGGTAAAAGTGATGTTATTACAGAGAAGCACTAGAAACTTTAATGGTTTTTAACTGAAGGAGAGTTTTTTAGATTAAATAAAAAAGTTTTTTACACTGGGGGTGGTGAAACACTGGCACAGGTTACCCAGAGCCCAGAATCATTCAGTCAGATTGGACAGGGCTTTGAGCAGTCTGATCTAGTTGAAGATATCCTGACGCATTGCAGGGGTTGAATTGGAGGACCTTTAGAGGTGCCTCCCACCAAACCCTGCTGTGATCCTATGACTGTGTGCCTTGTTATTGGGCTAAGCTAGTACACTTCAGTGGTACTGGTCCAATGGCTCTTTTTGTTCCAGTGATTTTATCATTGGTAGCAGCATGATTGTTACTTCTACAAGCTTTAGTAAGCACTGTAACTTGATATTTTTTCAAATTGTGCTTACTCTGTAATATAACATGAATTTAGAGTAAGCACGATTTGACTTTATTTGGTAATCAAGGTAAGTACAGGATGAACTGAAAAAAACTGAACAAAGCTTTCCACTTAAAAATAGGATGCTTTTTTTGGTAACATTAGGAAAAACTCTGTTGGCTATGCACAGAGGTGGTTCTCCAATTAGGAATTAAGAAAGGAATGTTCTTATTTGTACAGTTTTCTTAGCAGATGAAAGTGAATTTACTCTATGCAGTGTGTTTTGAGCTATGCAATTCATTCCCTTACTTAAAAATACTTGTAGCCTGTTCTAACATTGTGCTTTGCAAAAAGTGAGCAATATCTTGGCTGTATCTGCATTAGGCATACTTTCTTATGTATCTGATGAACTCTTCCTTCTATGCAGCGACTACAGTGTCCTAGCTTCTGTCCCTTCACAGGGATCCTCAATAGAGTGACTGCTAGTGGAGACTGTCCAGTCTGAGCAATGAGCCGAGGTGGGACTGGAAGCTACTGTAAATGAATTAAATTCAATTTTAAATTCTTCTTTCCCACTTTTCTTTGCTGAGGAAAGTAAGCTGCATCCTGGTAGGGAGAGCAAACATATCATTAGGAATATCTTTTACTCTTGTGAGACAATGCTTTGAGGCACATGATGAACTTTTGGGGGCTGTCCTGTGAATTGGACTCAGTGAACCTTGTGGGTCCCTTCCAACTGAGGATATTATATGATTTGATGATTAATCCAGATTTAGCCAAGTGATTCAGCTCTATAAATGTTCTCTCTTGTATGTACACCGTTTAGCTAGTGAAAGCTACAGCCGTGAAATTTGCAGACATTCCTCTGTATTCATCGTGGGTTATTGTCCGTGGGTTTCAGCTCTTTTTATGGCTGCCCTTTCCACAAAGACTTTGAACAGACACCACACAGGCTTTGGCATTTTTTCCTCATTTTTTCCCCAGGGAACACACTGCAGCTCATTGCTCCTATTTGGTCAATGTGTTTTAGTTGCAATAGGGTTTTTGTGTGTTCGTAACCACCCTCAGCTTGGGCACCTGGTGTCAAGAAGAGAGAAGGAGGGGTAAAGAGGCATTTTAGTGGGAGGAGGAGAAAAAAGGCAAGACAGGAGGGAACATTGCAGGAGAGAGAAATAAAAAAGACTGCAAGCAGGGCAGCAGCAATAAACTTGGCTTTTTATGGCATGGGTGGAGTAGACAGTGGAGTCCATGATCATTTTACCAGTCTTGGTAGTTTGCCACACTTGTTAGTACTGTTCCAAACAGGTCTAGAGGGGCAAAAAGTGAGTAATCATATGCTATGAAAATTTTTAATGCAAAATTATCCTGAAATAGTCTGCACAGAAACTCCTTAATTATTTGAGTTCTGACACTTGAGTTAACCTCTGTATTTTAAAATTGTAAACTGATACAGTGAACAGTTTATTTTCTCTCTATTTTCTCAAAAAGGCACTAATGTAAAATTATTTATAAGCTGGCTCAATTGAATGTAGACCACAGTCTACAGCTCTTCCACTGAGAACAGGAAAACCATTGCAATAACGGCATCATCTCTTCTACTCCCACTGACAGAATTTGGAAACTCCATCAATACTACTTCATAAATATAGATTAAAATACCACTCACATTTTTAATCCTTCTAGAAGATCTAAAGCATTTAAATTTATATTTGCAGTTCAGATGATGTATCCCCACTTGGCAACTGTAAAATAGGTCTTCTTATTAATATTCACTCCAGGGATATAGTGAGCAAAATAAGATTAAAGATATGATATTAAAATAAGATAAGAAGTTTCTGAGGGTTGTGCTTTGTAGGCATGTTTGGAAATATTTGCTGTAGTCTACTGAGACAATATTTTACTACATATGAAAGATATCTCAAAGATGTGATTTAGGACAATGAGCATGCATTTTACATAAACATGTTTTATCCAGTAAAGACCAAGTATTGTCTTGAATTGATAAGTTTATTATCATGACAATAATATAGATCATAGCAAGAAGATAATACAGGAGGAGAAAACCAGAGGGATTAATCACTGCAGTCCAGAGGTGAGTTATTTTATAAACCACTGAATTATTGTTTTATATACCAGTGAAATTTTGTAATGCAGACTGTTTTTTTAACTGACCAAGTATAAAAAAGTGTTGATTTGCAATCCCTGCAGCATACATAGTACATTTCTTCATCAGTCAGCAATACTTTTATTACTATAATTATAATCAGAGGCAGTAGGATTTTAGGCATCTTTATCTAGATGATGATTATATATTTCTTACTCAAGTTTCTAATATTTATTTTAAACTAAGTCATTCCTAAACATGCTCATTCATGCAGGAACACTCAAGGTCTACCAGGAGTTACAAATGCACCCTATATTGAAACATGGCATGCTATTCTATTCATGAACAGTATCTGTTCATCATGGATAGGGAAGGCTAAAGTGGAGCAACTACAAAACTATTCTTTTTTGCTTGATTAGTCAGATGTAAATAAAAGTACCAGTGATGCAGATTATGTTCTTGTTATTCTATCCCACTTCCTAAAGATTAGCAGCATCTTTCAGCAGAGAGGAAACTAGGATATTATGGTTTTAGTACAAGCAAAGAGGAAGAGTCATGAGCTGTATTAAAAATTCAAGTAGCAGAAAGGGGTTGTAAAAGTCAGCAAATAGTGTTCTCTGCAAAATTCCTATGAAATTGGCCTACCGTGATCCTTAATTTCTATGCTTTTCTCCACCCTGGAACTGACATCAGTATCAAGTTAGCAAATACTTAGTGGCTTCAGCTGAAGCATTTTAGTTCAACTGCCCTTGTTGAAAACACCATGTGATGATGAATAGCAGTTTTTGAAAATTAAGTGGAGTTAATTCGTAAATCTCCACACAGGCACCCTCTTTCAGACATATAGTAGCCCCAGGCCAGTATCTGCGGAGGAGTGGAATGCATACAGATTCACAGCTTTACTTCACAAGTTTTTTGTGTGAGTCCACATTTTCCTCCCCACAGCATTTTATGTCTTTTAAGTCTATTGTGTCTCAGAGTTTTTGAACTGTTTGTGCTATTAGTTTTTTCTTTCCACACCCTGTGATAGGTGAATAGCCTTCTGCGTAGATCTTCGTACATACTATTGCAATTATTAATGCTTTCATTGTAAGTGAACATTATTTATGAGATACTTGTAGAGTGATTTATCTCTTTTCAAGTATCAACAAGCTATCAGGTTTAGAAATAAGTACATATTCATTTCTCTGCATCTGTGATTGATGACACGACCACTGATGCTATGCTCTGTGTGGGGGAACACGTTCTAGGGAATGCTGTGTCTGGCTAGATCTGGAGATACAGATCTTAGTCTCTCTGTCATCTCTGTAAGAAGATCTGGGAGGAATGAACATACAGGATCAGATTTGAGAGAAAGATAAAATGGTGAGGAATCCTCCATCACAAGCTTGGAATAGAGGAAAGATTCTACCTTATTCTGAGCTTTTAGGCTGAATAGTGGGGGTTTGGTTTCATTTTTGTTTTGCCTAATTTTTTACCTTGTAAGATTTTGAATTATTCCATTGCTTTGATATTCCACAATTACAGTGTTTAAGAAAAACATTTATTTTAAAATATATTCTCTTTGTGGCATACAAATTAATTATGCAGTATTTCAGAATTTATTTTCATACCTCATTCTAGTATTTGTACATGTTTATAAACAATGTGGGGTTTGGTTAATTATATTCAAGGAAGCTGAATTGAAAGAGGCTGAGTAGAAGCCTGGAACCTGTGAGTCCTAAGAGAATGGAGGGTTTGTCTGTGTGTCTGGTTGTGAGAAACAGGATTTAGTTTGTGTTAGGGTCCATGTTGGCATAGTAATGGTACTTCAGTTTTTCAGTATCTTAATTATGGATAGCTCAGGAGCAAGAGTTTGCACAGAAAAGCTGTGGAGATTTCTTTCAGTTTTATGCTTCTATTTACAAAAAGGGAACTCATAACAGCTACTGAATTATGAAAATAATTGTGCCAGACTGCTCATCATATTTCCCTTCATATGCATATTAAAAAGCTTTCCTCAATGACTGATTAAGACATTCAGTAGAGACCCAATTATCATCTGAGATGCTGAGGGAAAAATAATTTCAGTGTCAATTTACTAAGTTCTGCAGTGATGGTAGTATAACCTATTGAAAAAAAGAAAAAACCAAAACCCCTCTGTTCTTGCAGACTGGTTGATAATGCTATAAAAATTAACTTTAGTGAAGTGAAACTTTGAGTTTGAAAGACAATAGAGAGTTTATTATTAATAATGATAGCATTTTAAAGTAAGATTATAAAAGTGACATAAAGCAATAGCAAGGCCATTTATTCCTTTGGAATTACAAAGTAAAATTTAATCCTCAAAATAAATACACAGATTTGCTAAGGCTTGCAAGAATAAGAAACCTCTCCCATAAGACTTGTAGATATTTCTGGACATTTTAACTGTAAAATTCTAATTTATACTAGAATTCCCCAGAACAGGCTTTGGCGAAGCTTTATAGTTATTCACTGCTGCTTTAGGCTGTCAAATTAGAAATGTTTTCAGTCTGCATCAATACTGGAGCAGTATAGAAGGAAGAGGCCCAGGTGGATCTTCCCAAAGTAATCCTCTGGTTTTAGTGTTGTAGAACCTTAGCATAGCTGACAAATGTTAAGTATGTTAATGGTGTTTTGCCTCATTTTCTTGTTTGTTTTTTGTTAAGTTGTAACACTAGTATAACAAAGGGAACCTCTGTGGAATCATACTATACTACTAATATACTACTGAATTATTCTGCACATACCACAGACTAATAAAATCTCATAGTTTTGCCATTGACATCACTGTCAGTGGTCACTGTCCCTTCAGGACCTGTTCCACTGGAGTTTTCATGATTAATGTGAACATCTCTAGGTTCAAGACTTGATCATGTCATACTGCTTCATGTGAGGAAAGATGTTCTCCATATAGTTATGTATACACTTCCAAAAAATACAGTCTGAAAAATGTCCCCAGCAGTCTTGATTATATCTTTGCCTACTGTGACTGAAAAAAATTATAGGCACCTGAAATTTATTATGAGCGTGGTGGAATCACAATGCCAACTCATAGCAGAAGGCTTTGACTCTAAGCCTCTGCATCCTGTAGTTCTGCATATGCTGTATGCTTTATCCCATGTCCCAGGATGGTGCAGTCTCATCCAGAGCTTCTGGTGCCTCCAGCTGGTACCAGACCAGAGTCAAAGCAGCAGTGGTGCTAGAGACTCCTAGAAAGCATTCTCTCCTCACACTCAATTGGCTCCATGAAGTCAGTTCATCTGTGCTATTCTCACGGAGTATCTATACGGATGGAAGAGTAGAAGAGGGAGAGATGGGCCTTCTGATGGCTTTGTAGTGACACTTCAGTGTAAGGAAAGACAGGGAGACTCCAAGCAGAAACAAACAGAAAGGGCTGACTCCATATACGAGGCTTGTAAAGGAGATGTCACTGCCTCTGCCACCTGGTGTTACTGTGTCTGACACACAAAAGGATGACAAAGCATGATGAAGTGCTTCCCCAAGCACCCACCTGATATGTTTGCTCTTTGGAAACCAAAGATTTGTGGGATAACTATCCTTAGAATTGCTGGAGGGAAAACACTTGATCTGTGCCTCAGATTTGAACTAGACTGAAGTAAAAATCCACAAAATGTGTATTTTGTAAATACAAGATCCTCAGCAGCATCATTGCATTGGTCTGCCCTTACTGTGCTGCTCTACTTGGTGACGACAGCTGAATGAAGGAAACCCCAGGAGATACTATTTTTCTGGGTTCTTTGGATTGAAGTATTGACCTGGGCTTCAGTTTCCTATCCCTCCTGCACTGGAAAGCAGCAGCGATTCTCCTCTTCCTACAACAGCTCCTTGCCTTTCTGTCTTGGCAGGCAATCTTCCCTTCTCCTTTCATCTTTTCAGTGCAGGAAATTTTCCCTTCACCTGCAGCAGCAGCAGCATCCTTTTTATGATCAAATAAGTCCCTGTCCCTTACTCCCTTCAGCAACAGAATTACTTTTCTTATTTACTCTAAATTGTCTTTGTTTCCCTTATTTTCCCACCCCTGACCAGAAGTTTCCACTCAGCTCCTATGTTTTTGGCTACTGGTGTGGAGCAGAAGTGGTCTGGAATGGGTGTTTGGCTCAAGCCAAACCCAAAAAGCCTGGATGCAGCTGGTGTAGAGGCTGTGCTTGGGAGGGGACATCTTTCAGCCCAGTGAGAACCCATCTGACTGACCTTTTACCCTCCATGCCCCTCACACAAGTCATCTGCCTGCTTCAAGAGCATCTGGTGCTTAAACAGATGCTCTGTGACTCTTCCAAGGGATCCTGTGCCAGATGGCAGGATCTGCAAAATGGATCCCTGTCACTCTCACTCACTTTTATTGGACTTGAACACAAATACAATCTAAATGAAAACAGCATTAAACACTTTAGCTAAAAGGTACACTATGCAATTTATTCTTTTACTAATTGGATGAACGCTTTGAACCAAGATTTTTATAATGTAAGTAATAACTGCCAACTCTTATTTTTATTGCTTTCTATTACCTCAGGCAAATATGTTATTTTGATATTTAAATAATTGGCAGCAGAAAGTTGACAGTTACTAGAAAAATTATAACCATGAATCAAGTCAGACAATAGCTTTTTTTTTTTCTTTTTTTTTTTTTGTCAACAGGGTGGGAGATATAAAAGACTTTCAGATGTTATTTTGTTTATGTTCCTCATCCAAAGCAAATATTCTGAGCAGGTTGGCCCAAGCCAGGTAGTATTTCTTAAATATTGGTAATTAGAAATTCTTCCTGACATATCCCAAAGTTCACTAAGCACTCCACACGGGGTATGCATGGTAATCTGAATCTCTGCAGTCTACCCAAGAGCAGCATGATCCAAAGTGGAGCTCGTGGTTCTATTTCAGTGCTGTTCTTCTGCTTTTACAGTGAGATGAGCAGCCTACACACACTCTAGTTACTTTGGATTGTGGATATTCAGGACTGTGCTTGGTACTGTAGTTATGAGGAAGACAGTGAAGGTACTCTGTGCCTAAAACTGAGTGCAAAGCAAGCTGCGATGGGAAATGCTTCATGAAGTTCAATTCATAATTTACAAAAAAATTATGCACATAAGGATCTTGTCTTGGTAGGAACAGACTTCATCATCTGCTTTATTCATGGCAATTTATTTTGATGGACAGAAGATGAAAAAAGTGTGAAAACAATAAGCATTGTTATTGCTCAGTAGTATTTTGGTCATTAACTAGAGAATGTTTTAAAGTTTGAAGTGGTGGAATGCAGTTACCAAAAAAGCATTTTGTCACAGTGTGCAGGGACATTTAACGCCAGCTGGTATTAACATTGCAACTTTGGACAGTTTTACACAGTCTGCTTGTTGACTCTAATGCTCAGAGTTCAGAATGTGTTTTTCTTTTAACTGTAAATGTCTATCTCAAAACATATACAAGGCAGTTGGTGACTTGCTGGTTTGATGAACCAGCTTGTGTGTGAATAGTCACAGAATCATTCAGATTGGAGAAGATCTCCAAGACCATTGAATCTAACCTGTGATCCAACACCACCTTGTCAACGAGACCATGACACTAGACACCACAACCAGCAGTTTCTTGAAGATCTTCAGGGATGGTGACTCCACCATCTCCTTGGGCAACCTTTTCCTGTGCCTGACAACCCTTCCTGTGAAGAAATTCTTCCTGATGTACAATCTGAGCCTTCCTTGGCACAGCTTGAAGCCATTTCTTTTTACCCTGTCACTGATTGCCTTAGAGAAGAGGCTGACCTCCACCTGGCTACAAGTTCCTTTCAGGCAGTTGTAGAGAGTGATAAGGCCCCACCTGAGCATCCTTTTCTCCAAGCTGAACATCCCAATCTGCCTCAGCTGCTTCTCACAGGACTTGTGCCCCAGGCCCTTCGCCAGCCCCCTTCTCTGGACATGCTTCAGCACCTCAATGTCATTCTTGTAGTGAGGGGCCTAGAACTGGGCTTGGTTTGAAGTGTGGCCTCACCAGGACAGGCAGATGAACACTGCCCTGGTCCTGCTGGCCACACTCTTCCTGACACAGGGCAGCATCAATAATAACCTAGTAACAAGCAGAAAATGTGTTCTGTCAGGTGTTTGTTAAACACCTTCTTCATAAATGCTATTAAACTTCGTTGCTGTTGATAGAACATTTTGCTGGAACTCATGCTCCAACATAAGCAAGCAGGACTGTGTTTGATATGACATATAAGAGTAAAGACCTCTATGCAAAATAGCATTCTAAAAATTATAAGTGAAGTAGGCAATTCCAAGAGGTATGTTAAGAGAGCAGGGAGGATATATGTGTGCAGTGATTTCACTGGTGCACTGAGATGTTTTATATAGCTGAGAACAACACTCCTTAGAATATGATAAAAAAGTACATTGTACTTTTGTATTGGTGTTTTGCCCACAGTTTTGCTTCATATGCTGGTACATGTTGACAGCTATACCTACAGGTTGATGCCTGTTACAGCAATGTTTTTCAGGCTGAAAGGGATGTCTTGAGATGTGAGCAAGGATTTTAAACTGAGGAGTAGGAAAGAAATGCATATCCAGTGGAAGCAAGGACAAGTAACCTTGGCAGTGTACAGGGCTGCAGTTTGGATGTGTAAGGATGGGATCAGGAAAGCTAAGTCACACATGGATCTGAACTTGACAAGGGATGTCAAAAATACTTCCTGAGAAATTATTCAAACTTTGAAGTATGGAGAAACAAGGTATGGCATGGGAAGAGTCGAGTTTCTTTCCTCCAGCATGTTTGTTTCCAATTTGAAAACTTGACTTCAGGCAACTTGGAAGTGCTCTGTTGAATACAGCTTGGTAGCAGGGGTTGAGCAGATTGAACTAGAAAATATTTTTTCATTACCAATTGTGTTTGCCTAACTGAGTGGGTGTGATAGGTACGGCTTGAGAATAGACTCAATATGCAGTTACAGATAATGCTGCTGAAATTTTTAGAGCTCCTTTGTTCAATTGTTAAAATGACCTTTTAGGTGAACTGGCAATATCTGTGAGTTACATATAGTATGTGTCATTTAGGTGTTGCTTCACTGTATAGCTTCCATGAATTAAGCAACAGTATCTGGCAGGCATGTTTAATTTTTCTGATATGCTCTGTCATTCATTTAATAAATCTAGGCATTTAGCAAATGCACATGAGATTAATATTAGGTTGACCCTCACTGAAGCTTATGGAACTTCTCATCTCCATCATGCTCAGTTAGGTGTTAGGACTCTAAAATGTTCACGTTTGGTTTACTTTACCTTGGGGGATAGGTGTAAATTCTGCAAATGGAGACTTCTAGTTGCTGAGACACTCTTTTTACTGACCACAAGAAAGAATGGAGACTTTTTCCAGTTTAAAGATTTTTAATCTGTTTTATCTTCATCATGTTATTGGGATATTTCAAATTCTGTTAAATTCTTACTAGATATAAATATCTAGATCTGGATTTTCAGTTACAAAATTTTCTACATACAGTTTACAAAAGTTATAAAAATAACACATCAGAATATAATTGTAAAAATACATTTCCCCTAAGATTTCTCATTTTTTTATTGTAAACTAAACCACTGTATAGTTGAATTTAATGCTTTGCATTGTACAACCTTCTTTGCTACACTGAACTGTCTTTGGAATCAAATAGCCTGGAATTTGATTTTCCTTACATTTGCATAAAATACAAAGATTCTGAAAAAACTAATTAAGTTGAAGACAGGTCTTTAAGAAAATATCTGTTTCTTAACTTTTGGAGCTTTTGTACACACACTCAGTAAATGGGAAACTGGAAATAAACCTGCAAGAGGAAGGCAGGTAGAAAACACAAGGCTGTTTAATGAGGAGCTATAGCAACTGCTCTGAAATACAATTTAAACAAACTCCAACCTGCTCTTACATATCATTTATAGGAATTTAAGTCTGTCAAGTTCTATTGTAATTTTCAGTTCATGAGTGACAGCTAATGCAGGCACAGAATTATATATATTTCTATGATGAAACAAAACTTTTTACAATATATAGCTTTTCTTTTGAGTGACTATTCAAGTAATAATTTCATAAGTTATCACAACAAACAAAGTTCAGCATTTATGAAAAGTAAGAATCTGTTGGACGTAGTTTGCTGTTTTGCTGCTTATATATATCAGGTTATATTTGCTTTTAGAATAGATGTTCTTTAAATGCTCCTCTTCCACACAAGAATTTTTCTCTGCTAGATGAGATTTTCTAACAAATACAAAATACTCTATGGAATCTTAAAAAGAGAAAATAATTCCTTTTCATATTATGGATTATTTGATTAATACATCCAACTATGATATCTAAATAAATGGTAGGTGTTAGGCTCCTGACTTGAATCTCTGTGTAGGAAAGGAGAGGTTCAGTTATATCTTTAAAGGGGCATCAGCTTCCTGATTTAGCCATCCACTTTATTGCAGGTAATGTTAGAGTAGTATAAGTCAGACAGCTTAATATAGAGAGTTTTAGTAGATTTTAGTTTTAGCAATTCTGTGTTTTAGCCTTTTGGCTCTTCTAAAAGCAGAGTATATCAGGAGCATAGTGTCAAACATGTCAACTACTTGACTTGCAGGTGTCTTTGGATTTTGAAAGTTATACTTCTGAACTCACACACCCTTTTTCTGCCCAAGATCTACTGAAAATCATGAAGTTTTTCTATGAATCTGTGTCTAATTCTGATATATTTTTGGATTCTGTCTTCTGATGTAGCAGTGAATTTTACTATGTTCAGAGCTCTTCTCCTATTGCCTACTTTTGTAATACTGACTTTCTTGTGGATTGTGGCCAATCTGGTCTTTTGATTTTAAAGAAAGCTTTTGTAACTACATCTCTCTCTCATCCCTAAAAGCACCCAGAACTGTTTATGTTATACAGAGGGCTATTTTAAAAACATTTTATTTTAAAGCATTTTCCATATTTGTTAGATGAAATTATTACATACAGTTAGAAGATTATTTGTGAGTTGTATGAACTCAGTGTTAATTCTTTAACTGTCTAGTTGTTTGCCTTCTCTCCTAAATACTATTGCAAACTATTCTGATTTTGGACATGGAATAAAAATCAAGAAAAGAATCCCTATGAAATAAAGATGATCTGTATTCCAAAGCTGACTTTATTCTTACTGTAAGTCAATTCATCTGTTAATCTATAACATGTTATATTATCCATGTTGATGAGTTCTGTTATCATTCAGTTGCTGTTAATAGATGTACCCTGGAAGTCTGTAGTTCACAGTTACTTTCAGATCTTTTCACATTAAATAAAACCTGAAAGAATACTCTGACCCATATACAAGCCAGATTTCTCCCATTTTTTATGTTGCCTTTGGAATCTGATTCCTACTTTTACTTTTATTTATGTAATCAAATTCTATAGTTTGCTCATTTAAGCTTCACAACAGTATTCCACCTTCTGGTTTTCATTCTTTACATTTCATGTGATGTCTGAAGCCACAGCTGAAAAGCAGAATTTGCCAAAGAGAGACGACAACAGACAGGCAGTGGAAGTGGTGAACAAAAAGTACTTTGGGTGAACACATTGTTCATGTTGATTTCTCCTTCTGATGGCTGGCATTTGAAGATGTAGTTGAAACTTTCTATTGTAGAAACAAAGATATGCATTTTACATGTTTTATCAAGACTAATTTAAACTATATCTGAGGTACAGATGCTTGCCAATAATGCTTTGTCTTAAAACTAGTAAGATTTAGAATCCTGGATTAAGTACACTGTGGATGTATTTGTGAGCAATTAATATCAGACATAGTCACACCTTTCCAAGAAAGCTCCTGTTCTTGGGATGCCACCAGAACCTTGCAGCGCACTGTCCAGAAGCCATCCTCAGTTACTGCACCTGAAATATGTGGTGTTTGTTATGTGTGATATCAGAAAGTCCATATCTACCCACTGTATGGCCGAGTGAGTCTGTAATTGCCAACAGCCTCTGCTGGGACTTGGCTTTATCCAATGAAATAAATGGAACCATGTCTTGATGATCTGTTGATGTTGAATCTCAAATGTGTCTCTCTGCCTAAGGCAGGACTGGCAACCTGGGCAGTAACTAACCTGTTCTGGTGATTTGTGATGCTTTTTATGTTTTTGCAGTTCTTTCAAGAGAAGGAACTGATTCCAAAATAAACTTTAGAAAATTCCACAAGTTACAAACCTTAAGTACAATTGCAAGTGACACAGCAGTTTGAATTACCTGGCTTAAACACAAAGATTAATGGACTGTCTTTTTTAATGAATGCATGCAACTAAGCTTCTTGAATTTTAACTGTTTGGTCACGAATGAGCACTATTTTGTATATCTGAACTTTAAAAAATCTTATTTTCAGATTCTAAGTTATCAAATCAGATCTTATAAGTGCATGAATTGTAAACAGTAGGTGCAGGCAGACTCTCACAATTGTGCAGTAGTTCTGCTTTGTAATGCTGCTTATGAGACTTTTCTAGCTCTTTTCATCTGATCTATATTTCTCTTTGCCTAACACTTTAAGAAATTGAAAAGTAACTGATAGCAATTGCTGTTATAAATAGCTTCAGTCTTCTTGATAAAATTAATGTCCTGGAGCTTGCGTGCAATGACATCATTCACAGATCAGTCAATTGCTTGTTTTCCTTATTTTGAAGTTTATTTTCCATTTTATATCAGTAATATAATCCAGGCATTTCAGTCCAAAACAGTACTTCTTGGGTGGTAAAACTCAATAGGTATTTAGTCCCATGCCTTATAAATCTACTAGAGGCAAGTTATAATTGTCTTGAAATACAATGCTTGTCATAACTTATTGCAGTTTATGTATTATCTATTGTGTAAATAAAGTATTGGTTCCTTTAAGCACATACCAAAGTCAGAGCAGAATATAACATCACAGTGGCCAACACAAGGACCCAGAGAATTGTCTGGGGTCCATGGCAGCTTTCTCAGCACATTAGCAATTAAGCACAATAAAGAACTGCTTTTACTGACTGATTTGGCTTTAGAGCTCCTGGTATTTACTGACTGCAGAATGTGAATTTGGTTGCCACATATTTAGATATTAGAAAAGAAAATGCTTCACTGAAAGAGTGGTCAGGCATTGGAATAAGTTGCCCAGGGAGATGGTGGAGTCCCTGTCTCTGGAAGTATTCAGGAGGTGTTCTGGATGTGGTACTTGGGGGATATGGCCTAGGGATGATTATGGTGCTGCTGGGTTGATGGTTGGACTCACTGGTCTTGAAAGTCTATTCTAACCTTGATGATTCTGTAATTTATTAATTTAATATGATGGTAGCTGCAGAAACAAGGATTCATACACAATGCTTTTACATTTATTACTTCCCTAAATACATCCTAATAATATATATATTGTGTATTCATTAAGCTTTGAGATTGGTCATAAAGAAATACACAAAAATTAAAATTGACACTTCAAATTTCCATCCTAGTATTAGAATCCCATGAAAATATATTGCAAAAATTAAAAGGATTAATAAGTCAGATAATTTACTTATAATAAGAATAATACTCTTGGCATATATATGCATTACAACTATAAAAGACTTCAGTAGTGAGTTTGGACTTATTGAGTCTCTCTATAAAAGAGAGACCTGTGTCATGAAAGTGTAGATTTTGGAACTCATTGCTTTATATTGCCCAGGATATTGGTAAGAGAGCAAATATTTAAAAAAAAAAGTCAAGAATTTCAGGGAAGTGGAAGACAGGAAGTTGTTTTTCTACTACATATTTCTATTATATTGTCTCATTTATAAACTGTAAAAATATGTGCTGCACTATCAGTGTTATAAGAAGAGTAAATCACTGAGGCATGAACACAAGAATATTTTTTCAGGTGAAGATTAGGCTAAGTAATTCAGAAAATCCTTTCTGCTAGTGTCTGATCTGGTTATAGGGATGGGTGTGCAGAAACCAGTGGGAAATGATCAAAATGCACTAAATTAGAAAGGAGTAAGTCCCATCTTTGGACTGGAACAAGTCCACAGACAATCTCAAGCACAAGACAGCCTGTGTTTTCCTAATGGACCTTGAAGGGAACATGTTGTTGTTAGATTTGTTTGACTGGAAGAATTGAATCTCATTTTGAACATACAAAAGGGTGTTAAGCAGCAAAAGTTATTGCAAAAGTTCTTACCAGGTAAGCTTCAAGTAAATAATGGAAAGGTAATCTCAGTAGTTATTGTGAAGGGGACATTCTGACTGAGGACAACTGGGAGTGTCAAGAGAAGAGGCTGTGGCACGTCTGAACTGCTGCAGACATAATTCTACTGGCTGAATAGGCAGCAGATTTATGGAAGCAGAATATGCAGGGTAAAAAAGCTGAGGCACAAGGGAATACAGTTTGTTGAAGACAAAAGAGATATTGAATCAAGAGAGGATTTAGTGGAAATGGAGTCAGAGATTACTTCTTTTGTCCAGGGGAAACTTTTAAAGCATGTCCATGAAAAGCCAAACCACACATTTCTCTGATTGATACAGGCTGAGGAGATGAACAATGTGAAATCAGTGCCCATGTAAAAAGATACATGCACTTCTAAGTGCAGCTGTGAACTTGGAAGCAAATACTGAAGCCAGAAGGGAAAAAATAAAAGTGAGTCAAAGTCAGAGAAAAAGTAAAAGTTGTGCTTTCTAGTTGAAACTAACACCTAAATTATTTGAACAGCGGAACTGTTTTTCTGATTCTGGATAAGGCTAAAACAGAGCTGCATTCCTTTCCTTTTTTACCAAACAAATCTATGACATAATAGCTCTGCAGGCTCTCATAACTGAGCTCACATGGCGAGTGCTGGGATTCATATCTGTGCCATCCAGTGTTCCCACTTAACTAACTGACATTTTCATGAGTATTATTTCCTTGGTAACTGTGGATATTGAGACCAGAACCCCACAAAATTAAACTACTACATTTCCCTTAAACATAAATGTTGTTGTTATTATACAGTTTCTATTTAAAAAAAGTATTAACTTTTTAAAATCAATTTACAATTCCTCAGCAGTATTATGTCCAGGATCTGTAATGGTTAGATGCTGTCAAATTTTTTGCTGTGAGAGTAGAGACCACTTAGTGTTCTGTTTGCTTTTATTTTTGACTGTTATATTCAGAAAATAATCCAATAATTTTGTTAAACCCTCTAAATTATTTTACAGTTTGTTTTAAATATTGTTCAAAGTCAGTATATTTTAAAATACTTCAGACTTTTTGCAAGCAAATTATACAAGTCTCATGATTACCATGATTCTTCCATCACTTCTAAATATTGGCAACAGTAATTTAGATGAATATTTCATTTTTATAGGGAAAGGCGAAAATTGAAACCATTTCGCATGTGGGCTGTCTACAAAAGACTCTACAATATCACCTATTCTACCTTATTTTGGAAAAATGCAATTCATTTTCCTATGAAAAATACTAATGCCATCCATCAGTGTGAAAATAACATTGATCACTTGTTCAGCCCCATGTATTTCAATTAGCTTTGGATGACCCAAATTTTAAAGTGAGGATGGAGTGATGTGATAAACTCTTCTACATCATGCTTAATCATGGCCTTGAAAATTTCCACAGATAGTTTCAATCAAATGGCTAGTACAGAAGATCTTAGGGAGAGCTAAACTTACCTGTGCAGCCAGTCACAGACAGATTTTAAGCTGCAAGTAGGCACAAGATGGTTTTAGGATTTTTGAAAGGAAACTTTGGTAACAGTTTAATTGAGTGTTAAAGGTTGTAAAACAGTCTCTTCTGTTATGCAACTCAAGATGCAACATACCTGAAGAACAGGCTTAACACTGAATGCTAGTCTCATAAAAACAGACATTTTCATTGTTAATAAAATACTCCATGTGCCTTGTTTTTCATAAAATATCTTAATTATAGAGTAAAATTAATCTATTTGCATCCAGGCCTCATTCCTTGTTTATTATTTTTTAATTCTATTTTTATTCTATTTCTTTCTGTTTCTTTTTAAAGCTTTAAAATAGTCTTTCTTCTGAAAGCATAATTTTTTCGTACTTTAAAAGAGTTTTATCGCTTGGATATATTTTCATTTGGAGTGCTTTTGTTTGTATATAGACAGGCTATTGTGTTACATGATTTGGGCTGATAATGTTGGCAGAAGGAGAGAAGTCTGTCTTGGCAAACCCTGATTTTTATGTAGAAGAACATCTGTGAGCTGTCTTTGTGGTGTAGCTGGACCCTCATAGCCTAAGAGAAAACTAGAATCTAAAAGCAAGCACATGTGTCCCCTTACAGCTGTAAGGATTATACACTTAGCGTTGAAGGATAAGGATTTAGAGGTGAGCCCTGAGGAATGCTTCTAACTGCTTTATCTGTTTGCCATGGTTTTACTGCAAGGCAAGTTATGTGCCTTTTCTGCCTTCCTATCACTGGGCCTCACTCAAGGGGTTTTTTTGGAAATTGCCTTTTTACTCTCCAGCTATGCCATGGTTTAATCAGTAGCTAGTAGCAGGAGAGATTCCACCATTTGATTTAACAGTAGAGGGATGATCAGATGGGGGTGAGACTCAGAACCACCATCACAGCAGGAGTATTTAGGTTGGAAAAGACCTCCAAAGTCATCAGGTCCAACCTTTGAAAGAATGCCACCATGCCCCCTAAATCATATTGCAAAGTGCTACATCTACCAATTTTTTGAACAGCTCCAGGGATGATGACTCTACCACAAGGGTAGAGTTCCACTTGGGTAGCTGTTCCAATGCTTAACCATTATTTTAGTGAAAAAAGCTTTTCCTAATATCCAACCTGAATCTCCCTTGATGCAACTTGAGGCCATTTCCTCCTGATCCTCTCACTGGTTGTCTGGGAGAAGAGTCTGACCCCCACCTGGCTACAGCCTCCTCTCAGGGAGTTGTAGAGAGCAAATGGCCTTGCATCCATCCACACTCCATGGGAAGATACGGAGTGTCACGTGTTTGCCATTCTTCTTGGCTACTAGGTGAAAACAAAACATTTTACCACAGTGGTTTCCTAGTGCGTTTTTATACTTTCCTGCCCCATCTGTTGGATTAGGTGCAGACTGTTCACTGCTGCTTCTGAACCTCTGCTCATACCAGATTTTAAGACTCATCTTTCCTTCAGGATTAATTATTCAAAATTTATATGCTCCCACCATTGCTTAGCTGAAAACTGTAGGAAGGACAGACGCTCTTTTTGCACTGACTTTAGACTATGGACTAAGGATGACAAAGAAATAAAGAATAGAGATACTGAGAGTTTGGATCAACATTTTCAGAAATTATTATTATTATTATTTCCCTGTGCCTTCTGCATAGGGATTCATTCAGTTCATGTCCTAGAGTGCTGGTCAGATAACCTGTCCAGTCTTAAGTGAGTAGGTAAACATTGTGTAGGCAAAATACCTGAAGGAAAACAATAGAAAATGCAAGTGCACTTTCTCCATTCACAGCAGTTTTGAGTGTATTTGAGCATACCTGTGCCTAGACATACTTTGCTCATGGAATTATTCATGCTTGCAAGAAATTTAAATTTCTTTTGTGCTAATTACATTCACTGTGTGAAGAGTGCTTTGGAGCTGGAACAAGTTTCTGTTCTGTGTAAAAGAATGTTGAGAACAATCAGAATTACTGCAAAATTGATGTGTTAAAACCTAATATTGATGTGAGAGACAAAGGGAATAAATCTTATTACTGAATTCTGTTGTAACTTGTTTTACCCCTGCTGACTCCTCTCTTTTTACTCTCCAAGGAGAGATGTCACCTTGTGTCCTTTTGTCTCATTTCTGGGTGCTTTTTTATCAGTCTGTGTTGGTATTTTTCCTTGTTGTTGGGGGTTTTTTGTTTGAGTTTTTTTGGTTTAGTTTGCATTCTTATTTTAAATGGAAACCAGGTTGACCTTACATGAAGTTCTTGAATCAGAAGGAATTTACATTTTTGCATTCCAGTTGGGTGTACAGCCTCAGTTATAGACAGGAAAATAGATGGACGTAAGCTATGCCTTAACATCACAGAGATGTGGTCAGAGAAATAGAATCTGAGTGATAAGATAAAAGCTGTAGGATGGACATTAAGGTGTGATTCAAAGATGTTTTCATATCTCAATATGTAATTGACACACAAAGTTTTTATGAATTATTCTGCAATCAGTCCCTCCTCTCAGAATAATGAGATGATGCAACTTGAGAGCCACTTTGCATGCAACTAGCTAGGTTTAATTGAGAGTATCAAATGAGGGAAATCTGTGATATCAAATGACTAACAATGAGCTTCTGAACAGCCACTCCCTCTAACTGTGTCTCACTGCCCAAAACACTGACATTTGAGTCACTTTAAAACTGCTTTTGAAATTTTGAGACAACAGTTTAAAACCAATTATGTATTTGATCTCCTGTAGCAAAATACAGAGTTGAAAGTTGAAATTCAGTCTCTGCAATTGCAAAGTAACCAGGCCTGTAATACTGTCATTACTTTGGTTTGTAGTTCTGTAACCAAGATTGGAATGTGGCCTTTACCCCACTGAACTGATTTTATCATTGTAAAAGTTTGGAAGCCACAAGGCTGGATGTGAACAATAGCCCAGCACATGTCTAAGCATACTTTGTCCCTCACTATCTCTTGGGTTTTGTTTGCTTCTTTCCCCGAAGATGAAAATTTTTTTGTTTGTTTTTTAGAAGACCGTATGGTTTTTCCTCGCAACCAGCTCAAATAAATTATCTGTAATCAAAAGGAATGTTTCCAATCAATGAGTTACTGCAGACGTGTGCTTGTATTTCAGATTATTCACAGTCTGTAGGAGTTATATACTGAACATTTTAATGATTGAATGTTGGCATGTGTCCATTTTAACAAATGGACACATGCCTCTTCTTATTTTGTAGATCTGGATGTCTATTATGCTTAATATTACATATAAAGTTAGCACTTACAGAAGGGAAGAAAGATGTGCTTTAGACTGGAAGAAAGGGGGGGAAATTGCTCACATTTCCTCTGCACTGATTTTTAGCATCCCCCAGGAGATTCAAATGCATCGCTCATTCTTTCCAAAAATCTTGCAATTTTGTTTGTCACTCATTAAAAGTTGTCCAGTCTTTTTGTATAACACTGATAGTCACAATCACAAATTGTATGTCACAAAGTATATTAAACTGTTGCAGCACATTTGTATGCAAAGTTCTGTAACCTGTGATAGCTAAAGCATTTCATGTCTTGTACTACATATTATCAACTTAGATGTTTGTGAACTATTGCGTTCATTTTTTTTCTTGAAAAGTGACACAACCAATCTATGTTGTCAATGCAATATAGTATAGAAAGGAAAAACCTCTAATAATGAGGTGTAAGTATGTGTAAAATATGCCATAAATATGTTCTTTTTCCTTGTGCTATAAGTTTATTGAACAAGTGCTGTATTGTTTCCTCTGTCCCCATCAGGTAGGTTTTGGAATTTTTTTGTCATTTAATTTTTGCTTTTGTAATACAGTTAGACTGATGACCCTAGATCTCACAGGGTGGAAATGTCCTCCATGCTTCTTTGAAGGTTTTTAAAAATTATTTATTTCACCTGCAGTATATGACACAGTTACCTGTCAGGCAGAGACTCTGACGATATAATCTCACCTCATCTTTAGCAGTGGTTTATTTTTTATATCTTCAGGGCTGAGATAGTTGTGTATTTAAACTTTTAACTCTGTGTTTTTCCCTTTTCCCCCTTCTGACTTGCACCCCTATCACTTCTCTCTGTCTTCTCTACGTACTCATTTTTGTCTTACTTCTTATTGCCAGCTAGAGCTAAAACAACAGTCAAGTGAAACAGAGCTTGAAAGTGCTGTATTTCTCTGTTTATAATAGGAGAAAACCAGCTAAGCTGTGCTGAACTGCTTTTGCTCTGCTGCTAGCCCCACGTGTCAAATGCACTCATACAATCCATAGCTGCATGACCAGGGAGGCCAGCACCTCTTAATCCATTTTTTCTCTGTGTGTATGTGATGGGTCTGCTCTGTATTCCTGGCTAGCTAAAAAACTTAATGCTGCAGCCTAGTGAAATATTGCTAGACTGTCACAGTGGAGGAGACAGCAGAGAACCCACCACACAAACACACTGAGGGAATGCTGTTATACCTTCTTCAGGGGAAGTGCAGGAACAGGCACTGATCTCTTTTCTCTGGTGGCCAGTGACAGGCACTAAGGAAATGGCATGAAGCTGTGTCAGGGGAGGTTTAGGTTGGATATCAGGAAAAGATTCTTCACCCAGAGGGTGGTTGGGCACATGGAACAGTCTCCTCAGGGAAGTGGTCATAGCACCAAGCCTGGCAGAGTTCAACAAGTGATTGGAAAATGTTCTCAGGCCCATGGAGGGATTTTTGGGGCTGTTCTGTGCAGGTCCAGGAGCTGGGACTTCAATGATCCTTGTGGGTCCCTTTCAGTGAGGATATTCTGTGATTATGTGCTTCTATATGCTGCTGCTATGTGGAAGGCTTAAATCCCACTTCCACTTGAATTTGTTAGTGCTATCAGATTGATCCGCAGCTTTATGGAAACTGAGGAATTACTTGCTAGAGCTTCAGTCGACTTCAGACAAATCGTAGATTTTCAGCAGGTCACAGAGTGCAGGTTTGTCAGAGCAGAAAGCAAGGTTCCTGTGCCTCTGGAGCATTTCAGCTTTCCTTACTGATGACAAGGATATTTTTTTCTTTCCTGTTAAAAACCCTGATGGTATTTTTTGCAAGGTTACCAGAGTAACCTCATAGAGCCTGTAGGTAGCACAATAACATATATTAACATGAATACATTTAATACTATAGCATTATTTGGTAACATACTACAGTATGTTTTGTTATGTGTGTACAGTATGTATTAAAAGACCACTTTAAGAAAACCAAACACTTAATGGAGTTTTGCAGGCAACCATGGCCTATTTCTGCCAGTACTTTTGAACCAGTCCCATACAGGTGGCAGAACTGGCTGCTAGCTCAAGCATTAGGTAGCTTTTGGAGCAACTTAGAGGGCAAGATGATTCACAGCATTGTGCTGTCACTGCTGGCACACTCACTCTAGCAAAGAGCTTCAATCAGATAGCGGGTAAGTGCTGCATGAAAACTCCTGCTTAAGCTGCAGTGATTGAATGTACTGAAAGTGTTCTTCATAACAAACTCTTCTGAGAATTTTTTTGGTCCAGGAATTTTTATTGATCATTTGGCATGATCATGCAAACAATGCTTTTAACAGGGGAAAATAAAGCTGTGGAGAACTGAAGGAGTGAACAAAACCCTGATCACCTACATACTGTAGAACATGTAGCTGTCTTAAGCCTGCTGATCTAGCGTGAATCTGTCTATTCTTATCATACTAGAGAAAGGAATCCTATTTGAGATTTTGTTTGTTTGTGATTTTTTTGGGACTTTTTTCAACAAAAGAGTGATGTTTACCTTAGGGTTTAACCCTGTGAATCTTACATGAAAAGATAAAAGCAAAAGCACTAGAGACTTAATCCTCACAGACTCCAGAAGATTTGAAATATTTGTTAGTTCTCAGAAGATGCTCACAGTCATTTTAAAGGTTGATGGCTCTCCATTTTCTTTGTATAAACTATGAGAAGCATGGCTGATCAAAAGTACAAGAGAGAGTTACTGTACAGTTTCACGTATTGACACACAATTTATCCAGATTTGGCTTGATTAGCATGAATGTATGACCATTTAATTGCAGGGAATTAAATCTATCAGTTCACTAATTAAGTGATCTTCTAAACTATATTAGCACAGTGACAGCTTGGTTATTCCAGTGCCGCATCACTTTTTTTCAATCCTCATTGTATCCTCACTATCTAGATTTCAAAATTATTTATATTTCAAGGAGTATCTCCTAATGAAAAAAATGATTGCATTTTCTTAATTTAGAAAGAAAAGCTGTGTGTACAGAGGTTCAATGATGAACCTGCTCGAGTAATTTTGAACCCAGCTACCTATCTGAAATGCTACCTCAATTACTTATGTATTACTTGAAAGAAAACCTAAAATTATTCAGAGAAATACTTTTCTTATCTTTTAGAATGATCTGCATAGCTATCTTCTTATTGAGATGAATTGTTGCATTGATACCATATATGAGATGACACTTATCAATAGATCCTTTGGCACATGGATTAAAAATGTGATGTGGAAACATTTTAAGAAGAAAGAAGACTTCAGAATAATTTGTACTATTACAGAAAAGGAGGTTGCTTTAGTATGTAGATGCATGCCAGTGCATATCTTGAGGGGGAAAAAATGCTTCTTTGTGAATCTACTGATGAATTCCTCATGGTGTGATTAAACAACAAATCATGTTAGATCATTGATTTCTGGTAGTGAAAGAATCTCAGTCCCTCTTCAGAAGAACTCTTTCAATTAAAAGTATGAATTGAAGAAGAAAATTTCAAGTATTGAAGTTTTTGAGGCTAGATTCTCCACTCAGTTTCTCTGAGCAAATGAAACACTCAGTATGTGATGTCAGGTGAGTTTTGGAGGGACCTGGTATAGCCTTAGTATAAATTGCAGCATTCCATGGAGTTTTAAATTAGCAGCAGCTCCTCTTGTACTGCCAGTGTAGTCTTTTGCAAGATGCCTCCCAGAGCAGACACTGTTTCACCACTTTTCTCTTCTGCCCATGTCTCCTGGTGTACCTGCTGTGCACCCATATCCACGCTGTGAAAAGGAGCAGTGGGCATGAGTTCTTTCTGTTAGCTCCAGCCTTTTTCCCTGAGGTGGCAAAGTGTGCAGTACTGCACAGTTACTGCCTTCTAGTGTGTGTCATCCCTCTCTCCTTTGTTTTATGGGAAAGGTGTCTGCAGAGTAGTTAGATTTTATTTTTTAATGACTGTGCTTATGTGGTAGCAACATGGAATTTGTGCTGCAATCTGAGGGGCACTATTTGATTGTGGTTCTAAGTATTCTTGCTGCATCTGGTAGGGACAGAAAGGCTCAAGTGTCCCTTCCCAGTGGTACATAGGCTGTATCCATACTGGCAAGTAAAACAGGCCAGGGACAATTCTCTTGTCCTAGGGCTAAAAGGCACAGCATGCCTCATCTCCATATGGCGACATTCTCGCTTCCCAAAAGAGGGTGGCCTCATTTAGCCTGTCCTTTGGGAGCATTCCTTGGCCTGTGCTGGCCCCTGAACTATGCCCAGCCATTGTCTGGAAACATGTTAGCTGTCAGGAGCCAAAACTGTGCCAGGGAGCAGGCTCACAATGGAACAGCAAGGGCAGGATCATGCCGGCATGCCAGCACATGCTCCTGCCCTCTTCTTGCTCCTGGTACAAACATAACTGTGTTAATACTGATATTACCTGAGTTTAGCAATGTCATTAGATCCTGTTTTCAGGCTTTCTGTCAGCCATATAATCAGGACTATACAATTCTATTAGTTTTAAAAAACTTTATTTAATGGAATGTCAAATAATATTACAGCAGGACAGAGTGCAAATAATGGGACACAGCAGTTTTATTCCTTCGGCAGTGTAAGACAGAGGTAGTACCTGCAGAGGCTTTCTTTTTTTGAGCTGAAAAGGGTGGGTGGGTTTCTCAAACTATTCTTAAACTGAACTAGTACATAGGTAAATTGAAATGCATATGTGTGAAATTCCAGTTGAGAAAAAAAAAATCCTAAACAGATTGAAGCAAGGAAACTAATCATAAGGGAAATGTCAGTAACTATTCAGATATCCTCACAGTTTCTTAAATAAATGCACATTTGTAAAATATCAGATTTCATATTCCAAACACAACTTTAACTCTGTCCATGTAGCCATTCCCAGTCTTAGTCTGCAGAGCAGAGAACCCCTACAGTCAGAAACTCTACATCAAATAAATTCCGAGTATGAGTTACAGCCATCACACAATATGGTTACATTGAAATATTTTTACTATTTAATAACAGAGAAAGTAGATATTTTATTTTGGAATCAAAGAGCTGTTATGTGGATTTATGATTTATAACATTGGCAGTGTTTCTGAATACTTTCTTTTCCAAAGTACATAAATATAAAGTGGTAAAGGTTTGGTTATAAATGCAGCTAATAACCTGTTCAAACAATAAAAAATTCTATTTATTAATGACCAAGAAATGTGGGGGGTTGGTTTTTCTTTTTACAGGAGTATCATTTGAATCAACTGGATGAAATGAATAGACAGTGAATTCCACAATGGTTTGGGGGCGGTTCATGGCACACCAGTTGATCATGTGGAACTTCAGTTATTAATCCATTAAAGTCATTACTGCCTCCAAGTCTTCTTTAAAGGCCACAGTGCTTTTGAAGGATTTGGTTAATGAGGAGAACTATCCCTGTTTGATCAGTCCAGTGTGTGCAGGGCTGAGACTCACTGACTGTGCTGAGGGATGTGCTGTGCCTGCAGTTTGCAGTGCTGAGCAGTGGGTGGGCAGTAACGTGTGAGAGCTCTTGTGGCTGCTTGAGGGTTTGTATTGATCCTCCTGTTCTGGCATCCTGGGTTTTATCGTGGTTACAATATAGGCAAACACGTCGGGCAATTAAACAAGTGAAGACATGGTTCTGCTTGATTATTTGACTTCCTGCAACTAATAATGAGATTTTTGAAAGATTTAGTGCTATGCTATTGAATATAAAAGAAGTTTGGAGGCCTGTATGTGCAATGGAGTTAGGTGTGGTAGATTAAATTTGGCCTGGCATCCTTATTGATGTTTCCCTGTAGGCACTATCAGCTGTAATCAGCATTGTTGCCAGAAATAACATTAGAGTGTCAAAACCATGGGTGTTTTAAGGGTACAGTCAGGGGACTTGAAGTGTTCTCTTGTTTGTTTAACTTTAAATTAAAAAAGACCCGCAGGATTTTTTTCTTTCCTGCATTGCTGTTGAATCTTATAATTTTATTTCTTTTTGATATTCTTTAGGAAAACTTCTGGTGTTCAAATTACATTGAAAATATCTGCTTACAGGCAGAGTAATGCCCTAAAATAAAATGAAGTCCTAGCACAATTTGGAAGCGAGAAAGAATACCTAATATACAATTTAACTGTTGCATTAGTCATTGTTATGCTTACACTTTGGAAAATGTGTCACCTTTCAGTTGCTAACTTTTTTTTTTTCTGTTGTTTTGTTTTGTGTTTTGTTTTTGTTTTGGATTTTTTGGGCGAGGAGGAGGAGGAGAGGAGGGGGATGGTTGTGATAATGTCTAGAAATTATCAACAAAAGTTTTAAATTATGCCCAATGACCATCAGATACTACAATAATGATTCCTATCATAAGAGTGAGTCTTGATTCTCAGAAAGATACAGGATAGACAAACTGAAATTCCTAGAGGAGTCCAGTTCATCGTGTTATTTACTACCTCCTTCCAGCAAGACTGTGGCTGTGAGAGTAAAGCAAATTAAAGTCAGCACATACTTGACCTCTGTGGCACTGATTTGTCCTGCTCAGAGGCTGGCTCCTGGGCTGGACACTCTTCAGTGAATGGGTGACCCCGATATCAGAATGGGATAGTGTTACTGGGAAGGACCATCAGCACAAATCTAAAATTAGTAACCCCTGTGATAAATACTTTAAAGGATTGCCTTATTGAAATTCTCAGTGTACGCTTCATGAGACAGTTAAACCGTCAACTGGACTGTACTTAGAATAAGAATATATTTTCTATTACATTTGTTATCCTGAATGAGATGATATATATTCCCTTAAAGAAAAACACTTCTGGTTATTTCTGAAAAATAGACTTACAGTGACCAATCCTACACAGGGACCAATAGGTTTCCTGAAGAGTTACAATGATAATATTAATAATTGGATTATTAGAAGTGAAGTAACTGTAAACTTTTCAGTTCTAATTTGTACTGCTTAGTTACTATGTTTCTGGTTTTGAACCAATTTCATTTCAGCAGTCAGTTTCAGTGGTTTTTAGACCACTTCTGCATGCAGGTTTCTGTGTACATTACTCTGCCACATTGCCTGCCTTACAAATATTGCTCATAATTCTTTGCATGTCTTTCCTTCAGAACATGGAAATTAGCACTAAAGCCTTAGGTTTAACTTTAGAAAAGGCTTTTTTCAGTCTAAAGGAATCTTATGGTGTCACTTTCAATCTCTTCTGTGAAAGTTAAATTTCTTTCCCTTGCTTCCTTTTATGTTCAGAAACTTGAATAATTTATTACTGCAAAGGAATGTGTACCAAATCCAGTAACCAACAGAGGATGTGGAAAGATTTATTGGGAGAAACATTAAGAGCATTCCAGGCCAGGTGTATTTTATTTCTTTCTGTGAAATGGAAAAAAATACTAAACACCTCCAGCCAACTTCAGATTGGCTGGAAGCCCGTTTGGAAGAGAGTGCCTGTAATTGTGAAGTGCTTCTTGAGATAAACTGAACAAAAAGTGATGAAGGGCACAAGGAGATTTGGCATTGCTGAATAGCAAGAGCTGTGTTGCTGGATTTTGAAAGCAACTGCAGTGTTTGCGATCTGAGCGGGTGTGTGCACGACTTCCGCTCTCCTTGTGCTTCATCCAGCAGTTTATACCCATGGGAAGTGAGGGAGTGAATGCCCTGCTGAACCACAGCTGTGAATTCTGAGTTTGCCTTTGCACCCCTGCTCCATGACAAAAAGTTCTGAAGGAGCAGGACATCAGCAGACTTCCACACTCCTTGCTTAACTGAGAAAGTGTCACTCAGTGAACAGCAAGGTACGCGTCACGAACATTTTTATTCTACCACAGTTTTTTACTACTCTAATTTTACTGCATATTGGAATAGATAACATGAATTTGTGAGCAGTGTAAGGTTTTGCAAGGTTACAAATTGTAATTTACTTATTTGATTATATGTAGGACAAAATTGTAGGCAAATAAAAATCATTTTTTCAGGAATGATAAAAAGTCAGTAGCAATTTCTAATTCAATCCAGTTGCCTCTCTGGCATGTTTAATTTCATTTACATAAGTAACAAAGTTGATTAGAGCTTTATCCTATAATCATGGAATAGTTTGGTTTGGAAGGGTCCTTTAAAGGTTAGTTGCCCAACCCCCCTGCTGTAAGCAAGACCATCTTCAACTAGATCAGGTTGCTCAGATCCCTGTCCAACCTGACCTTGAATGTTTCAAGGGATGGGGCATCCACCACCTCTCTGGGCAATCTGTCCTATTGTTTTACCTGCCCATCATAAATATTTTCTTCTCTATATCTAGTTTGAATTGACTCTTATTTTAGTTTAAACCATACCCCTGGTCCTGTTGCTACAGATTGTACTAAAAGGTCTGGCCCCATCTTTCCTGTAGGCCCTCTTTGTGTGCAGAAAGGCTGCAATAAGGTCACACCAGGGCCTTCCCTTCTCCAAGCAGAACAACCCCAACCCTTTTAGCCCTTCCTCATAGGAGTGGTGCTCCAGCCCTCTCATCGTATTTGTGACTCTCCTCTGGAACTTTTTCTGCACTGAGAATGTTCCAGGTACACATTTTCCCTTTCAGTTTTTCTTTTAACTTCAACTTCTTCGTCTCCAGCTCCCCTCTGTGCTAGTTGAATAGGCAGGTCTCTTCAGTAATTGCTTTATTTATTAAAAAGCAAGTTTCGATATTGTGTTTTTGCATTAGTCGTGGAAATGGTTTCTTCTTTGTCCATTAGTCCAAATTTCTTATGTGTTCTCTATAAATTCTTCCTTTGTGCAGCATTTTAGAAAAAGAGGTGAAAAGTTGGGGAATCAAACTGCTCTGTCCTTCTACCCCATGCAGGAAGCTCTATCTCTATGACATTTTACATGGATGTGTGTCTGATGTTATAGGATCCCCATGATGAGCTTCTTTGATCTGTCCAATAATCTCTTTCATTGTATACTGATTCTTACCTATTGCTTCCATCATGGAATAAATGGATTAAATGGATAGATAAAACCTATTGTTTTATCCATCATGGCTATGGAGAACAGCTCAGGATTTCTCTTTGTAGATTCTCCCTACTCTCTAGAGTTTTGTAGACCTTTCTTTCTCTGTGTCGCTTCACAGAAATTGTTCTCTCCTATTTCTTGCACCAGGGATGTCTCCATTCCTGACCACACCTATTGCTATTTTCCCAGTGCACAAATGGAAATCTTACTGGTAGCAAGAGGCCAGCCTTTTGTAGTCCATACCAAGAAAACTTGGTAATTAAACAAAAGAATCTTTCAAACGTGAGCTGGAGTGCTCAATTAGAGGCACAGAATCAATGTCTCATTTTATTGCTGTTTACTGTGTTGGTTTCTATACTTGCCTATCAAAACCAGACTGCTTTTTGAAGTTACTTGATACAGAAATCAGCTTCAGCCATTGAAATCCCAGTGCTTAAATGCTTTTGTGAATTCAAGTAGCTGGTAGACTACAGATGGGATTCAGTAGGTGCTTAAAGTTGCAGGTTTTTAACTATGGTAGTTGAATAAATCCTGTATTTTGTTAAATGTTTTCAACCTGTAAAGTTTAAGATTTTAGATTTTAAAATTCAGTTAGGAAGCCAGTGACAGAATCAAGGTTTTTGGTGGTCTCTGAGTTGATAGAATTCTAGCACTTTTGCATCAAGGAGATTGGAGAAAATGGTTATTTGAAATTATGCTTTCTTAAAATAAAAGGTTTAGAAGTTCTTCTTCTAATAAAGAGCTTTGTTTCTTCAGCAATCATCTGGTAATTTGAAAATTTATTTTGAATATTTACTTTTTCCTCTTTTGTAAATATATTGTTTTTTCTACTCTCTCTTTTTTTTCCTTTTCTTTTTGTTCCAGGACCCTTTGCTGCTTCAGGAGACAGTAAATTCTGCTGCTGCTCTTATCATGGCATTAATAAAGGACAGAAACCCGGAGCTGATTGGCCAGCTGTTAGTAGCATAAGACCATAAATCATGTGTAGCTTTTGGAAATGTTAGTTTTTCATCATGTGTTCACCAAAGGTCTTAAGCCATTTTATTCTTTGTTGAAAACTCTGGATTTATGCCATTTATTATTAAAATCCTTTAACAGCATATTTTTGATATTTAAAATACAAGTCTAATATTATGTATAAAGTGTAAAAGGAAATAAAAATAATTCTGAGATACACTGGATATATA
The DNA here is from genome assembly GCA_013400215.1 of Cisticola juncidis. NCBI lineage: Eukaryota > Metazoa > Chordata > Aves > Passeriformes > Cisticolidae > Cisticola > Cisticola juncidis. The sequence continues at coordinate 468,032 of VXBR01007649.1, read as the reverse complement.
CTCTGAGGAATGGTAATGAAATGTTTTTTAAGGTACTGATCATTTTAAAAGGTGCACAGAGGACACCAAAGCATTCATGCAGAATTGTCTTTAACTGTGTGTGTGTGTTGTACTCTAGGATGTGACTCAAGTTTTATTTCAGACAAATTAATCCTAAAGCACAGCTCATCTACTTTATGTGAAATAATGTAAAAATTGCTGCTGTAATACCTCTTAGTGAATGTAGAGTTCCTTACTGAGTGTAGCTTCTCTGACATCAAGAGAAATGCATACTGCAGGAAGTGTTGGAAAGTCAGGTCCCTGTTCTCTGTGGAATGAAGATAACATCAAATCAAAGATATGCATGGGTACCACGAGGTGCTAACCCAAATTTTCCAGATGCAGTGTGCTCTGGCTGTAGCCTCCTTGGTGCTACACTTGTCCAGTGCCCATGTGCCATCATTCAGGGCTCCTGTAGCTCCACTGAAATACAAAGAGTCTGTTCATTCATATGGAAGAATACAGCTCTCATCTCTTGCTGGTTAGCAGATGTGTGTAGTAAATGGCAGTAAGGAGAACAAGCATTATGAATTTAAAGATGTGCTGCATTGACTGTCAAGTGTGGCCCATTGGGACAGGAAGATGAAATGGTGCATGTTTATTATGTGGAGTATCTCCAGGTATCACAACCACTAAGAGCACAACAAGCAGTGTCCCTGGAAACATATGCTTTTCCCTATGCATCAGACCCAGAAATTCTATCTCTCCTGCAATTTGTGAAGGGGCTAGGTTAGTGTCTTACCTACTTGATATGGCTGGAATAAGGTCTTGGAGACATACCCCCAGCCAAAGTCCCTGATTCAGTCTGTCACTGTCAGTTCAGCAAGTTTCCCTCTAAAAACAGCATCCCTCCCCCTATTCCCACCATGTTCCACTCCCTCTGGTGCTCAGACAAAACTTGGGATAAAAGGCTCCCTACTTGGTCCCTTTCCTCTTTCCCTTCACATAACTATTTATATCTCTGGTTTACATCCCTTTTAGAAGCTGATCTTGGTCCCAAACTTCCTTCATTGCACAATAAAATAGAGTTGTTAGCTGACAGTTCTATATCCAAAGCAGACATTTGCTTCCACACAAGTCATGCAAAGATAACTAACAAAGTTTTCTTGTGCATCATTTGCTTTATTCTTTGCTTCTTTCTTCTCTCTACTTTGATTAATAATTTGTCCTTTTCTGACATTGTACAACATAAGCATTCATATTAGCTCTGTGTATGGCTATATAATAGGCATATTTTATTCATATATATATTCATGTCTGTTCATATGCAGAGCACACAAATAAATGAAGAACTAAAGAATTTATTATTGGTATTCATAATTTAACAGGACAGCTCTCACAAATAAGTTTTCTGAATGTGCTTTTACATTAATAAATTTGATGAAGGAATTTGTCCCACAGGCTTTTAAAAGACATGATGAAAGATGTCTCTGACTTATTTTGTTATTCTTGTTTGCTTGAAGACTAAAATGCAAACTGTGATGTGTTTTCCCCAAATAAGAAGGTGAATTTAGAAAGTCTTTCATGTTTTCTGTCTAATTTATACATTGTGATACTGCATTAACATTGGTTTGTGTGCAACATCGTGGTTAAACAGAGCTTTTATTTTTAGGGTTGTTTTACTTACCTCATTCTCCTAAAAGGATTTCAATCCAATTAAAAATGATACCACAATGAACTGCTGTAATAAAAAAATATATATTATAGTTGTTTATGGACTTATTTTGAAAAGAGAACAGACAATGCACAAGAAAAAGTAAGTTTTGGGTCATCCAATGTACTTAGTACTCATCCTAAATGGAAGATAATCAGCTTTATTAATGTACTGTTAATCATTGTATTATGGTTTTTTATTCTTTAGCAATCTTTTAAAATAATCTACGAACACTGAAAAGTCCATTTTGCTGGAAGCAAATACACCAACAACAGAACTACTAAAACAGATCCCAAAATACTAAAACTGCAGTAAAAAAAAAAACAAAAAAAAGAAACTAGACTGTGATTAATGCTATTGTGTATCCAAACCAAATTTAAATGGTTTTTTGGGTGATTGTTAGTACTTACAATGGGAATAAAGATATAAAATGAAATTAAGAAACTGGCTGTTTGGTTTTTGTCTGTGCATAGCTTCTCACAAATAGCAGCATACATGAGAAACTTGGCAGCCTTTTGTACACACATGCTGTTTTCAATTTAACTAGTGAATCAGTCGCCACCCATACTGCTTTGAACGTTTGGACAGAGATAACAGAAAGTAAATAGAAGCTCAGGCTCTGCCAGCCTTGCTTACCTTACTCCTCAAGCACTCTAATTAGTATTCCTTGGGTAGTGTTCATCAGAAAAGAGAATGCAGAATGTGACCCTAGAAATGCTTTTCAAAACTGCAAAGTTGAGTGAAGTAGATTTGTATACTGAAACTAATAAACTTCATGCAAAATGTGAAAACTGTATTATTTTGTCTTCAGTCAGTTAGGTAGAAGAGTTTCTATTTAGTCTTTTTTTTTCTTTAGACTTTCAGACAACCTAGCTTAAAAAAACAGGTGTGATAGTCCTCTGAAGAAGAAATGAAAAGCATAGAAGACGGTGGCATTATAAACAAAAAACCTCAACATCCCAAAACTATGCCAAAAAGCAAAGAGAAAGAAAGTGAGATGTTACTTATTGTAATCAGTAGCATAATAGAGTCAAATTTGGTTGAACTCGTAGGAATAATTAATATATGTTGCAGAATAAAAATTTTCTGGATGCCATGAAGCCTTTGCTGTATTCAAATTTGTATTTCGATGTGACACCAGAGTCCAACATCTCCACAATACTGTTCTAGGTGCCATCCAAAGAGAAGCTTAAAAAGACATAAAGTTTCCAATTAATGCTTGGCAATTTCTGAAGGTACAGCAACTTCTCCTGTCCTGTAAGTCATTCCAAGGCTCATTCTTTGGTTGCTCTGTTCTCCCTGCCTCGGACACTTACCACTTCTCCCTGCTTTTTGTTTGGCTTTTATTTCTGAAGAAGAGCACGATTACTTTGAGACATGCAAAAGCTTTTTTTATTTTGTATCTCCTTCCTCTTCATCCATAAGTTTGATCTGAAAAATTCTAATTCCTCTTATCAAGCAGCCACCAATGTGTGACAATCCTTCCACTGCTGTTGAGGAAGGTTTGGGGGTTCAGGAACAGGTTTATGCTAACAGTGTTCCTGTAGGCCAGAGTTTGGGACGAGATTATTCCTGCCCAACTCAACCAAGCTATTCTTTTGCACCTGATTTTGAATAATTTGTAAAGCCACACAGTTCAATGACTAATCCCTTGCTCTGGGTGCCTACAGTGAGATACCAAAGGCAAAGTATGAAAACAGGTTTAAATCTTTGTGCCCCAATGCCTGTACTTTCAACTTCAGATGTAATTTTTTATGACACGTGTCTCCCACAGCCCATTTCTCAGACCAGTTGTGTACCAGAATTCAGTTTTTCTTGTGCTTCTGGCAAGCACCAAGAAGCAGTCATTGACACCACATTTTTTCCCAGTGTAGGTTGATTTTGATTGACAGGGCTGTAAAGTTCTTGTTAAATATACATTTTCCTTCGTTATTTCTTCCAGGAATACTCGATTAGTTTAGAGATATAAAAAACAATATTTCAGCACCTGTGCTGAGGAAGCAGTCCCAACTGTGAAAATACTTTTCATGATAGAATAAAATCACTTCTCTTGCATACACAAATCTGGGGAGCAAAGAGGCATTTCTTAATATATTTATTCCAAGGTTAATTTAAGTATGCTTTAAATATTTAGATTGAAATTGATCTTGTCCTTCATTCTACACCTATTTCTATCTCAGAAGCTAAAACTGTAATTCAGTTAAAATGCCACAACACTGAATTATAACAGAGTTACAAAGATAAATGAGAGAGCAAGAGACTTGGACAAGAAAAAGGTGATGTGAATTTAAATAGCATCGAGAAGCAAGGCGGCAAGAGAGAATATAACAGAGCTCCACCAGACGGCAAAACCTGCCGGGGAGAGCCCTCGAATGGCACGATAGGCTCGATAGGCTAAGGGCTGCAGCCACCAGCGCTTCCTGGGTTCAGTAGCACTTCCGATGGCAGCTCAATAAGGCATCTTCCTCTTCAGCAGCCATTTTAGATAACTGTGTCTCTTGAGTAGTTGTTTGTTGTTACCTCTGCATCTCTTTCATCACTCTGCCTCCTTCCTTTTGTTTTTGTGCCTCAGACTGGTCGCTTCAAATTTCATATTTCCTTTTCATTTCAGCCATTCCTGTTTTCTCCTGTGTTCTTTCCCTATTCTTTCCCCTACTTCTGTTGCTCATTCTTTCGGTATTTGTCATTCTTTTTCCATTCCTCCCGGCCCACCATCGTAGAAAGAGATGATCCCCCCTCCCTTCCCTTGCAAGCCAGGCCGTGGTCTGGCAGCAGAAACCCTTCCTCGCTGCTGGATCGAGAACTGAGGCGCTGGGCTTTGGCACCTCGGCGCTGCTCGCAGCCGGGACCGAAAGCAGATGTCACTTCCGTGCCAGCTGCAGGCAGATGAGCAGCGCTGCCCGCGGGGACAGACCTCCTGCGCTGGGCTGGCACTCGGGCCGCTCCACCGGGGTCAGCCTGAAAGCGGAGCCATCCCTCTGCGGGATGGATAATCCGCCCCAAGGCTCACCCGCTTCCCTGCTTCGGTAGCCAGCCCGGGGTTTGGAAAGTCAGCGCCTAGTCAAGGAGCCAGTTTGCAAATCTATCAGAATGGCAGCAACAACAAAAAGTGAAAGGAAAAAAAAAAAAAAAAAAAAAAAAAAGCCAAATCCAGGTATGGCTTACAGTCCTGGTGACTGGAAAAAGTGTGTTTTCACTTAGTAACCAGTGGTTTCACCAGGAGCTGCTCAGAGACAAAAAGCAAGGAACCCCACGATGCTGTGTTAAGCAGTTTTTTCCTACAGCAGAGATGTGGCCTCACTGAAGCCCCACTGAAGTCAGTGGGACTGAAATTTCCATGGAGTGCACTCGAAAATGCACGGCATCTCCTCCCTCTGGCCATCTTCAGCTAACTCACGCATAACCGTGCTGGTTATGCTAGGGGCTTGTTATTATTATCATCATCATCATTTGTATTGTGCTGCAGTTCTAAGTGTGTATTTATGCTGTGCTCAGCTCCCTTGCCATTTGGTAGGGAACATTATGGTCTTCATTAATGCCCACTTTGTTTTGGAATTTAAGTTTTGACTCCAGCTTAAGCACCCACAGGCCTGTGGTATGTGGGATTATAGGGACACTTAAAGAGCAGAATTTAAAATCTCTCTTTGAGGACTCACCCTGAATCCAATGACAGCACAATAAGCCTAAAAGGATGATTTTGTGCAGGACTAGAAAAATACAAAGTCCAAAAGTGTCTTTTGGACACTATTTTGTCCCTCTTTCCCTGCATACGAGCGTTTAGGGTTGTGCTGCTGTGTAGAAATTCGGACAGGGAAGCTGAAAAACTGCTACTTGTCTGGAACTAACCCTGCAAAAAGTGGCCAGCTCTCAGCAGAGCCACCAGGTGGGATGCCTTTGGGGGAGAAGGTACCTTGTGATTCCTGCTGCAAAGGGAGGTGCTGGAGGCATGTAGGGCTGCAGCAATAGATTCACAGATCTGCCTAAATTGTGACACAACCGTGGAGCACTGTTCTCTTAACTTGGCAGTTTCAGGTGCTGCCTATGTCGAGGGCAAGATGAACATTTGTTATTCTAACACAGTTGTGCCCCTTCGGCAGACAAGGGTGTGTATACATGGGTGAGGTGTGGGAGGGTCAGACGCTGGAGGTGGCTCCTCTCTTTGGCTGTCATGTGCAGCCTTTGTGAGCAGTAAAGTGAGCCTGGTTGTGTGTTGTGACATGCAAACCTCTCTAAAAATGATAAATTGAAAATGCTCAGAGGTGAACTGCATTCCAGACTGGTAGGTCAGGATAAGAAAAGGAAGGAAGGAAACAAGGTGTCTCTCACCTCTTCTGGGAGTGGCTGCTTACAGCAGATCAAAGAAGTACTTTTGTGATAGATATTTGAAGAAAAGCTGCAAAATGCCTTGAGTGCACAGCAGAAAATACACATTACTTCTCTTTGGTTGTTTGGGGTTTTTTTAATCCTTAAAGCAACTGGCTTCACCGACTTTGGTCTTTAATCCTGCTTCTGATTGTGCCCCTTTGTGTAGGCAGCTCCACAGCCTTGGAATGTGCAGGATTTGTCCAAAGCTGTGCTGCACCATGGTTACTGCTGGTTACTTAGAGTAGAAGAATGGTCATTACAGTGGCAGCAATGCACCCTCTGCTGGTGTCCATCAGTATTTTATCCAAAATCTTCCCCAAGTTAACTATCAACAAAAACTGCTGATGGCAGAGGAAGGGCCAATATTTTTCTCTCCATCTTCTCTGATTCCCAGCAGTGATAACCTAAGGTGTTGAGATGGGATGAAAAAACTCTGGGCATGGTGTCAGCTACAAAGTGAAAAACAAAGATGCAACTACCTTCAAGAGGAGGCTGGAAAGCACCCTTAGCATGTGGGCTAATGGAAAAATGGGGATTCATGCTAATCAGCTTGTGTGGGTGGAGGATGGCAAAGCATTTGTTATCGTCTGGGACGGCTCCTACCAACTCTGCCTTAGGCTGAGCTTTTGGTAGTGGCTTTTGCAGACCTTTTCATTCCTCTCAAAATACACACTGAGTAAGATTTGTTTCAGCTTTCTTGAAAACCCTAAATTACAGACAAAATGGGGGTTTGAACAATTCTGTGTTCAAATTATGAATATTCAAGTGGGTTTTTTGGACACTATTTTGTACTTTAGTGAAAATCTCAGGTTTTTTTCTTTTTTTTTTTTTTTTAATTTTTGTGAGTCATGAGCCAGATTTGGAAAAAGCCTTGGAAGCATTAGAAAAAACCCTAGAAAAATATTAGCTGTACCTCACTGTGATAGATGTTGTCTGTGACTCAAGTGAGCATTAATGAATGACTGGGCATAATGGCAGTAAGTGGGAAACAGGTGAGTGTAAGCTCAGCCTACACTACTGATCTTGTATGCAAATTAAAAAAAAAAACAAACAAAAAAACAACTGTTTTGAATGTGAAGTAAAATGGGAAAGAAAATCTGAGTAAGAACAGACATCCACTAGATTCAGTGAGGATAACAGAATGATTTCTAGTCCATGATAAAGAAATACCCTTTAGAATGAATCTAATAATTTGTGTTCTTTATTAGGTTTGTGTTTTTCCACAAGAAAGCATTCAGATGGATCCTCAGAGGTTCTTTTGGTACTAAAATGCTGTATTGTAGACATTCAGTGTGGAAAAAAAAATGAACTTGTAGAAAATTATGTTGTAGGTAATAATGCCTTGGAAGTAAAACACTGCTCTTCAGTAGCTCTTTCATGCCCTCTGCAGTTAAAACTGTTCCGTGTCTATGCAGTCAAAGTGTGTTTTTCCCAGTTGCAGAATTCAGTACCTTTCAGTAAGGAAAATTGTAAAACTGTAAATACAATTGGAAATATTTTTGGGTTGCCTGGAGGTTAGGTTCTGACTTTTATTATACACTCACATTTTATAAGCATTACAATAATGCAGATGATCCTGTGCTTTTACAGTGGTGCCTCTTACACAGCAAGGGCTGAGAGCACAGAAGGGAACAGAGGTGCCTTCCTGGGTGAGATCTTTGCTGGTTTCTCTACATGCAGGCATCCATCTGCACTCAGGTCTGGAGTTCCATGCGTATTTGCTGTCAGGTAGAAGTTATGTACAGATGACTGTATAAACTACTTTAAAGTAACTGTGTCATCACTGCCTGTAACATTTTTAGCATCGGTTTCAGAAAGTGCTGGTCATATTTTTGCACAGAATCATCTGAAGTGATTCATCCTACCCAAAACATCTCACCTTATAAAAGCAGGCGAGAAAAAGTGTCTTATTTCAGTTGATTGTACCTTGATTACGTTCAACTAATTTCAAAGATGTGTCTAAATTTTGGACACACAAAACTATGAAATAGTGCACCATGGCCCTTCTACTTACATTTGAAGAGAAATGTGCAAGAGCGCATAAAAATGTCATTGGATGAAAGAAGAAATGGTCAGTTTCTACAGTGCCAAAGGTCAGTCCTGAAGTATCTATAACAGGACTCTTGGGAAGGAAAGAGTAAGTGTGTAATTAAGTGAAAGAATTAGTAACAATAACAACAGCAGTAATAATAATAATCATGTTTAAAGGAATTAAAAGATGCAAAGGTCAGAAATGCTAAGAAGGTGATCTGCTGCTTAAAACATCAAAGATATCTTATTTTTCATAACAATGACATTTTCATGAGTGACTGCTGGTTACTGATTCTGGCCTGGTTACTGATTCCTGCATGGTTACTGATTCTACTATGTACTAGAACAGGTCCAAACAGGTATATTTTATATATATAATTGAAACAAGAATAACTGCTGCAAGCTCTCTGGGCTATGGCTCTCGCTGTCACTGCTGTGTTCATTAGTAGAAACAAAATTCAAACTCAGACACTTGTCTGACAAAAGTATCTCTGAAGAAACTAACATATTGCTACACACTGAATGCATTGCTTTGGGTTCCTGATCTTCACTGAGACATTAATGTGCCATCCACTTTTAAAACAGTGAGTGTTCTCCAAGGAACTCCACAGCCCAAATTAACCACCCGAGGAGTGAGGCTGGACACAGAGGCTGTAAGGAGGCTGGGGAAGGTCAAGAACCCAGGCACTGCTTGAGGAAACATGAAGCCCCAGAATGGTGAGGTCAGTTTAAGATCACAGAGACCCTTAGGCCTCAACTGTGTCTTGCTGCCCTCTTTTCTCTCCATAAAGAGGAAAGTGAGTGTGGTGCACATGGTCCCATGTTTCAACAAAGACCAAGGAATCTGGTTTCCTGGGCACTAGTCCTGCTCAGGGAAAATGAGAGCTGGCAGGTTGGTAAACTTCACTATGCTTCAGCTTCTCCCTCTATGCAGTATGAATAATGGCTACTTCATGGCAGCATTTCTTACAATGAATGTATTCATATTTATGAAGTCTTTTGTAAATTGAAAACCATAAATGCTTGAAGGAGCTGTCCTGTAAAATTTATTACTGCTGAGATGATACTCAAGTGCCCAAAACAAGGTAATCCTTGGTTAACCAGTTGAACCATGGAAATCTTGTTTTGCCTGCATTCATTTTTCAGTGGCTCGAGAGATAATAGATGGTATTACTCATGTACCTGAAATATAGGCAAGGACCTTGGACCACAGAATTTATCAGTGTATTAAATTTACTCAGCCATGTTTCTCATTTGACTCATTTGATGTTGTGCAGTCGATTTACAAATGCTCATCTCTGTTTATGTTGTTTATCAGCAGCGTGAATTGAGCTGAAATCCTTCTTGGGCAGACCCATTATACCATGCTGTTATGAGGTGGGGGTTTTGAAAGCATTTTCAAAAACAGCAGAGGACTGGACTTCCAACTTGTGTGTGCAGTGCTACGAGAGCAGGGCTGGCCCATGTGTGTGTAACACTGCCAGCCCAGGCTGTGCCACTGCTAACAGAGGTGGGGCTGGCTGGGGGACCTCAGGAGAGACTGGGGACAGGCAGCTCTTTGGCATTCATTTCCAGGCAGAGCCTTCTTCTTGATCCCTGCACAGACTTTGCTGCAGGTACATCACACCCTCAGCCCAATCTGGATGCCGGCTCAGCCCCTTCCCAGCCTGGAGGGGATGGTGGGTGAGCTAAGGAAACATCCCCATGTCCCTCTTCACTGCTGACTGCTCTCTGTCTGGGGCTGAGGCTGACATTTGGTTGGATGAGGAGGAGAAAACATTTGGGAATATTCCACCTGGATGAATTTTTGGGAAGAAAACACCTTGTCTACTAAGTGATCTCTGGAATCAAATTGGAATAAGTCTGGGATTTTAGCTCATTTAAAACACGCAGGCTTCAATCAATTCATCAAAGCCATGGCCTAGCATTTCTGTATTTCTGTGCTGGCTTCAGAGGAAAGCAGATCAGGCTCTCATCCCCACCTTGCAATTGTCCTCTGTGAAGTGCCTGAAGGACAATCATCTTCTTCTTCTGAGGCACTGAAGCAAGCTGCAGGTGCAGGGAGGAAGCTGGACAACTCTGGAGCCTTTGTGAAAGATGTTCAGCCACGAGGACTCCTGCACAGGCAAGATGTGGCATTAAACAGCAGAATATTCCTCCCATGGGGCAACACATTATTACAGGGAAATGCAGTTTAATACAAAAAAAACCCAAACAAAGCGAAGCATTTGAGCATTTGAAACAAGCTGCACTTGGATACCAGACTGTTTTACTTTGATTAAAAATACTCAGATGTTTTAAAATTTCCCTTTTTTCTCACTAGGAAAAAAAAAATAAATCTGGCTTTGATATAGGTTGAAGATATTCAAATGTCAGACTTCGTGGAGGGACAAAAAATCCATTTGTGCCCCTCAGCTTTGCCACAGAGCGGTGGTGCGAGAGATGATGGAGAGGTGTGCTGGAGGCAGCCGTGCAGGAGAAAGGGGCTGTACCAGAAAGGGAGCAACAGAGAAAACAGCATCTCTGGAAGCACCTGAGAGCCATAAAGAAATGGGCCGAGACCCTAAAATACTGAGCAAAGGAGAGAAAGCAAGCGACGATGAGGTTGATATCGCTCCTGCGATAAACGTGCAGTGTTCCTCCTGCAGAGCCTTTCCAGCCGATTCCGCCGATGACGGCGGCGGTGAATGGCGGTGGGTGAGTACCCAGGGCTCGGGGACCCCGGGCAGGCGGGAGCGCGGGGCTGGCCCTGCAGGGGGAGTCGAACACCAGGAATGGCAGCGGCGCCCGGGGCTGCCGCGGGTGACACGGCCCCGCTCCCGCTGAAACCCCGAGCAGCTGAACCCTGCTGGCTGCGGCTGGTGGGCTGCATGAGATAGAGGCTGGGCCATGGTTTAGCTAACGCAAAGCGCTTTGTGATATTACGAGGTGGATGTGCGTGTGCGGCGGCCTCCTGGCGCGTACCGAGGTTCAGATGCGGGCTTCCAGCTAAGGAATGACAGCCTAAAATCTCTGCCCTCTCATGTAGTCAGTCAGTCCCAGGCTCACCGGTACCGTCATCAAACTTTAACTGTATTAAAACTTAAAGCGTACTGAAAGAAAGTATATTGTTCAGCAAATCCTACACTGTAATTTTAAAATTACATTTGTGATGATTCATTATCTTAAAAATAATGTGCAATCACATATTAATGGCTAAGGACAGAATCAGCAAAGGCTGAAGATAAATATCTGTTCCATACCAAAGTACTTATTCTCTGGTTCTCACTTGCCCACTTTCTTTAGGATAGCATGTGCAGGAGGTGTGGGCTCTGCCCAAGTGGGTCCCGAGCAGTCTTGTGAATGACAATTCAGAGCCAAGGGAGCTGCACCTGGTGTGTAGTTTGGGGAAACAATTACCAACTCCTCAGCACTGCCAGAGCCAGGCAGGGCTGGAGGGAGCTGCAGGAGCTCCTGTGATCTCTGTCTGGCAGACTCTGAAGTACACACACGTGCACAAAGGCACGTCCAGAATTGCACCTGCACACGTGCTAATTTATGGGTCCCGTGTTTAAGCCAGGGCCAGTCCGTGTTATTCTCAGTTGTCATCAATCTCTTTATTCTTTTGCAGTGTTTGTTGCATCCACTTCTTTTAAGCACTGGTGCTAGAGGTGTAGTTAGTAAGTGCCTCACCCCAGCTCAGAGAAGATTCATAGCTCCAAGTTGATTGTGCTCCTTTGCTCAATGTCAAAGTTGTCTAAAGACCACTTACATGTAAGATGTTTGAATATCCTTTACATACAAGATCTTTTTACATACTTTATCCAACTTAAGTGCTGACTGTTATCAGTGCAATATACTTAGACAATATTCTGGCTGTATCAGCTTGCTGAATTCTTGATTTTTCTCATTACATTAAATACAAGTGCTAATAAAGGACAGATTCCCTTTATCTGTGAGCACAACACACTTTTAAAACAGACTTTTTTCACACTTCACATGTTTTACCCAATCAGCTCTTTCCAATTATTCTGATCTATTTGAGACAGAGAATGAAGCTTTCCACTAGTTACTGTAAGCATTAGCTTAAAGAAGTACACAAAAAATTTATTTTTCAGTGGCTTGTATGTAACATTTTGCATGGGAAGATCCCCAAGTACTTTATAAGCATTCATTAGAGGGGCCAGCAAGCAATGTGTGATAGGCAGGGAGAGCTGTTCCCATTTTGCTGAGAGTCACAGTTTCTGAGTCTTGATTTACCCACAGCCTTTGCAGCGACATAGTGCAATTCTTGACAGCAGCACACCATCAAGAATTGCTTCTACCTCTGCCCCCACCTTTCCTTACAATGTGACCCCTCTCCATTGGCTATTTTTACAGAAAACTGTGACAATCCATCTGTTTTAAAGGATTAACTAGGTGTTGCATGAGAAACTAACACAACTAATTTTGGTGCAGGTACTCCAACTAAAGTCCTTAGTGTCCACACTGAAGATCAGGAGCTTACAGCTTACTCTGGATAGAACTGTAAAGCAGCATATGGTTTAGCTATCTCTTTCTGTATGCTACTCACAGAAAGAGAAAACAGCTGTTGAAATTGCAACTCTTCCTTGTACTTTCAGTCACGGACAGTCCAGTGAAGCTCCCCTGAAGCTGCAGTTTTGACCACCCGGAATCAAGTGAACAAATTGTTTGTGCAGTGCCACTGTCTCCACGCTGATACAAGGACATACTGAAAGCAACTGAGGAATCTCAGCTGTCTGTGTGAAAGGCCAAAAAAGGGTATCATTCAATGTAATGGTTAAATAAATGAGAAAAATAAGTGGAAACAGGAAAAAGACATGCTTAAATATCCCCCACAGTCACCTAGTGGTCCAGCCATACTTTACAAGGTGTTGCTTCTGGAGATTGTAAACATTATGCCCCCCAAAAATCAGCTTCCTGTGCATTGTTCTGGGCTTGCACTTATAGGCACTGCCTTCTGCAAATCTTACTATCTCACCTGCAACACAGGCCTAGCATGACTGTGTTAATTTGATTCTTCCATTAGGCTGGCTTCTGTTACTTGTGATTCCTCTGCAATATATTCCTTTTTATGGTATAGAAGGAAAAGGAGCAGATACCAACAAACAGCTTGTTGCACAGTCCTGAAAAATCTCAGGAGAGTCCTTGTGGGGAGGTAACTTATAAAGACATTGATACAATGAGTAACCGTGGGTTGTCTCCTTGGGAAAATATGTTCAATCCATTCCTTATAAATATACAAAGTTGTTTGAGAGAGGTATTGATTCCAGAACCAGTTTCTCTTCTTTGGAACAGTCCAAACTCCTTGAATGTTGGCCAGTTTCTCAGGTCTTAAAAGATAACAAGAGCAGAAGTCTTGACAAATTGTCCAAGGTACTTTATCAGATTTCTCCTGAGGAATGGAGACCAAGAAACCATATAGCTCAGTAGTCACCAGAAAAAACATTGCACTCTTATCTTCTGAAGTGGAACAGGATTTAAGTCACGTGTACAACCTGCAGTAATCTCCAAGCAAGGTACTATAAGGACAGCGAAATTCTTCAGGTAAAGGTTTATGTATTGTTTTGGTTGTCTTGCCACACTGTGGAAATTTCTATCCTTTAGTGATCTGTGCGCAGTTCAGAGGCAGAAACCAAAGTAATTCCAGGGAGAGACAGAACTGGGAGCCTGCTGCCAGCACTTACCTCTGCACACACTGCTCAGAATGGTCAAGGCCTTCTGGCAGCTCCTGGTCAGACTCCTTTCCAGGCTGTGTCTCAGCCTCAGCTGCACATCCTGCAGGCCAAACTCCCTTCTGCTACACCAGCTGCAAAGCTTCTCTTCCCTTCATAGGCAGCTATTGTCAGTCTCAAATCCAACATCTCCAGCCCCATATTACCATGAGCTTCATGTGTGCTTTTACAGTGGAAGGCCTCTTTCCTACTTTGGATTACTTTTTCCTGGTCTTTGAACTGAAAAATCACATTGACCCCTCTTTCCACAGGAGTCCAGAAATCTCTGTAAATCTCTCTTCTGTTTCCTAGAAAAATACTACCTGTACCCTTTATTCTTTTCCTATCGTGCTCTATAATATCAGAGACAAAGCTTTTCTTCTCATTTTTTACAATATCTTCTTCCTCCTGGTACAGCCACTGACTTACCAACTGCACATGGAAAGGGCCCTGAAGTACATGGTGCTCTGAAACTCTTTGCTGGTCTATTGTCAGCAGAAGTCTGTTCTGATGTGACATTTACAGAGAGAACAACAGGTGCTGTTACAATTCAGAAATATTCCCTTTTAGAGCCAGATCTTAATGAAAAAATGTATGCTCAATAGGGTTGCCTATATTATATATATATCATATGCACTTATATCTATCTATAAATAAAATATATATATATATAAGGTGTCTGGATGCAAATATATGCATATATATATATATATACACATTTGTTTACATTTTAATGTCCATAGGCCTAGGAGAAACACACATTTACAATATGCAGTTTGGGGAACAAGAGTAGAACCTGTCAATATTTAAGATGTTAATGTTTAAAACCTGACTGCAGGTAAGTAATAAAAGAGGCACCTTCATCAGATGTGTTCACAAATATAATGATAACCTAAGTCCAATAAAGCCAGAAGTCAAACATTTAAAGAGCAGGCAGAGAGCTTCAGGAGGCTGAGAACAAACATGAAGAGACAGATCTGAAAGGCCGTGAAGAGCGAACTGTGTTGAAAATGAGATGGTTAAACCTGAGTTGCACTGAGTAAGCTCCAGTTTCTTATTTGAATGCATTGTGGGTGGACCAACACAAAATGTTTACTCTCAAGGCTTGGCAGACTGTTATCTTTCACCTAAGAACAACTGGCTGAGGCATTTCAAAACAATACTGAACACTGAGGAGAAAAAGTTGGCAAATATTTTTCCCCAGTAGTAGTTCTTTTATTTTTCTCACTAGTCCCTAATGCTGTCATAGTGTTTGCAAAATGAAGAGGTGTGTGATGTGGTATGGCACAGTACTGTAGGTGGAGTATTTTTTTAAGATTTATGAGATCTAGAAAGCCATATGTCAGGTAGAGTAGCAGACAGCTGCATGGCTCTGAAGAGCTCTGCCTCTGTACTCTTATATGTGCTAAAATAGCCTATTTATCACACACAACACTACATCTTCCTTATATTCCTTTCCATTAATTTATGAAACCCTATAAAATGACGAAGATTTCAATTAATATTAAATGCACTTTAGCAGAACTGCAAAATATAGGACAGTTTGACTTCATGAAACTTTATTATTATTGCTTGATTAGGGGTTTCTGCTGTTCTTATGTGGGGAGACTCAATCCAAAACGCCACCTAAACGGTGGGAACACTTTTCAGGTCTTTAAAGGGTAGCAGAGCAATTCTCAAGTGGATGAGATGATTAGCCTCAAATACAATGTTCTTGTTCAGACAAACATTGGTTTTCAGTTCTACTGTCTTACAAAGAGGAAAGCCGCTTAGGACAAAGTGCCTTTGCTCAGCTGCTAAAGTTTCAAAGAAGGAATCCTTTCTGTTTAAACTAGCTCTGTATTTCTCATGTACACTTCCAGATGATTCTTTGCCCCTGTCTTCCCCCACAGGTTTGGTTAGCAGGAGGTGCTGCAGACCCCTGTTAGCACAGGTGATGTGACCCCAGCCTCCCGTGGCAGGAGCCGCATTGCTGCCATGCGATGCTGCGGCCACAAGGAAAATACAGTCCTGGGATATTTTAGCCTAAGGGGAACAGAGGGGAAGACTGAGCACAAATGGGGACACAGAAAGGCAGGAAGAAAACAAGAAAATACTGAAAACCTCTAAGTGAATTTACAGAAACTTCAGATTGGGTTAATTTCAAATGGTGGGGTCTGTAATCTAGTTTGTTCACCTCCTCTGTAGTTATTATGCTGTCACCATCATTTAGATAATGAGTTAATACCTTTTTTCAACATTTGTCTTAATGGTCTTGTCCTACTTCAACTAGCTATTTGCTAAATCCTCTTTTTGTACGTAATAATTGCTTAAAGTACAATCTGCATTTGAAACAATTGGAAAGCTCTTTATACTACCTAAATAGTGTAATTTTGCAAGTATGATTTCCTTAGATGCATCCTGCTATATTTTAAATCTAATCTGAGGTCTGCACGAAAACATTTAAGTCCCCTCCCTATCTATCTCCCTCAGCCAAACCAGACAATCTTCATCTGTTTTTCAGAGTTCAGCTTTTTCACATAGCACTAATTCTAGTGATTAGTTAATAAAAGCTCCTCTCTCTGCGTTCTTTTCTACCTTATGTCTATTCATTAATTTATATCAGAAATAGTCTAATGGAATGATCTGTCACAGAATACTAATTAAGGAGAGCTGGTTCATCAACTCTAGAACACTGAACACCAAAGGCCTTGCACTTCTCAAAATCTGAGCAGCAGAAAGTCGAGCTGGAAAAGTCAATGGCGTCACAGATTTGTGCGTCAGAGTTTACTCCCAGCGGGCTGCAAGTCCTGTAAGTCCTGGCCCTTGGTTCTCCTTTTTGTCCCCATTGCCTGGGGGCAAAGAGCCTGAAAGTGGCTCAGACAAAGCCTCCCATGGGACACCTCCCAAGGTGATTGTTTGAGGAATTCCTGCCAGATTGCAGGTTCTTGCAAGGAAGCCCAGAAAGCACCTGTTAAATATGAGATTTTCCCTGGAATACCTGCTCTGATGAGCCAGCACAGCTATTGATGAAAGTGATGTTTTTCTCAGTTTTATAGCTGTTAAAATAACAGCTTAACCCAAAAGAGAAACTTCTTTAAGGTACACACCCCCTGTAACTGTTTGTAATGCATTTTTTAATAATATCTGACTCAAGAGAAATCTGAAAAATAATAATTCATTTATATTTGAGCTGAATCCAAGTTCTTGAAAAGACTTGCAAAGGCAGAATTCTGGATTTTGGCCATTGCTTTCTGGGTGGTAAGCAATAATCAAATTAATGATTTCAAATTAGTTAAAAATCATCTTGAACCAAAACCAGCGCAATTACAAGCAGATGGATAAACAGGAACAATGGGAACTCACAATTTAACCAGCAGCTAGTTATTTTAAAACACCTCTGGAAAAGGAAAAACAAACCAAACGGTTTTTAGGGTGTATTCAGTGGTGCAGTGTGATTACATTAGCTAGAGGCTGTGAGATCCACCCCATCAGTGACACTACTGCAGAGACCCATTTGCCCAATACAGAAACAAAACCCTGTCCAGGGTAACTGCAGAGAGGACCCTTGAAAAGAAATTCAGAGCTTTATCATTTGTGCTTTTTTACAAAGAAAATTGTCTCTGACATAAAAATCTCCCAAACTCACAACCCTGTCTCAAGAAATGGTAGATTCTACCTCTCCTTAAAATAATGTCTCCCTGGTGAGAGTTGTCCAGACCTATGGATGGGCAGCTGAGACATTCCCAGAGTGTTCCAAGGAGCCAAGGCCAGTGAGTACAGGGCAGCCAGCTCTGCTCTAGTAAACACTCCTATCCTTCAAAACCATGTGTCTGCTTACAAATCGTCTTTTGAGAACAGTTCTGGAAATCCCCTGCTTCTGATTTGTGCCTGGGAGTGGTTTGAAGGGTAGTAGCAGCAGCCTTGAGGCTGCTAGGCATGCCTAAATCTTTAACACCATAGATGATCATAGTTCAATGCCCAGGACTGTTCCCAAGACCTGTTTATTTCACAAGGGTACATGTAGACTGAGAAGAAAATGGTAATGAAATATTTGGTTTGTTGAGAATAGAACTGTCATCTTCTACAGGACATCCATTACAGAGACAGATTAACCTAATGTCATACTATTGCCTGGTGCAGAACCACTAAACTCACAGAAGAATCCTTTTAGTAGCACTGGTATTACTTCAGAAAATCAACTTGTGTTCAGGGATATCCACCACTTAGCAGTGGCAATAGTAATTTTGCCAGCTCAGCAAAGAACCAAATCAATCTGCAGCAGACTCTGATGTGACCTATGAACCATATGAGTGGGGTTTCATTGGGGATTCTGGCCCAAACTGGGAAGCATCTGCTAATTTCTTCTCTTACTTTGTACATCTGTTATCAGTCTCTCATGTTCTTGGAAGCTGAATTTCCTTGCATACACACCAAAATGCTCACTTCAATCTCCTTCATACAGTTTACTAAAAAGTCCTTGATTAATGTGGAAAGGGCCAAACCTGAAGAGGGACTATTAGTCCAGACTGCTGCTGGTTTCTACCAGCTGAAAACAAAGCTTTTGGACAATACAGGGAAAGTCAAAGCCTACAACACCTATTTTAAAGATTATCCATCAGTGTCAGCAACGGAAAGTACACTCACCTCCACAACCCTCGTCTGTAATTTTGTCTGGGTGGGTGAAAGGGAATGAGAGTACAATGGTTTCACCTCTTCCAGTTCATAATGATCCTGCCTTCCCCCAGCCAACCTACGCAGAGACATTTACAGCCATCAAATGTACAGACTGCCAGACCTAGGTGTGTTGGACTGCGCCTCCAGGGATCTTAACCAGATGGAATTTTAGGAGAGGACACAGTTCATTTCAGAGCAATCTGAACGAGCAGCTTTCTTTTCTTTATTACACCATTGCCTTTGGCAGCAATCCACCAGAGGCAGATTCTCTGCTCTCTAAGGAATGATCTGCCCACTCTGTCCATTTAACAGGACGTTCAGCTCAGAAAACCCAGTCACTGATCACACATGTGGAGCAGATGTGCGAGCATGCGTAGCAAAATAAAAAATAAAAAAATCCCAGCAGTGTACTGGGAGAAATGTAGCGTAACTACTGAAAAACAGTGACACAAAGGCTCTGATTCTGAAACAGTGGTTATTGTTGTTGTAAGGAGGATTTTTCTTATTACTCTTTCTTAGGGAGGAAAAAAAAGTGTAATAAATCCTTTATTATTTTTCTCTTTGGAGGTCAGGGAGGATTATTCATGTTATACTAATGTGGGCTCTTTGTTCGATTTCACAGACTTCTTCTTACAAAGGTATGATTCTAACTATTTTGACCAGACTATCTTGGGGCCCTACCTCTCAGGAACTGAGTGCTGGAAAACTTCCACTGGAAAAAACCCCTCAGCCTTTTAAAAGAGAGGATATCAGAAGTATACATCTTTTATCCATGCCCCACACACTTGCATGTAAAGGGAGAGCACCAGCTGTTTTTCTCATGGTGAATAAGGGTTACTTGGGGAAATCTGACTTCCTGTTTTTACATGGACAGCTACATTGTTGCATGGCCAGTTAATTTTGGTTAGGTCAATAGAGCAAGTTTAATTATTGGAACCTACCTTATTCATTCAAGCTTCACACTATACAGAAAGAAAGAGGGATTTCTGGGAGCTCCAAACTGCACAGAAGCTGAAAAGCTCATCTTGATTGCACGGCCCCTGCTCAAACATATAAACTTTTTTTTTTTTT
>VXBR01007649.1:406773-448478 GCA_013400215.1 Cisticola juncidis | reverse complement strand
TTTTTTTTTTTTTTTTTTTTTTTTTTTTTTTTTTTTTGGTGAGGGGATGGGGGCAGCAGGGAAGATGTGATTTGCTGAATAGTGCAATTTGGGACTGCAGATGAAATTTCTGTCTTAGTTAAAAATATACTGAATAAAAATCTTATAGAGATTTATATATTTATATATATATAAGTATGTGCATATATAAGTATGTATGTGTATATATATATATATATAAGAATACATAAATAAATAAAATAAACCAAAACTCCACAAACTTCCAAATTAACATACTTAAAACACTGGGAGAAGCATAACTGCTCCTACAGATGTGGTGGGGAAAGGGTCCATTTTGTCCACAACACCACAAGTCAAAACAACAAAAGCTTTCACGGTGTTGAATACAGAGAGCAATCCCATTCAGCTGCAGGAGGTACTATGAAAACACTTCTCTCAAGCTGTGGCTCATAACCAGGACCACTGATGATGGTGGAATGCAATAGCAACTAATCCCAGGTCCAATCCCCTAAGAAACCAGGAGTATTTCTGTCACTCTAGGATGTTCATTTCTAATTTAGTTTAACTGGAATGCTTAGGGGTTTTTCTCTTGGTTTGTGGTTTTTTTTTTTGGTTTTTTTTTTTTTTAGTTCAGTCACTGACTAAGCCCCTTCCTCCATTTCATATGGTGTTACAGGCTATGGTGGATTTCTAAATCTTGGTCTTGGTTAATGCATCAAAGGACATATGGGCTGATTTCCTTCAGTTTCTCATAATATACATGTAGCCAGCTGCATATTATTACATAACTTTAGACTTAATGCAACCAGGTCATTCTAGATACCATGATCTATTTCTGTGTTTTTGATACAGTGATATTACAGTGAGAGAAACTCACCAGTGCTGTTATAAAGAAAGTTTGGGTTTTTTTTAAATTCATATCCTTGTTCTTAATAAACATCCCAAAGAAAAATATTCAACAGCAGCAGGCAGCAATAAAGAGGCAAAAAATGGCAAAACCACAGTACTGAGGAAACCTATGTGAAAACACTGGTTGTGTCTTCCTGGTTACAGAAAACAAATAGAACTGTTCAAAGTGCTTGCCAAAAAGGGCTTGCCAAATAAAATATTGTTTTATGAAGTCAGGAAAAAACTAATTTTAAAGGTTATTGTAGGTTATTTGTGGTCACGTCTTGTGTTCATAAAACATGATGTCATCTTGAACCCTTCACTATTTTTATTTCAGCCCTATAGGTCTTTGTCTGAGACACTATCTCAGCAATTGTAGAAATTTAGAAGTTATTGGAAAACACAAGAGTCTGTTCTACAAATTTAATAGGAATAAAATAAAGTAGACATAAGCCAACAGAATGCAAGAAACCATCACTGCAGCTTTGATTTAGGGGAGTTTATTTACCTAATCCAGTAATTTGGAATGATGAGATCACACCAGTAGCATTAAATTTGAAATGAGAGATTTGGAGAATTGTTTTCCCTACTTATGTTTGTTTCAAATTAGATTAACACCACAAAACTGTGCATCATGGCATCTGATTCTTTGCCTTGTCCCTGAAACACTGAGGGAATGATTATGGAGGCCACTAGGATAAACATTATGTCACCTTCTGCTTTTTTTGGTGAAAAGAATTTATTCACCTCAATGAATGAGTCAACCCACAAACCAGTCTGAAGTATCTGGATGAACTGAAAACTGATGGAGAGGACAGAAATTAATGAGATGGTCATAAAGAGTTAAGGAGTTTTCCTGGCCATTAAAGCTTTTGCCTTTTCTTTCTCTCTGTTCCATCTAACATTCACTGACCTGTCATGATGCCAGATGGAGTGCATGAGATTTTGGTTTTTTTCAGAATCAGGTCTTCCTATAAATGGTTTCTCCCATTTGAAGCTACCTAAATAGCAGCTGACTCAGGCCTGAGCACTTCCTTGAATGTTGTGGCCACTTTGGGGATTTCTTCTTTTTAGCCACTGACAGCTTCTTCTCTGGTGCTCTTACTGCTTAGAGAGTTTGTCAGAGCAAAGAAATGCTTATGACATCCCTTGTGCCCCTTTGGGCTTGTGTGCCTACTAATTTTTTCATTAGAATAAGAATATCCCTCTGGTTCTTCTTCTCCCTGTTCCTTTTAGGCTGTATTCTATGGTCATGGGAAGTGATTTGACATGAACTAAATCTTAAAATGTGAGATTTTAAGATAGGGCATGAATTGTTCTTCATTTTTTTGTGAAGCCCCTGACTCTATGCTATCCCAATGATGGTGGAAGCATCCTGCACATGGAAGAAGCTGTGTGCTGGGACTGGCCCAACAGGAGCAGTTCCTTATGGCTTGGCTTGTTGTGGGGATGCAAGGAGGATCATGGTGGGTGCTATGACATTCTCATGGGATACCAGAGCATTTCTCCTGGTGCAACTTCTGGCTTTATTAGTCTCATTATTCTCATTCTTTTTCTCAAAATGTCTTTAAGGAATGCTCTATGTGGATCTTAGTGGCAGTGAGGAGTGACAGTCACCTGCTGAAGAGCACAGGACTCCTGCTCCCATGGAAGAAGTAAAGACAGTTTTATCCCATTTCAGCCCTCTCCCTACCCTAGGCTGCTGCAAGCACTGAGGCAGTTTTCAGATTTTTGTGGAATTTACGTAGCCCAGAGACCTGGGGCAGTGCTCTGCTGGTGACAGTGTTGTTCAAGGTCCCTGAAACAGATGTGGTTTGGCTCTGTGGTCCCATCTCCAGTGGGTGGCCAATTTGATGCCTGGGGTTGCCAGTGACTTTTGGAGGGACAACTAAAAGGCTTCCTTATGGCTTCCAAAGGAAATCCTCCTCCAGTTGCATCTGAAATTTCCAGAACCTCTTCTCACTACATAAACCTCCTTCCTGCATAAAAGAGATGCAGTCACAGGACAAATCTCATTCAATATATCTTACCTGTAAATGACATTTTTTTTCTCCTAGATCAGTTTCTGATACCCCTCTGATGTTTGTTTTTCTGTTATGTAGACAGTTGGAATTGCTGATGCTATTTCCATGCTGTACTATTGTGGAATGAATCTCAAGACCACAGTTTTTATTGATGATCTTTTGTATTTTCTGAGCAAACTTCTTACTCTACCTACAGCTGAATCAAACTCCTATTCTCACTATCAATTTCACTCCCCTCAGGTGTCTTCTACCAACCAGACTGTAAATATTTTTCATTCTACCAAGTACTGTGGATTTCATGCCTGGGAAACCAAGGAAACCTTTCAGACAATTTGGGCTGAACTTAGAGATTCTTCTGTTCTTGTGGTTAATCAATAATATTCAAGTGCAAAAGAGGAAAACAAACTTAGGTGGAAGTTAACATTTGTTGTGGAATAAATTATGTTTTCTGGTGGTAAAAATGCTTGATTTGCTTGTTTTCTTCAACAGCTAAATTCAAAATAAGGCAAAAATGTGACATGTTGAGCCACTATATTTGTGTGTTTCTTACAAGAAACTTTAAGGGTCTCTTTTACCATTTGGCTTAATTGGCTGAACTATTTAATATCTATCTAGCAACATTCCAGCCAGATAGGCTATCATATTAAAAGTACAATTTCTAAAGCACTGAACAATCATGTAACTCAATTCTGTATTCTACCAGTTTCTATCTTCCTCCTTAAGCTATCCCCTACATTTACAGAGGGACTCATGGAGTTTTTCTGTGGGTTTTTTGAGGGTTCCTCCATATTTTGTGTGTGTGTGTGTGTGTCTGCTCACATGCTAAAAGAGATGATTTGTTCTGTTTTTAAAATGGGGGAAAAACAAGCAGTAGGAGGTCTCAGTATTGGAGACAGTTGTGCCATTAGGACAAGGTAGGGATGGGATGGGATGGGATGGGATGGGATGGGATGGGATGGGATGGGATGGGATGGGATGGGATGGGATGGGATGGGATGGGATGGGATGGGATGGGATGGGATGGGATGGGATGGGATGGGATGGGATGGGATGGGATGGGATGGGATGGGATGGGATGGGATGGGATGGGATGGGATGGGATGGGATGGGATGGGATGGGATGGGATGGGATGGGATGGGATGGGATGGGATGGGGAGGAAAATAATCCAGCAGCTTGACCATTTCTCTAACGTGACTGGAAGCATTTATTGTATAACACTAAAGGGGGCCACAGCACTTGCATTTTAACATGCACTCATGCCATAGCTAATAAAAATAAAAATAAATCATGCAGTATTTACCATGGGAAATTGCAAATTGTCATCCTGGCTGCAGAAGATTTGGTCTTGATGATCTATTCCTGTGACGGATAAAAGTAAGAAATTAACATTGCATAATTAAAACAAAAGGCCTAGCATTGATAAGAAAAGTAATTCAGCCATTTCTGAGATAAATTATGAGAACTCATCTTCTGTATTTCCAACTCTTTACTTTTCTGGGGCAGTTTCCTGCGGAAGTCCCTTAAGAAAGTACTGCTAGATTTCCTATCAACTAAATATTGCTAGCAAATATTAGTTGATAGGAAATCTAGCAGTACTTTCTGCTCTCTTTGGAGAAAATACAGATCCTTTAGAAAAAGGCCCCACTTGGATCCTACCAGGAACTGACCTCCCTGACTGCTCCTATGGGACTTTTTCAGGATGAGGACTGTTATTAAATTCACCAAGATGGGCCCACTACTGGCCAAGGCTGAGCCAGGCACTGACAGTGGGGGTAACAGGTATCTCTGGGATAACAGATTTCACAGAATCACACAAGTGGGTAAGGTAGGGATCACTGGAGGTCATNGAACTATTTAATATCTATCTAGCAACATTCCAGCCAGATAGGCTATCATATTAAAAGTACAATTTCTAAAGCACTGAACAATCATGTAACTCAATTCTGTATTCTACCAGTTTCTATCTTCCTCCTTAAGCTATCCCCTACATTTACAGAGGGACTCATGGAGTTTTTCTGTGGGTTTTTTGAGGGTTCCCCCATATTTTGTGTGTGTGTGTGTGTGTCTGCTCACATGCTAAAAGAGATGATTTGTTCTGTTTTTAAAATGGGGGAAAAACAAGCAGTAGGAGGTCTCAGTATTGGAGACAGTTGTGCCATTAGGACAAGGTAGGGATGGGATGGGATGGGATGGGATGGGATGGGATGGGGAGGAAAATAATCCAGCAGCTTGACCATTTCTCTAACGTGACTGGAAGCATTTATTGTATAACACTAAAGGGGGCCACAGCACTTGCATTTTAACATGCACTCATGCCATAGCTAATAAAAATAAAAATAAATCATGCAGTATTTACCATGGGAAATTGCAAATTGTCATCCTGGCTGCAGAAGATTTGGTCTTGATGATCTATTCCTGTGACGGATAAAAGTAAGAAATTAACATTGCATAATTAAAACAAAAGGCCTAGCATTGATAAGAAAAGTAATTCAGCCATTTCTGAGATAAATTATGAGAACTCATCTTCTGTATTTCCAACTCTTTACTTTTCTGGGGCAGTTTCCTGCGGAAGTCCCTTAAGAAAGTACTGCTAGATTTCCTATCAACTAAATATTGCTAGCAAATATTAGTTGATAGGAAATCTAGCAGTACTTTCTGCTCTCTTTGGAGAAAATACAGATCCTTTAGAAAAAGGCCCCACTTGGATCCTACCAGGAACTGACCTCCCTGACTGCTCCTATGGGACTTTTTCAGGATGAGGACTGTTATTAAATTCACCAAGATGGGCCCACTACTGGCCAAGGCTGAGCCAGGCACTGACAGTGGGGGTAACAGGTATCTCTGGGATAACAGATTTCACAGAATCACACAAGTGGGTAAGGTAGGGATCACTGGAGGTCATCTAGTTCAACTTCCCTGCTCAAGCAAGATCCCCTGAAGCATGTTGTTCAGGTTTGTGTCCAGATGGATTTTGAATATCTCCAGGGAAGGAGACTCCATAACCTCTCATGGCAACCTATTCCTGTGTTCAGCCACCTGCACAGTAAGGAATTCTTCCTCACATTCAGGTATTGCTTCCTGTGCATCCGTTTCTGCCCTCTGTCTCTTGACCAATTAGTTGACACCTACTCAAACTGGAGAAACTACACACCATGAGCTTTTTCTTCCAGAACTGCACAAACAAACTGTGCAGTGGTTTCAGCCTCCTGCATACTCAGTGAGAAATCTGAATCAAAACCTAACAGCTGTAATGTTGAAGTATATGACTGAATATTTTTTGAGAAAGCTCAATATTTCTGCAAGCAAATTGCAGCAGTGAAGTCCTGAAAGTACACCACTTTAGTTGGAAGGGCAGCATTGAAAGGAGATGACAGCAGAGCCCTGAGAGCAACTTCCTTTGACTGAGTTGAGCTAATTTTCCATAGATCCTATTCTGAAGGGCAATCTTGGAGACTGACTTTTCCAGAAAAACAAAAACCCCTGCCCAGTTGCTGGTAGGACAAAGGGAGATGAAGACAAAAGAGAAAGTTCTACTCCTATCTCAAGTCAGTGTGGCAAAGACAGTGAGGGTCATAAAACTGGGACATTGTGACAAAATGCAGGGAACTTGCTGTACATCAGAGCTTAACAGAATCTCCTAAGAAACACTGTCCTGCAGTCCACACACATGGATGCAGTTACAGTTGTCTAGTGGAGGCATAGTCTCATCAGGATAGGCAAGGATACCTAAGCCACCCTGCATTTGATATGAGAGTCTGAAGGACAGAATCTTTCTGCCTGAGGTCTTGTTGCCATCACAGGAGACAAATGAAGGAGCTCATCATGGGACTGGTCACAGGGTGGGACAAGGAGGCACCTTTGCTGTGTGACGTGACTGCTTCTACACAACAGCACAAATGCATGTGTCTTTGTCTTCAAGGAGAGTGTTTTGTCCAAGTCTGCTCTAAACTGCTATTTCACAATGATATAGTGAGGCCTGATGTGTACAGATTGCCCTGAAGAAAGAAATCCTTTTGACAAGTGCTGTCACTGTTAATAAGTAATAATTGGACATTATGTATTATGAAATCCTTCTTAATTTCACAAGTACTCAGAAAGAGACAAAGGCATACAAATGTTATTAATTAACTTAATTAATTTAATTTCAGTAGCACAAGGAGGAATTTAACTCAAGTAGAGATTATCTATCTATCTGCCTATCTGTCTATCTATCTGTCTATCTATCTGTCTATGCGGGATATTTGTCAGATCAAAGACGTCTTTAAAGTACTCAGCAAAGAATGCTATTTCTGTTATTTGACTAAACCACTGATTATTATACAGATGTAAATATAATTGCTTTTCTATCGGGTTATTGTATATTGAGAATTTGTTGTTGCACAATTTCCATTCTTCACTGAGATTTGTATGTGTAGCAATGAATAAGAATACTTGATGATTCATGATTGATAACGGGATATTTAATAATTTTGTCTCTTCATCACCATTCTAATGAACATCTGCCAAAATGCCTTTTTTGTAAATACTATTCTGGGACTGTGTGATGAAATCTGCCTTGTTCCTGGTATTAATCTCAAATACAGCTCATACAGTGTGGCAGGAGCAGAATATTTGTGTGTCATAAATACAGTCTTGGCACAGTAGAATTCATCAAAAGATGCTCCTGAATTTATAAATAATTTTTCTCCGTGTATTTGAGAATTGTTCCACTACTGTAATGTTACAAACTCTTGATACAATTTAAGGTTGCCATAGGCTTTTGCCCAAGTCAGGTCAGCGCTGGGTCAGTGTTGTGTGGGAGTGTTGATCTGCTGGAGAGTAGGAAGCCTCTGCAGAGGGATCTGCACAGGCTGGATCCATGGGCCATGACCAATGGCATGAGGTTCAACAAGGCCAGTGCCAGGTCCTTCCTGCACTTTGGTCACAAAAGCACCAGGCAGTGCTACAGGCTGGGGGCAGAGTGGCTGGAAAGCTGTCCCATGGAAAAGGACCCAGGGGTGCTGGTTGAGAGTGGCTGAACATGAGCCAGTGTGTGCCCAAGTGCCCAAGAAGGCCAGCGGCATCCTGGCCTGGATCAGGGATAGATGGGTACCAATGAGGTCAAAGCAGGGGAGGTTTAGTTTGGACATGAGGAAGAATTTCATCACAGAAGAGGTGATTAGAGATTGGAATGGACTGCCCAGGGAAGTTGTGGAGTCACTGTCCCGGAAACATTTAAGGCATGTGGCACTTAATGCTGTGGTGCAGTTGACATGGTCATGTTCAGTCATTGAATGGACTCAATGATCTTGGAGGCCTTTCTCAATCCAATTGGTTCTGTGGTCCTGTGATTAGCACAGTCTCAGTAACATGTCTTAGCAAGCAATCTATTCAATTTACTTACTGCTTATTGCATATTTGTAGCCCAACACAGCCAGCTCAATTTTAAGAGGACTAGTCTGGAGATATATGCACATATTCATATACGTGTGTATGTGTCATTACCACTACTGTTCTGAGGGCAAAGGTGTTAATCCCTAGCAAGTAACATCCTGTACAAGTGGCTTTGTACAGCTTCTACAGCTCCTTTGTTTCTCTGCAAGTTGACAGAGGATTGTGAGACAAAGTAGGAAAATGATCATTGCCATATTTGTAATGCAAGAAATGCTTAGGGATTTGTAATATTTAAGAGGATATCTACTAGTAAAAATCATATTTTTAAGTCATCCAAAGTGAATCTAGTTTGCTCTATTATACAGCTGAATACTTAGCCTGTGGACAGATGTTCAATTTGCAGACAGCTGTGTTAGTTTAAGATGTTACTATCCCCAGCTGTTTGCAGCCAGCATGTTACTGAAGGCCCCTGTCCACACAGTTCTGCATGGCTTTACTTGGATTTCTGAGACTAGCTAGGGCAAGGTCGCTTGGGCTAGTTCGAACCAGCTGCAGTAGCCACGGCTGTTAAGAAGTGCTGAAGGCCATGAGCTGTTACTCCTAGGGTGTCTTTATTGTAGCAGAGAAGCAATCTCACAGTGGTGAACCCCGAGCCTCCTGGGAGCATCTTTCCTGGGCAGACCAAGTCCTTCATGGAAAGGCATCTGTCCTGAGTCTCCTACACATAATCAGTTACACATAGATAGTGAATAATCCTCTTCTTCATGGACCTTCAGTGGGATGAGGTCTTTGGTATGTAGGAAGTAATTCAGGTACCTAAAAATGGTATATCATATATATACATACACCTGTAAATATCTAATGCCATTTTACCTTTTTTTTTTCAGTGTGTATGTCTTTGATACCTTAGGGTAAAGTAGGCAGCAGACACCTATTTTTAGTAATTAGATTTTCCCTCTCAGTGTTGAATAGCTCTCACTGACCAAGGGTATTTGTTTTGGATAGCTACTAAAAAATTTTATACAGCAGACTCTGAATCCAGTGACCTAAAAAGTCAAGGATTATTTTGGTGATGTTTAAATAATTTGAAATTCTGAATTCTTTGTGATGAAGATCCTTTAAAGAGAGCATTATAAAAATAATGTCTCTACAGACATAATAAAATATTGCATTAGCCAATTTACTAGAGGAAGTAAAAACAGTCTTTCTTGGTTAGAGTCCTGGAGATCTGTTTCTCATAATGTGATATTTAGGAGCAGCTATGAAATGTCAATATTAATGCTTGTATCATTCTAATTTTACAAATAAAAAGAAAAAAACCCCTAACCCCACACCACAAAACCTGATTTTTTTCTTATTATCTCATAGATGACTGAGAATGTTATGTGCCTGATAGCAGTGTGAAACAGAAGTGTATAGTCCCAACAGAGGATCCTTGAGATTGTCATATAAAAGCAAATGGCCCCTAAATTACTGGTCTTCACTTCTCAGATGTGGGATTGGATCAGTTCTTTTGTGCAAAACCCTTTGGTTTTGGACAGAGTCCTTGTAACCTTTACTCTCTGTTTTGGACCTTTAATGGTGGGATCCTTTAGTTGCACTGGAATTTGCATCAAAAAGTTGATGAAAGAAGAGGTGTAGATATTACACATTTACTGGCCACTGTGTTCTCTACTCAAGATTTCTCTACCTGAATGTATTTCTGAAAGCTGAGTGATAGTCTTTATAATTTCAAGCAAACAACTAAATTTTAACTAAGTGATTCCACATGCTGGTTGAGAAAGACTCTATATTCGCCCTTCAGTGCACTAAACCTACAAATCATGTTTGTAAGACCTTTCTTTCTGTTTTTGACCTATCACTTTAAATTCAATGTGTCTATTTTAGCTGCAGTTTAAAACAAATTGTCCCAGTCTGATGACGACTACTTACTTGCAGTGCCAGAAAAGGGCATATGTCACAAGAAATACTCTGCACACGTACTTCACTGTTGCTTATTTGACAGATGACCTTGATGTGGATCTCCACTGGGGGCTGAGGCTGCTTATGTCCATGTTTGGTTCAGGTTGTCTTGTTACTATTTCCTTCAACTGGGGCAAAGATACAAAGTTCCTCTAATTTTTGTCTCAATGCTTCTCAGCATCATATAGAAAGAACAACTTAGTTTTCAAGGGAGGAATCTGAGACCAGAGCTCCCATTTGCTGTGTGCTCATTTTCAGTGTTTTACAAACTCTCAGTATTCAGATTTCTCAGCCTGTACTAAAATGGAATGAGACTCATGAGGTACAAAGAGACTGAGGAAGCTACTGTATATTCCCATTACCTATCTCCTTAAAATACTAGGGGGAAAAAAAAGGTTTGTATTAATATGCATACAGTCTTTAGGTCCCACATATTTCTTACTTCCAGGCATAATCATGAAATAATATTATAATAAATGATAGTTATATAGTCCAATACAGAGAAGTGAACCATTTCTTTAAGACAAATGTTCTGGTGTCCCTTCTGTTTTAGGTGTCATGGAACATCAAGGGTCTGAAAAAAAACTGAGTTCAACAGAACCATGGAGGATGAGTGAGGATGTCTGTGTTGCTATGGGGTCACAGATTATGGCTGTGGACTAAGAAGAATATAATTAAGTTTTCACTATAAAGCCACTGAAAATACTTAATATAAAAAGTTCCATGTATTCTCCTTCCTTTTTCCTGTCCCTTTTCTCTGTTCCCTGCCTACAGATTGTCAACATTTACGAGTAAGTAAAAAAAACTTCTGAGTATTTTGATGCAAATTGATAACACTATGACTTAAATTTAAATTAACTCACCTAATAGCTAAGTCATTTTTATTTTGAAGGTATGAGAATGCAAATAATAGAGAAACACATCTCAATTGTTTCCTGCCACAAATATTTTATTATTTTTTTGCCAATGACACCTATAAACTGAAGATATACCTATCTATCTATATCTGTCTATCTCTATCTCTATCTCTATCATCTCTATCTCTATCTCTATCTCTATCTCTATCTCTATCTCATCTATATAATAATCTATATCATCTATATCTATATCTATATCTATATCTATATCTATATCTATATCTATATAATAATCTATATCTATTCATATATATGTGTGTGTCTCACCTATAAGCAAGGCAGCCAGATTAATTATGCTCTTTTATTCCAATCATAGTGAGTTCAAGTCTTTTGGGGAAAAAATATTCTTTTCATATGCTAAGATGATTTAAAACAAAATTTCCCCAATTACTAGATGTTCAAGAATCTTGAGTTACATGATACTTTTGTTAATTTTTAAGGAAACCCACATTTTCCACAATATTTTAGGATGCTTTTCCTATGATATTGCATCTATGGTATTTCATACTGGGGTGACAACATTAGGAACATATTCAGTGGCTGCTTAAAACTTTATCCAGACAACAGCTCAAAATGATGCATCTCACACTATTGAAAAGGAGTTACAGAGTCTGAGTGGGTTTCTTAGAGACCCAGTGACTGGACTAAAATACCTTTTTAAAAATTACCCTTAAAGCAAGAATATATTGCACATTCTTAATGCTTTGTATATATTGTTGCTAAGTTTTTATTACAGAGCTAGAAACCAATAGTGTTTTCTTTGCTTATTAGTGTTTACTGTTTCCATTTTGTTGCATACTTGTGCCATGATTCAGCTTCTAGAAATAGACAGAGTCTTCTGGGCTCCTAATGCTCCAACATCATGGCTCTCACAGCAAACAAACTTATTTAGCACAAGTTGCCCTACCTACAAAAATAATTTCTGAAGGTTTTGTGATTTGGAGTTGCATTAATCTGAATGATAGGCTCTCCTCAGCCTGCTTAGCATTATACCTCATTCAATAGACAGTTTAATGGATGATCCACAACAGTACATTACATTTTTGAGCTCTGGGAATTACTCTGCACAGCTCAAGATTTGGGACTGAATTTGGTGGCTGAAATCCAAAAGCTTTTTCCTTTTTTTAAGTACCAAACATTGCCTCTTGCCAAGTGGGATCATTTTTCCATCTGTTGAAGGCTTTTCTGCCCTTAGTAACAATATTCAGTTTTTCTGGCTCCTTTATGCTCACACTAGTATAAAATAGAAGTAACAGATTTCAGCAGTAATGTCAGCAAGCAACTGAAGTTAAAGGCATCAGGAAATCAGACCTACAGGTGTGAAGGACCAAAAGAAGGCCTGTCTTCATCTGGGGGGGCTTAATATAACCTCCATTGTTTCCACCGCCTTTTAATAGATAATGTCTCATTTAAAAATGGTTGAGAACTCTTCTCCTGTGATGCTTTCTTGACTAACACACCAGCTGCTTTTGGAAAGCTGGGATAAGGATAAGCTGTGATGGAAGCCTAAGGACTCCTGAGTGTAAAGCCCTGGTGTTGAGTGCAGTGTGCCAGGAGTGTGCCCTTTAATGCTGCCCCAATACCGCAGCTCAACAAGCCCTGACCCTCCCAGAGCAGGAGTGGGAGCGAAGGGAGATGAGGCTGTGATGGGAGGGGCTGGTGACAGCCCAGCTCAGCCAGGCACAGCTGGCTGCCCCACAGGTGGATTGTCCTGGGGGGACACCAGGAGCACCAAGCTGACTTCCTGGGACTTGCTGAGCTGCTCAAGTGACTACTGGACTTGCCACAATGCAGTCCTGAGGAGACTTGGGTCCTTGGAGTTTAAATCTCCACTCTGGCAGAATATGCAGTAAAAAGGGCTAATGAGTATAAATATGGATAGACCAAATATAATATGTGTTAGCACATTAAATGTACAGGTTCCAAAGAAATCAATCCAGCTGGTATTCTCCAATAACTGGAAAATGCATTTAAAAAATCATTTTGTGTGTCTATTTTTGGCACAACACGTTTCAGAACAGCTGTCATAACACTGGGAATTTACTTCCACAAACATATTCCAAAAAGTCCCCTTTATCTGGCAGCAAAAGTCTCAAAAGCAGGGACTATTCCAAACGGACATGATAAAACCCAAAAACCAAAAAACAACCACTTCTGGTTTCTATTGGGTTAATCAGAACTGTTCTGGAAAGTACCAAAAATTGCATGTAGCTGTTTCAAAAATCATGGGGGTATTTTGAACATTTCCACTGGGTGAAAGCAAAAAGAACTATACATCCTTTTTAGGTGATTATATTCAGAAAGCTGGTCTTGCTAAGAGTGACTTAATGCAACCATTAATGCAATTATAATTAATGATAATTACTCTGTAGAATTCTGAGATTCTATTACCACAAGTGAGGGCCCATGGAAGAAAACAGTGTCTAGCATCTCCAGGGCCTTGGAATGAGTGACTGTGATTTTATAATTTCCAGACTCATTATACTTAGTTTGGGAGAGGCTATACATACATTGTGTAGGTTAAGACCCCTCTCTTTGCTGATTAAAATGAAGCACTGTCATTGACTTATCAGATCCAGTATGTCTAATTAACATGGAAAATAAGTTTGACCTTACACTGGTTAAGACAGATGACTTCCTTAGACAAGTTCTAAACACTTTATAGGCAGTAGGCCAAAGCTGAAAAGCAATTTGTGTTTTATTCAAATCTATTTAAGATCTATTTCATTCCCTTCAAATAGAATAAATCAAAACAAACAAAAAAACCCCAGAAAACAAAGAATCTCTTCACATCTTCAGAGTCAGAATATCAACCCCCTGTGATCAGTATGTGACCAAATCCATATTAACATACTACTTTGAGGATGTAGCCATCAATGATCCAGAGACTATGATCAGTGCAGTATTTCAGAGGCCTGTTTTAGGACTGAGAAGGCACAAATATGAGTTATCCAAACCTTCCTTCTTTTCATGTTTTGGTCTCCCAGTGTGATCATCAAGGCACGAGAGGCATTACATTTGTCCATAGACAGAGCTAAAGATGTGCATATTGTAGGGATATGTCACTTCTCTAAGATGTCTTCTGGCTGTGACATTAACCAGCTTTTGAACCAAGCCAAGGCACAAAATGGGCCACATAAATATCTGTAATTGCTTTCACAAGAACACAAATCAGCCAAGTACTTGATTTCTCACTTTGTTTTTCC
This sequence comes from Cisticola juncidis, assembly GCA_013400215.1. NCBI lineage: Eukaryota > Metazoa > Chordata > Aves > Passeriformes > Cisticolidae > Cisticola > Cisticola juncidis. The sequence continues at coordinate 434,106 of VXBR01007649.1, read as the reverse complement.
CAGAGGAGCCAGGACCTAGCTGAATACCTTCACTTTCCATCCTGTGGCTCTAGGAAGGAGATGGGGGAAGAGGACACACTTGTCAGCCTCTCAGATATAATCTGAGGTCTGGTTTTCCCTATACTTGAAATAACAAAGATTGGAAGTTACAGCTACTTCCCAGCTCTTGCAGGCACATCTGCTAGTTCAGAAGGCGAGAACTACTCAGGAGGAAGAGGAAGGACTCTTCCTGTCATGACAGATGGGGCAGATGTATAGCACGACATTAAAAAAGGAGAAGGATTGAAAGAGAAAGAAAAGAGCTACTGCTTTTAGTGATAGTCACCAAAAATCTGAGTCTTTTCATCATGTCCTCGTTTTCACCTCAAGGGAGGATCTGTTTTGCTATCTTTATAAATTTGGCCACCCCAAGGGGGATTTTGATGTTCTCATTGTGTTAAAAGTCAGCGTTGTCTGCACTGATAGAGAGATTTAAGACAGCTCTGCAACAGACCTTGATTTCCAAAAAAATATTGAGCTGCAACACTTAAAGGGCCTTCAGGTTATCCAAAAATAACTAATAATTTTTTATTCAGATGTTGGTGTGCCTTTGTTCAATGACAGATTTCTGGAGGCAAATGTTACAGAGTAAACTAATGAGCCATTTCTTGCAACACTTTCAGTTTGGGTTCAAACCGGAAAGCACAGATCCAAGTTCTACTGCCTTGGGGATATTTTTCAATGTGAGGTTTGGATCCAACCCACTATAAAGATCCACTATACATGCAAAATTTTGAGATTGCTGTAGGTTTGGACTCTATCCACTGTTAAAGTTCAAAAGGTTTTGTCTGGGTATTTTGACATGGGCCTATCTCCATTTTAGTTTTGGAAACAAAAAAGCCCCAAATACACATATGAAAGAAAATCCCCTTGCAAATATGCGACTTGCGTATCATATGCAGCAACAATTTCAGGCCTCTCAGTCCTCCAGGTAGTTACTTATGCATTGACACCCATTGTTTCCAGTGGACTCCATGGGTAAATAATTATGCACCTGGGAACAGCCATTTGCAGGATCGGGCTATTGTAAAATAATACGCTGATGAAAACTTAAAAGGTAACTGTAACACTGATTGGATTGGTGTAGACTGTTAGCAGAGGCTGTCTGGATGCAGGCTATTGTCATTCTCATTTTAGGAACAATCTTTTAAAAATTACATTTCTTCACCCTGGATTTCCAGGGCATCTCCTGCTCTCCCTTCTAGGAGGAGACAGTTTGCAAGTGCATGCTAGCAAATTCAAATGCCACAAATGAATTTTACAGTCCTCAGTGCTGGCTATTCTCACCTCATGAATCCAGAAGTGTCTATGAATTTGAAGGATTGTTTTGGGGGGATGACCTCATCTCCCAGCTTTACATATTCTCTAGTTTCGTTTTCCCCTGCAACTCGTTCCATGCAGTCAGCTAACAAGCCAGACTTTCCAGAAAAGCACAAACTGCTATTGCTTTTCTTCCTGTTCCATTATGTTTGTTGCTTGTGTTCATCATCTTGCTGTTAGGCAATAGTTTTTGTCCAGGGGTAGTAGTTATTTCTTTTGTTTTTAATATTTAATGCACTTTTCATGTTCTCAAAAGCAGTTTTACTATTCCACAGACCAAATAAATTCCAACTTTTGGAAATGATAAAATGAAAGCTTCAGCTTCAGCTTCAGAGCTGCAAATGAAGCTTTAATTGCCACTTTAGATAAAGGGCTGAAAATGTCTAGCTATTGAAAATGCACCAGTAAATTTGAGAGGAGCAATAGAGAGCATGTCTGTCTTCCACAGGGTATAACACACAAGGTTAGGAAACATTCCTGTGAGGCAGACTGTATATGATGTGTGACCAAATATGTTTCTATTTTTATAAAAGAGATAGTGAAAAGTGAACAATACTCTTTCCTTTTGTTGTTACATCCTTCCTGGCTGAGTGTTTTACCACCTTTAGGTATTTAATATATTTTTTTTCTGGTGAAAGGAGATTTTTTTAAATGGTGTGAGTTCTTTCAAATATTTTCTGTGTGAAGCTCAAGAGAAATTTGCAGATGTCAGGAACTAGTTCTGGAAGTTCACAACAATTGATGGATCAATTGTAAAAGACCATAATGAGAGTTACAAAAATCTCCTCAGAACTTCCCTATAGCCCAAATTTCATATTCCTGTTCCAAAGCATGAATGTCAGAAAGCTTCTCAACATGTTCATCAGGCCTTATTTCACAGGAACAAAACAACATTTTTCTTCCCAAGAGCTTTTCTTGGAAAGAAACACACTATTTGTTAGTTCCAAAAAACCCCAGAAGCGGGTCACAGGACAACAGAAAAAAAGAGGAAGAAAACCAGAAAAAAACCTACAGCCCCACATGGTCAAGGATTTACAAGTCTATAGCCAGGTGGCAAGAGGGTCAGCTCCTGGAGTAAGTTAATGCAGTTTCAATAATAGGTGGTATTATTAGCTCAGCCTGTAACTGGTATTCTTATGGGATGTCAAATATGGGATGTTACGGAAATATTTCATTATATAATAAAAGGGCTTCTCTGAACTAAATCTCTCAACCTTTTGCCACTGACTCATCAGTTGTTTCTGAAACACTGTGTCTCTGACATCGCTACAGAGACTGCCAAAAGCTGGATCAACCAGCGCCAGCTGGTATTTGTGATACAAATATATTCCCAAAGGGCGTTTGCTTTATTTTAGTTTTCACTATACCCCAGTTATGCACTCGTTCATGTTGTCTGTTTTGTGCACTTAAGGGCAATGCAGTTCAGGAGGGTTTTGAAAAGAAGTGTCTCAAAAGTCAAGATAAATAATTATATTAAGAAAACATAATCTGGAAATTTTGCTGTGGCTTTTTACCTACATTTAATAGTGATCCAAAAAACTCCCCAAAACCCAAAAAACTCAACCAATCCCAACCACTGTAACAATACTTTTGTTTAACTACAACACAGCAAAGATGCACAAACTGTTTTAATGCTGATTTTACAAACAATAGAGCATGCAGTAATATTCTGTGTCCCATTATATTATGAAAAGCCTGTCTGATCGTTCCCTCACTCAGTTTAGAACAGTTTGGAAAAGGATAGAAGAAACAGAAATCACAAGACCTATAATATTTCCTAGCATCCTACTAAAAACTGTCAACTTATAACTGGAACTATCTTAGAGGCCAAATGACTCAGAAGCCAAGTGTCAAAAATGACACTTTTAATGACTGCCAACCAAAAAGGGCAGAATAAATGACACAACATTATGACTTTGCTGGATCAGTGAAAGGAGTAACTCTTAATTTTACAATCAATCTGTGGGATTCATTGTCACAGAATGCCAAAACTTTACACAGATTAAAAACCAGAGTGGCTCACTCAGGAAAGAAAAGTCCAGCAAGAGCTACAAAATATGAGAGTAAAAACTCTCAAAAACCTCAAGAACGTCATAACATAAGGAGAATGTTGTGTGAACTTCTCCTTCTAGCATGCTTCTGCTCTTATACAGGAACAGGAGAGGGGAGGATGCTCATCTTCCCAGCACTACTGGTGCAAGGCACTGTATAACTGTTCCTATGAGCCAAAGAGGCTCAATAGCTCATAATCGTGTTAGTGCAGAGAGAAGAGATGGAACTCATTGCATGTTGGCACTCTGGCTCAATAGTAAAGTCCTTGGTGTGTTTCTTGCTTCTTCTATCCCATTTTCCTAGATTAGACATACCAAGGTCTCTTGACCTTTCTATGCTGCCAGCCCAAACACTCTACTGATGGAAAATAGTAATTTACCTCCTTTCAGTTTGTACCTGTATCATCCTATTGCAGTTCCTGCTTCTGCTTCTGTTGGTATTTTATTGCTAGCTAGGCTCCTGCAGCAGGAGATATACGCAGACCACATCAAAGTGCAAAATGTTACTTGCAAGTGGGAACTACTACTCTAACAGTAGCAATGACTTTTCTAACATCTGTTGTTTTTCAAAGCATGCTGTGCATTTTTTACCCTACCTATCTATGAGCAGAGGATGATTTTTCCTGAAAATTTCTTCACCACAGCAAAGCCAGAAAAGTGCAAAATAACCTCACAAAAAGAAAATATTAGGAGATTCATTAATGGGTCTGCACTGGTGTTTTTCAGAGACTGCTCTGAAATGTGCAGCTCCTCACCTGAGCTCCTTTTTTCCCATTTCTTCCCCATGCTGTTTGCCTGGCTCCCATGCCCACAAAGGCCCAAGTGTACATGCTCAAATAAAAACCAAGGGCACAGCACTGATGAACAACTGCTATTTTCTTTTGCCATCTGATCACAGTTTAGCCACTACTGTCTACTGTTTTCTGCCAGTCCTTAACAAAGAAATCCAATCAACAACATTCATTCTGCATATTGCCTAGTTGGCCATGTCTCTGATGAAATAGCTGACCCTGTATTTCTGAGAGAAGTTATTTTCAGTAATAAATATCCCATTTTTCTGGTAGCTGGGGAACTGGTATTGACATGATTTATTTCTTTGGAAGCAAGTAATGGTTAATAAGCAAAGATTTGAGGTTATTATTTAAAATTTCAAATCCACTTTTGCTTCAGTCTTTTCCAAATGCTGACTGTTATGATCTTGGTGTTCAAATGTATTTTATTGGTCTCCTCACACTCCCAAGTAGTTCTCTTGCATTTCTGTGATTGAGTGTTGCCATTCATTGCTTGAAGTAGGTAACAAGAATTGTGCATTCCTTCAAATAGAAGAATATTCCCAAAGGCTTACTTCAAGTTCTGCTTTGAATTTAAAGCCAAAGTTTAAAATCTGATTATTGCATCTTCTCTTTAAATGTGCTTTTAAGTCTGTTCGCATGTGGAAAATATTTTCAGTTAGAAAAACATAGTTAATATATTTATTCCTACAAACTGAATATGTGACACATGGTACAAGAAACTTTCATATGTATGAAAGCTATCCATATGAGTTTTATTGCTCTTGCTATTTCTTATGTGAGTCTGCTGCTGATGTGGCTAAATAAAATTTGGTCCGTCCATCAGCTTGCAACAGACAAGGATTTATGAATGTATATCACTTCCCATAGGCTCATTGAAGATCCTTCCTCTAACCAATGATACTCACTTAAGGAGCACATTTTGCTTATTTTTTGGAGGGGGGTGGGGGTTGGGTGGTTTTGGTTTGGTTTTTTCTGTTATTCTGTTTTGTTGGTGTTTTTGTCCCCCTTCTGTGTCCTTAATGTCAGTTTGTTAAAGAATCTGTTACTGTATATGGTATTGGCCAAAGTCTTATCCCATTTTAGAAACTGAAAACTTCATTTAATTCCTTGGGGTTATATGGAGCTGCTTCAAATTTATGGCAGTAAATGGAAGATGAGAGTTCTGCCTTCAATGCTCATCTGTTCTGTTTAAACTCCCTGAACTTGCAGAGAAAGGTCTTACACAAACAGTCAGGTAACTGAATGTTACTGACCTTGTTAAGAAAGATTATTATCATTATTGTTGTTGTTATTGTTACTATTTCTTATTATTATTTGAGTAAATAGAGATAAACTGAGGAGGACATGGCCACATGCTCTTTTAGGCTACTGACTTCAGAAAAGCCAGTAAGTGAATTAAGGCAGAGTAAGCAAGTGGAGTGCTAGGAATAGTGCTAGGGAGAATTCAAGGTCAGGTCTGTTTTGATGAGCTCATCTTGATTCCTTCAGTCATCCTCACTGTGGGTGGTAACTGTCTGAGTTCCCCAAAGTGTTTACAGTTGAAGTCATCTTAAGACAGGTGGATTTACTTTGAGTCCTGCCAATTTCATATTTATTTTCCTTGAATTCCACCGTAGCTCAAATTGTCCTGCTGTTACCTTAAGAAGAGAGATACCTGCCAGAAACCTCCCCTCCTAGTATCTCCGTTGGAGAAAAGGTGTTGCATATTGACTCCTGGATTATTTACTAAAAAAACCCCAAACCCCCAACCACAAACCAAAAACAAATAAACAAGGTCAAACAAACTAGAAAAAGCAAAAAAACCCCTGGCAAACCCCACAAGTTTTGGCTTATCTGTATGGGGTAGTTCTCATGTGGGGAATCAAATCTCAAACAAGATGATTAGTCGCTATCCAGTAATGATTGTAATCTGCTTTGCAGTGACAACTTTAGCTGTATTAGGTGAGACTTCCCAAACTGTGAAGAATGTAGATTTGCAGGACACTTAAGCATGTTCACAATTCATTGGTACTGATGAACTACCAGCTAAACATCTCCCAATTGTTTTAATTGCATACAGAAGTCATGATCATTTCTTCAGCTGCAGTTGCTACCATCTCTCCAGCCTGTCCATGGTCTCCTGTCAGCCCCTTGTTCCTACCTCTGTGGGAGAAGCCTTGGGCCCAGGCAATTACTGACTAAGTGCACTGGGAGAGCACACAGGCACAAACTTCATACCCAGCTATTCCACATCTATAACCACAGGGTAAACTTGAATTCAATCCTTCTGTCACATTTATAACTTGAATTTCAAAGCCCTTGCCACATTAGAAAGAAAGTGCTTATTACAGGATTTCTGGTAGTTTCTTAGGGCTGAATTTTGGCTTCTCTGATGGGGTTTATGTAGACAAAAGAAATGATGAGCAGCTCTGCAAGGGACTGTTTTGATACAGTTGGGAATTTTAGCTGTCTTTGTATTAAAATTTGGAGATGGCTCCTACACATTCTTCTCACTGCCTAGAAGTTAGGCAAAGAAGAGAAAGGCAGTTCAGCTTTAGAGAAGAATAAAGACAATAAAAAAACACAGGCAGAGATTAGAAAATAACAGAAACACCATTTGAGAGAAAATGAAAACAGTTGGTACATGACTTGAAGGCATTTCAGCTTCTCAACTGGTTACACGTGTAGACAGCTTTGACACAAATATTTGCTTGCTTAGATTTATAACAAAATGTACCCAAAAGGGTGACAGGCATTACTGTAGACTCGGGGACTGAGGTAACCCAGCCAAAATAGCAGAAATACAAGGCATTCTGGGAGCACATGAGGAGCACATGTGCACTGCTGTGCTTATCCACTTTCCCATCTACACAGAAACATACTCACGTGTAATTCAAGTAGATGTGCCCTGGTATCTTTCCCAAGCACCTTACATTTTAGATGATATATATACCATGATATGTATGTATGAATATGCACATAGGTACTTATGCATTTACTGTACTGTACATTCACATGTTCTATGTCTGGCATTGGAATGTTTTCCCCAATGTATCCCTCTTGGACCCGGAACAGCTCTTATTGTGTGACAGGGACTGCAGTGGCCACCAGTATTCAGCCACAGCTGCATGTGGTGTTCCTCTTTCATCAAACAGTACCCAAGGGAGAGCAATGCTGCCATGCTTTTCTGTCAAGTATGAAAAATCCCCCCACTTTCTGCTGGGGCTGGGGTCAACTGTGAGCCATCATCTGGGAAGTTTAGAACAGCATGTATAATTTAATGAAATCTAAAATAATTTAAACCCCTAAAACATGCAGGATGGAAAGTGATTTCTATACTGGATGTGTACATGATCTATGGCTTGCAGCACACAAGTGACCGGGAGTCTGCAGGACGAGGAGCTCGGAAAAGCTGGAGCTGGGCTGGAAGTGGGCCGGGCACCCAGCGCCGCTGCCGTGGGGCAGCGTTTGTCTGGGGGCTTGGCACAGCCAGGGCTGTGCCAGACACAAAGCACAGACCCACTTCAGCTTCCCCAGCCACCAGGCTTTCTAAATCTGGAATGTTGTTTCAGGGCTGCCTCTTGTAATGGTGGGGAGATTATCTGCTGTGGTTTATGCATGTTTTTCTATGACACAACAAAGGATTTTTGTAATTCTGTAGATTGTTTCTGTTTCTCTTTTTGTTCTGGTCTTTTGGCTTCTCTTGTTTGTTTGCTTTCCTTTTATTATTTGTGTGTGTGTGTGTGTGTGTATCTCTCTTTTTCCTTTTATGCTTTTTCATCTTCTCTTTTCTTCCTTTGCCTTGCTACTGTAAGGGTTGAAATGAGTGAGACTCCTAACACTTACACCCTAAATTTGAGGTCACTTAGTAAAATACTTACTAAGCCTCAGGGTCTGGTCTGTTAAAAAACTTGCCTGTCATGAGAAGGACTTGGAGCACAGATGTAAGTATGATTAAACTTCCTCTTGAAAAATTTAAGCTCAGTGTAGGTGATCGTTAAGTTTGGCTGGCAGTTGATTTCATAAAAAGTTACCTTAGAAAAAAGTTGGGTTGATTTCATCTCACCTTGCTTAAATCATCTACTGTGTAGATGTTTACTCCAAGCTTGTCCCCACAGCCTCCTTTTATGGCTAATGCAGTGAAATAGGCACAATCATCCTGAGATTTATTAGGCTGATTTCAGAATAAGAAATCACACCCTAGAAGATCTTGACTATTGCATGACTTGCTTCAAGATGACTTTTACTCCTAAATATTATAGCTGCACCAAACAGAAATTGAAGGACATCAGTAGCTGGAAATCCAGTCCTTAAAAATGGGTCATAAAATAGAATTCAAAAATCTGCATTGATCTGAGTACCCTCATGTAGTTTGATTATTTAACGCTTGTTGACAATAAATTCTAAATCATCTTTTTAAAGGGTTCCAACATCAGCTACAGAAAGATATCATCTTTCTCTTAACTCGTGCTTGTGGTAAAGAAATATATTTGGATTCATTATGCTCACTGAAAAAACTACAACCTATCAAGCATCAGTTTCCTCTCATTCAGATTCATTTACTTATTAAAAATCTCAATTGAATAATTGTTTACAGTAATTTATATTTGTAGATGTTTTTCTAGTTAACTTTTAGCTCTTAGAAGAACAAGGTCCTAAAATATCTTACTGAAAACAAAGTTGGTTTTATTAAGAGGTGTGATCATCAATAGCAGTTTCTAACTGACAGATGTTACACTGACATTTGTCAGGAACTATACGTTTTCTTTTTTGCTTGACATTCTTTGATGCTTTTTTCCTAAAATTTGTTTTGAATGAAACTTTTGTATAAGTTTTTTATACAAGTTTTATACTATTTTATATAAGTTTTATACTATTTTTTGTCAAATTTATGAATCCACCTGCTAAGGAAAACATGAAAATCAGCTGAATCACTCACTACAGAAAAAAAAGAGATTTAAACTGAAAAGATATAAACAAACAAACAAACAAACACACACACATAAGAAAACCTCTGCTCATGATTGGAGCTGATTTTGGCTCCTATGATAGATTAAAGCTATTAAACTTTCTTCAAACCTTCAGAAAACTCTGACTTTTCCCAAGCATAACACAAATGGTCTCTGTTGTGGGCCCATGTCTGGCCAGATGGAACCAGTGGTGGCTGCTGTTGGACAGTTTCAGTCCAGCTCTCCCAGTGGAATGGGAAGGTGCTGTCCTGTGGTGGCACTGCGGGAGAACCTCAGCCCGCTGTGGCAGACAGCTCTGGTGGTGACCATGGCTGCGCCGTGGGATCCAGGCAAGGAGAGCTTTTGGCTCATGATCTCTGAGATGGAAATTTAATGTCCTTCACCAGCACCCCTGTGGGAGATGATAAAGATGCCCTGATTATTAGAGCCGGTTGAAAATTTTCCATTGGAATGCTTCTCTGCTGGAAAATGCTGATTTTACAGAATTGAAACATTTCACAGGAACACATTGATTCCATTGAAAGTTTCAATGGAAAGCAGGCAGGCAGGCTGTCCAGGAAGCCTGTGCTCCTGGTCACATGCCAGCCTAGGCTTCCCTGGCTCCCTGCTCCCAAGGCAGCTGCTCCTTCAGCTTCCTGACACCCTGGCCAGGCCTCTGCCTCAGCAGTGGGGTGGCTGGGGGTGGGAAACATAAAGTGGGGGGCACTGGTCCCCTCACAATCACTTCTTTCCACAGCAGAGAAAGTCTGTTTTCTAGGCTGATCTACCAGCAAGGTGATACTGACAGTATTTACTTTCTTTTTTACTTGCACATCACAAATATGATCATAAGTAGAAAGTATCCAGTATATTAATACTGAAGTAATGACGCAGCTCTTAGTGCCTGAAGCATTTGCTCCTTATGATAAGCACCAAATAAGGACATATTCACTGTGCATAGTGTCACGATGGTGAAAACAATTCACATTTTATCTCTGGACATACACAGAGTTGTCTAGAGCTGTCTCAGTAGAAATCCACCAAACGAAAGAGATACCTGTTAAAATGTGTATAAATGTGTGTGTGTATACATATGTAATGTGTGTGTATCTATATATTCACACACTTTATTTATTTATATATTTATTATATATTTATTGTCAAATTTGCTCAGGTGAGCATAACTGACCTCTTTTTTTTTCTCATCCAGCCAGATTTAGAGGGAAAAGCAAAAGTGTTTGATTAGAAATATCTTTTACATATTTTAATAGACCCCATAGGAATTTCTAAGCTCAGCTAAAAGAACTTTCCATACATGTTGGTTAATATGCCTGCTGACTTGGGCTTTGTCTTAATGGTCATAACTTGAGCTTAGAATTCTGGTTTGGGCCATGTATGGTATGACAGGCACCTGTAGAAATCCTTTGTCTCATCACTGCTCACATAGACTGTGACTTCATGCAGGTTCTACTGGCATGTGCAAACTAATTGTGCAAGCTACTAGCATGAAATGAATTGTTTCTGAACTATTTGGGGTGATTTGAATTAAACAAAGAAACAAACAAAAATGTTCCAGTGTATGTTCTTCATGTTACCACCTGTGGAGAAATATACAAGCTATGAGTTTTTATGTGCACATGCTTACGAGTTTTGACTTGCATTGAACTGTCACATTGCTGATCATTTCTGTGCTATTTCCTCAAATTTGGTAGGTGGCACATTTACAGTACATCCAATCAGTGAATCAATAAATAATGAAACCTGTATATTAAGAAAAGTTTAACAAATAAGTGCTCATAATGAAAGTCAGTGTTGTGGGCTTTTCCTCCATGGTTTCACTGGCAGTCATGCTTTTGATCTGGGAGCTGTTAGGAGCTGTTGCACCACAGATGAAAGGAGTTAGAAAATTCCATATCATAATGCAGTTAGATCAGTAATTCATGGAGCAGGTAATTCACAATGACTTGCTGGTCCTTTGATTGCACACAGTTTATGACTATTAGCAGTTTCCCCTTTCAAATTTGTATGCTTCCATACTTCCTTTCTGACCTCTTTTTCATCATTTATAGTCCAATTTGGTAGTGAAAAAACATAACTGGTGCTCAAGTGCATGGCTGTCATTCAAACCTCAATGCGTTAGTGAGCAGTTTGACGTTTGTGACTATGAAAAAAAAACATTAAGCAGGTGTACAAAACACTAACCAGGTCCCTTGAACAATGCTTTATGGGATTCACAACTTGCCTCTAGGCTATAAACCTGATTCAGCCAGAGTTTTCAAGGTAGACTTAATCTTGATATTTACACTCCAAATGTATCTTACAAATGGAACATATTTGCAAGGTAAACGATAGAAACACATTTCACATGGAAGGTCACAGGAAGAGACGTACTACAGCAGGACATTTGCAATGATGTGGTTTTTAGGGTTTGACAATTATCTGTCCTCAGTTTGTAAAATCAAGGGCTGCATCTTCAGCCTCAGTAAACTGGTTTGCTCAGACGGGTCCTGGCTCTAACAATTTCTAGCTACTCTTCTAAGGGAGTAAGGTTCAAATTAAAACAAACACGAAAAATGCTATTTAATCACTTTTAACATAGTCATCTGCTGTACAGGTGTGCACATATCAAATTTTATTTCAGTTATACTTACCAGGTTTCTGGGACCTGATGTTGCGGCTTTACAAAGGTACAGAGATTTCTACAAGCTGGATGAATAACATCAGGTAAACATGTTAAAAGAAGTTACTGTTTTGCCTCTAAAAGTCTAACATAATGTTGAAGTGCTAAAAAATGGCACCAGAAAGAATACTGTAAGCATTTGAGAAGTCAAGTAGGAATAAGAACTGTGAGTCTGAGAACTAAACAGTTCTTTAAGGTGCTCAATTAAAATAATATTTATATATATATATGAATATAAAAACTATGCCAAAGTTCTCCCATGGAATTCCTGCTAGCTTCCAGTAGGCAGTAGATTAGGGACTTCCTTCACCAGAGGCCATCCGGATCACAGTGCTTAGTAGCCATTGACAGACATATCCTTCATGAATTAGTCTAATCTCCTTTTGAACCCTGTTGTAGTTTTGGCTTCTGCAGCATCCTCTGGTAAGGAGTTCCATGATTTAATTGTACATTGTAATGAAAAGTACTTCCTCTTGTTTGCCTGAAAATTGCTGCTCAAAGTTGTGAGTGGGAGCACTTGCCTCCTTGTATCTGCTCTCTTTTGTTTAGAAGACAGAGCTGGCTAGTCTGTTGGAAAGTCTTATCCTTTTGTTTCTTATGATAAAAAATCTATAGCTAACAGAAGGTAGAGAATGACATTTTGAGAGTGCTTCAGTACCAATGTATATGTACCCAATAGAATATACAGGTAATTCAACTGTGAATACTTTATTTTGATATTGTGCCTTGGATTGGTATGATACTTGTGAATTTTGAAAGCAGGAGTAACACAGGAAGGCCCTGATAAATGTTTTCAACACATGTGCACACACACATTAATGTACATAATCAGACTGTTTGTAAAGTGATGTGTGCTCATGCCATTTGTGTAGCATTTTTTTTTCCAAAATGCAGCAAGATTTCGTAGGCAAAATGTGGCAGATTCATGGCAAGTGTGGAAAAGACCATACAGAAAAACTGTTTGAAAAGTCAGCACTGGCAGCAGCTATAACTGAGCAATAACAGCAAAAAGAAAGTGGACATTTGCCTCTTCTCCTTTGTTTTGGACAGGGTTGCCAGGTGGTGTCTGTGCCCTGTTTGAAATGGCTGACACAAAGACAGCCCCACATCAGTAACTGAAAGTGTAAGATGACTTACATGTTTTGCTGCTTGTGTCATGCTATGAATTTAGTTTTGCCTTTTTTGCTTCTTGGAAAAGACGACAAAAGTTTTGTTCAACTTTTTGAGGGAAAAAGTATGTTGTTTTAGGATTACAGTATATTTTTTAGATCCAGATGAAGGCCTCCCTGCATTTGCTGTTCTCTCCTTCTATTAAAAAAAAAACAACTCCCTAAGACAAAAGAGAAGGAAACATACAAGCAAATACATCAAAGTTAAAAAAAAATTAAGTGCACAAAATAGTGAAATATTTTTCTAGAATATGTTTAAAATGAAACAAGAGGCCTTGCTAAGACTTGGAATTTTGATATTTTCTTGTATAAATTATACAGAGTAGATTATTTTCCTAACATACTTTTCTGAAATGTAAATTATTTAGTCAGAATCTTTTTTACTACATAATTTCTCCTTCTCATTCAGGTATTTTTTTCTTTTTGTATTTTGTTCATTCCCTTTTTTTTTCTAAGTACCACTAATTTTTGCTCACAGGTCTACAAAAAAATTCAGCCTTGACTACCGGTCTTTCCATGTCAAAGCCTTGTTGAACAAGCTGGATGTAGCTCAGTAGGCACAGAACAAAAGAAGCCAAATTTTTTTTTCTAACTTGAGAGGAAAATAAATGCCACATTTGTTTTATTCTTTTTTTTTGGTCTCCTTACTTGATTTCCTGATAAAGAGGGCATAAGCTAGAGGACTATATTGCTAGAAGACCTTTAAAGCAAATAGTATTTGTTTCATTAATGTAAATACATTTCCTAGCATATCAAGCCCTAGTCCTTACTAACCTTTGAGGCAATTCTGCGGAAGAGTAAAAGGATGAATAATTTTAGAGACACCTTGGTGTTTTAGGCCTCACTCTACATTTAACCACTTTTGGGGCCTGAGGATAGTAATCCCTGAGTAATGAGCTGCACAAATGGTTTGGGGTTCCTTTTCTGTCCAAATTAACACTTTTAGGCACTGAAATTTCTGATAAATTCCAGCTATACAAAGGGCCATAGGTTACTGACAAAATACAGTTAAAATTTGTCTCTGAGTAAGAAAGAGGTCATCTTCAGGATGTAAATGAGTGACATTCTCTTGAGTCTACTTACTGTTTATATTATATTATTGGATATTTTCTGGGTTATCTTCTAACAGAAAGGAAAGTTAAGGTTTGCAATGAATTAAAACCAAATCATCATAGCCTCACTGACAGAAAAAAAAAAAGTAAAAAAACAACACCAAAACTTTAATATTCTTTTTCCTGCTAGTTTACACTCCAGTTTTAAATTACTTACAAAGGTTTTGAGGCACTTTGAAGATATCAACTTTAAAAAACCCCACAGTGTTTGAGCAAAATAGCTGATTTGAAGCTATATTATGAAGACTACCAAGATTGTTATAAAATGGGAGTTGAAACAAAAGGTAAACAGTGTCTTTCTTCCTAAGTACAGGAAACATTTACCTGGTTTACCAAAGCAGCTCTTGGAAACTGTTGGAAAACATGCCCTGTAGCTTAGCAAGCCTAAAGAAAACAACTTCATAAACAGATTTACTTTTTTGTTGTTGATTTGCAGGGTAAAAAACCCAAGAAAGATTAGTCCTCTATTCAGAATATTTGGCTGTTTCTTGCAGGTGTTTCGTTTTGAAAATGTTTGGGCAGAACACCAATAATTTGGTTTATGGATTACAGTGTTGCCCAGTTTCCTGCATGTTATTGCGATGTGGAACAATACCATTAAACCACCCCACATCTGCTATGAGCCTTTTCTGGGTTTTTTTTTTTTGCCTTTTTAGACTGTGTGTCTCTTCACAAAACATTTAAGTGTGTCTTGGTCAGTTACCTCAGCTGTTTACCCAAGTAGCTACAGGACATCTCTTTCAAGATAGCTTACAGGCACATCACATTTCACCTTCCTGAAGGGGAAGAGGACAGGAAACTTAATTTTGAAGGTCAGCATTACTAAAGCTTTTGGATTTCCATAAAGATGCCAGACAGTGACATCATATCTACTCTATGTTCCTACGCTTTATGGCTGGAACTTCATTGCATGATGGAAATGTTGCAGGAGAATGACTGATCTTGACTTACACCACTGCTGTACTAGGCAAAAGTAACAAATGGTGTCATTGCTGAAGCCTGTGAAACAATATTTGTAGTCATGGTTGTAGCTGGAGCCAACGACAGAGGCACTGAACCAGAACCTACATAGAACCCAAACCTTGCCAAGGTCACATGTTATTTTATTTATTTATTTTAACTTCACTAAGTAGGGTTTTGATCATTTAACCATGGCCCCTGTTCATAAGAGTCCTATGGGCCTGTGAGAAAACAACTCTTTGGTGTTTTTAAATATGATTTCAATTAAATATTTTTATTCAGAACAAATGTTTTCACCTACCACATCATGCAACTGCAATCTGTGCTTTTGCTTTCAAGTCTGTTATAGCGAACACAGGTTAAATGACCACATAAAATAATTAACAGTGGCCTTGTCTAAAAGACAAATACATTCAGAAATAAGACTGAAAAATCCTAATCTCTAGTGTTGTTGACCAAAGCAGTATTCTGTTGGCCAAATTCTAAAATACTGGGTTTTGCACCATGACTGTAATAAGCTTCCCTAGAATTGAATGCAGGCCACTTGCTGCAGGGAGACATTCTCAGCTGAAGGGTGCATGTTGGAAGTGATTATTGGTGTTTTTAATTATATCACAGCAAGTACTGTAACAAGCAGATACATTATTTTTTCAGTTCCATTTCTCAGCCATTCATTCTGCATAAAAATGTGGCTGTGTTCTGCTTAACACCTGACACATGCTTCTCAAAAATGGCTCCATTTCAAATGTAAGTGAACTGATCCCTGCACAGAAGGCCTAATGTACAAAATTATTGAACCCTCATGTTTCGAATGGAAGTCAGGGTGAGTTGTTGCTTAAAAGCCCTTTCTGAACATTGCCACCTTATAGTGCCAATTGTTTGGGTAAAAAAAGGCTATATGATACATATATGTTATCATATTTATATTCTTTATGCATATTCTTTATTTATATTCTTTCTGCATATTCTTTATGCTAAATCACAGTGAAATTCCTAATTAAAAAAAACAAAACAAACCACAAATGCAAGGAATTGTGCAACTTGTAAAATGAAGCTTTTGCTAAGGACTTTCAGTCTTCTCAGCTTTACAAGAAAAGCTGCCATGAGCCATCTTTCTAATAACTTTAGGAAATATAATGTTACAAAGTTACAAACATTTATAAAGGCCCACTAAATGTTATGTCAAACATAAGGGTCTGACCTTTTTAACCTCAAAACTACAGACGTTTCAGCCAGCCTGCATTCATAAAAGAAATATTGATAGACCCTTAACTCTTGTGAATCCAGTGATTACTGGCATAAAGAAAAGCAGTAACACATTCTACAATATGTTACAATAAATCTGTATACAACTTAGTTTATAGATTTGTAAGCTTTAGATTGTCATGATAGTTCACTCTGTTTATCAACAACATTTAAAAAAGCTCCGCAAAACAGTAAGCAAACCTGGAATACCACAAACCAATCAATAAAGTTTAAAAGTTCCAGTGAAGCTAACCTATAACAGGTCCTTGTTTGGAGAACATGCTCAAGAAACACATGTGCCTTTAAGAGGTCTTGAAAGAATTTACACCCATGGACCATTACCATTTCCAAACACCCTGCAGCTTTACCAGCCCAACATGTGCTGACTGTATATCACCATGACCCTTTCACTAAAGCTCTTTTGACTGGAGTGCTTTTAATACCCACTTTCTCAGCTGAGCTCAGGAGTGATTTGTTTTACATGCCACATTAATCCTTTCCACATTTTCTGGATGAGGCAACCACAATTCCACTTGTGAGGTGTTTCTAAAACACAGTTATAGGAATAAAGCAGCAGGGTCCCAGACTTGACAACTTCCCTTCGGGCGGCTGACAAAGTGGGCTATCGTGGCTGGTGTGGGAGCGAGCGCTTGTGCCCAGCAGCGAGGGTGGCCTGCTCTCCACGGTGAGTCGCAGGCCCAATTATTGTTGGCAATTCAGCCACAATTAAAACCCTGTAGGGATCTACATAGATTTAATGTCCAATGAATGCTGATGCAGATTAATAAAACGCAGCTCGTCTTTTATAAGCTTAAGATGAAATGCAACAGAGAGAAACAGAGCTGAAAGTATAAATTGCAGCTCCGTAAAACCCAAGAAGTTTATGCCTCACACCTACGTGATTGGAGGAAAAGAGCATTTTACAAATGGGCAATTAGTGTTCAGTGTACTGGCTTTTATTACGTGGTAATTTTACAGTTTTCACTTTAAAGACACCTAAAAAAAAATCAAAGGCCAAATGAATTTCTGTTGTATGCATTTATGAGCTTTCTACATTTATAATGTTAGCTCAATCTTACTAATGTAGGGGTATGAAAATTTAGTGTTGTCAACAAGGCTAACAGAGTGGACCAACCAATTATAAAACTGTTTTTACATGTCAGCGCTGTGCACATTTTATTAACAAGTTAGTATTATACTCCATTTTTTACCCGTTAAATCGAACTGTACAAGTAACTGCAGGACAAAAATTATGTTTCTACGCAATTTAATTTATTGCTCTTCCCCCATAAATTTTACTTACAAGTTCAATGGTCTGAGCTGAACTATAAATTAGAGTGAGGTGAGTCTTACATATAACTTGATTTACTCTGGTAATTTCTGAAGGAAATATCTGAATCCACATGCCTGTCTACAATTGTCTCTACAGCAAGATGAAGCAATAGTATAAAAAAAACAGTGGCCGATCAAGAGTTTTTCTGTTAAAGGCTTTTACACTTGCACACAAGGCTGCTCAACATAACTTCAGATAAAAAAGTAGCTTCATGAGCCATTCATGCTGTGTGGCAGGTGTCACCAGATGGTGCCATTTCAATTTCCAGACCTTTTTTTTTCCCTTTCTTTTTTTTTAATTTAAGTGTGTATAATAAATATTCATTACTGGAATGATATACTAATTTATTAAATTTGTGTTATTAGAGTTGTGTGAGAAGGGAGCTGTGTTATTGGAAGGTGAGGTTGCTATTTGCTTTGATCTTGTACTAAAATCTGCTCTTCAGGTGAAATTGTTGCTTGTAATCCCAATTTTACTGATAAGCTGAGACTCTTTAGCAAGGGAATTACTTGCACATTGATTGCCTCTGTTTCAGTACTTATTTATATGTGTAAATAAACCAAGTCATACTTAGAATATAACCAGAGACCATGTATCTGATTTCCCTGATCCTGTGAAGACACCTGCAATTTCTCTGCAGTGGGACAACAAAGATGTCTGCACAAATCCTCTTTCTTTAATTTGCAATGAGATATTTGTTCATCTTTGAAGATATGGTAATTTTAAGGTATGCTAATTACCTGGAGCTGGATGCTGGGGGCTGTCAGCTTTTTTATGGGTCTCCTGGGCATCAAACAGAATCTCTTTGCCAGTTTTGCCAGCTGAACATTGAGACTTTGTTGGCTACACCTCTGTCAGGTTTTCCTCTTTTCTCACTATATGCTGGTGGAGAGCTCAGAAGCACAGAAACATCAGCAGGTCTTCTTCACAATTTCTTTTTGAGGAAGTATTACAGGTGTAGAATCTCAGACCCTGAACTCGCTCTTCCCACCTTCATCTGACTGACTATTTCAAATGATTCTCAAAGCCCTTGGGCAAGAACAATGACTGGGCCACTGTTTGTTGAGAGTAGGATACCACTATTGAGTAGTTGTTGAGAGGGCAATGTGAAGTATTCAAGAAATAAATTTTGCTGTAATTGAGGAGGTGTTGGATCTAGTGAAGACGTGAAAACATACCATTTGTGACACAATGCTCATCATTTCCCCAGCACAAAGACCATGTTCCAGTATCACCTGTGACCTGAGGGTGGACATTCCCTCCAGCAGGACAAAGCTGGTATGTTGTACCAAAAGCCCAGGAGCACTTTGAGTCATTCTAACTTGTGTCTAAAGCTTCTTCTAATGCTCTGCATTTGCAGGAGACTGCATGGGTAGCAGCAGTCTGCACTCCAAAAGGAAAAGGGCTACCTTTCATGGAATAACCAGTCAGCTGGTTATTGGAATAACCAACCATGCAGCAATCCCATTTCACAGAATTAAAGAATCATGGAGTCATAGTTTGGGTTGGAAGGGACCTTAAAGGTCATCTAGTTCCAACCTTTCCACCATAGGCAGGGATACCTTTCATTGGACCAAGTGTCTCAGAGCGCCATCCAACCTGGCCTTGAACACTACCAGTGTTTGGGGTATCCATCACTTCTCTGGGCAACCTGCTCCAGTGCCTCACAATACTCAAAGTAAATAATTTCTTTTAAATATCTAATCTAAACCTACTCACTTTCAGTTTGAAGCCATTCCCTCTTTTCCTATCACTACACGCTCTTGAAAATAGTCTCACTCCAACTTTCCTGCAGGATCCCTTCAGGTATTAGAAGTCAATTAAGTCACCCCAAAACTGGCTCCTTTCCAGGCTGAACAAAACCTATTTTTCCCAGCCTTTCCTCATTGGACAGGTGCTCCATCCCCCTAATTGGGAGCCATAAGTTTCCTGAAGGGTTATCTCTGTGGTACCCTCTAAAGACCCAACTCTTCCCAAACAGAAAAACAGTGAAGATCTGGCAATGATTCCTGTGGGAACAGAACAGACTGCACGGCCCTTGGATCACCACACTCCTTTACAGCTGCACGTGCGCTGCTCTGGACCCCCTGTGGCAGGCTCCAGGCAGACTGGCACAGTTCTGCAGGACATCAGCACTGTGCGCTGATATTCTGTCCAGTGGAGCTCTGCTCATGGGGCACTGTGTCCACAGTGACCAGCCCTGCTCACTTGCTCAGCTTACACCGAGCGCTGAGCTGACACAGCTTCAGTCTCTCTGCTCTTGGAGCTGGCTGGCTCAACAGGAGCTTGGCTCCTCCTGCCACAGCACAGGCACTGCCCTCAGCCCTAAAGGGTCCATGTGCACTGGTTTGACCACTCTACCTTCTCCCTTATCTGTACCTTTGGCTCTTGAGGAATAATTCTATTTCCTGAATTTTCACTGACTTTTCTTTCTTTTCGTTAGTCTCCCTTCTATAAAAAAAGCAATTTTATACACATTGAGGGGAACAGTCCCCCACACTCCTCCCAGTAGGTCTAACCTATTAAAATTATTTGTAGCCACCTATAAATGGTAACATCACTTACTGTATGTCACTGAAATTAGCCACAGAAAATTCTGGGCTGTATATACCGTCCAGACAAATAGCTTTTCAAGATGATAGTCTAGATTTAACAGAAGAAAACTTCTGATTCCTGTAGCAAGACAACTTCCTGAAGTTTTGAGTGTATTTTTTTAAATATCTACCCAAAATGGGAATATTTTATCAGACAACTTGTTTTGTAGAGCAAACAGAAGTATATCTTAATCTTATAGTCTTTGGAAATTATTACGTATAGGCTTGGGTTGCTTTTATTTTTATTGTTTTCAGTAGTCATTTAATAAGAACTTTCTGATTACTTGCACCTCAGGATACAGATTGTGATTATAAAAAAGACAACATGAAAATAACAATGGTTGAACTTTTTAAAAAGCTCAGATAGCTTTTGATCACTTTCAAGATCACATACTAGCAAAATTCTTTTATATGCCAGTTCAAAAATCAACTCAGCTGTATTTTGTGTTGGTATATAATCTGAGCCACAAAAATTGCCTACTTCTCTTTTGCCTTGGGCAATTTTTCAATCTTAGCTAAACCAAGTCCATAATGTATGCCTGCTGGCCAACATTCCAGGTAAATGAATAGCTTTTAAGGAAAAACTATGCTGTTTTTCAAAAGCTTGACATTTTTAAAATACAAGTCCAGAATTGAAACCTTCAATAATTTTTCCATGCCTATATGTTGCAAGCAGAAAAATGTTGCACAAATGAATACATCTGGGATTATTTTCAAGCTGTTATTTCCCACTAGGGAAAATATTTAGAAATAAGGCTCAATTTTTTTTTCTGTGCTGAAACTACAAAGAGGCCAGCCATCTTGATGCTTTTCCAGATTTTTTTAATGGTTTTACTGATATTGTATAGTGGCTTTACTGCCCTGTTTTGTATGCCCTTATACTCACCAATAGTAAGCATTTATGTTGGGTTTATTCCAGTTTTTAAATCTGTTTTGTGGCATTTATGACCTAAAGCTAATAAGGACATTCAGTATTTTCTTGTAAAATATTGAAAATACCTTTTACCATGAAAATAAGAGGGAAATGTTTTTAAAATAAAACAAAAAAGAAGAAAAAAAGAGAAGGGGCTTAACCAAAGGCAGGAATGGTACGGCCCTTATTTTAAACTCAGGCTTTGCCATAGCAGTAAAGTGGTGTTTTCTAGGCATCAAGGAACTGCCAGAAGCTCATCAAGCCCAAAAGCAGCCCAGCAGAGGTTTGGCAATACCCAGGTAGAAAGATGACCTGGACCAGGTCAGGTGAAAAACTTTTAATGAAATAATTTTATAAAAATGTGAGCTGGTTGAAAGTGAAACTTTTCCACAGAAAAGGGTTTGGATCCATTTTTGTATGTTAAAAATATAGAAGACTTCTTCACTGATCAAAACTGTCTATTTTTTATTCTCATTGTGAAATTGTGTCCCGTTTCACTGTCTTGAAATGACTTTGCCCTTTTGGAAACCAAACCAGCTGAAACATAAAACATGTAAATAGTCTTACACAAGAAATCTTTTAGGATGTAATTAAGCACAATGCTGCTTAGGTGGAGAATTTAAGTTAAAGAAATATCTCATGATTTTAAGTTGGGTTTTCTCCATGGTCTTTTTTTCCCCTCAGAAATGTGAAAATTGTTATGGAGAGGAAATCTGGTTGCTTTCTATTGTGTGTTCAGTGATTTCATATCCCTCAAGTGTCTTTTCTGGGGCTTATGTAAGGGCATGTTGCTTATGCCCATTTTAATCAGACTGGAAACCAAGGTGCAGAGCTGCCTTTCTAACCAGGTTGGTGGCAGAACTGTTGTCCTTGAACCCCACTTTTAAAGGCAAATATTGGCCAGTGCTTCCCAGGTGATGTGCAAGAGCTGTCCTCCTCACTGCTTTATAAATGCACTGCTGTCAGTTACTCAAGCAGCAGTGCTTCCTCCCAGCTTATGTTTAATCTGTGTAATAGAGGGTTAATTTAAATAAATGCCTTATTTACATTCACAACTGTAAAATTTGCCTACCAAGACCCCAGGTGCCCCAGCGTGCCACTTGGTGAAATCACAGTAACATTGAAATCATTATTCTGACAGGAACCCAGCCAGCCAGACGCCTACAGAAGCGCTTTTCCTCTCCCTCGCTCTGCGAAGCACGGCCCGCAGGCCTCTCCAGAAAGCTCTCCAGCTCCATTCATTTATTTATTTGCTGCATCGCCAGGTCACTAAATTCTGGTTTCTGCGGCCCAGGGCGGGGGGAGCGATCTGCTGGGGCGGCGGGGAGGCCCTGCCAGCTGCCCCCTCCCGCGGAGGCAGCGGCGGGGGGGAGCAGCTGCAGCTGGAGCGGAGCCTCTCTCCGGGGAGAGGGGGGCCATCGCCACACATCCAACACCACCAGGGCTTCCTGGCCAGCCACCTCGTCCCAGGGTTTACAAGGAATTGCGTGCATTTGAAAGGAAAATGGGACAGCGCTGGCCTGGCTCTGCATGGGTCTGCTCCTGCTGCTTCATGTGTGATGGGTAGGATTTGGGAAGAATCGGGGCTTTTTTTAGTTTTTAATTTAAAAGTGTCATGGCATTGCAAAATAGGAAAAGAGAGAAGAAAAATGTGTCTACAATGAACATCATACTGAAAGTCAAATTATCTACAAGGCATTTCTAGCCAGTAGCTCATTATTACCCAGCTCTCCTCCCACCCTGCTTATTAAGAAAGTTTAGATATAAGTTCCCTTTTGCTGTTCAGAATAGCACAGATGGAAGGAAATGAACATGCCATTTGCTTTTTGTGACCTCAGGGGAGTGGAGCAAAATATGGATGTGAAAACATTGCCAGAACCCTGAAAGTTATATTCTTTCATTAATTAATTTTCCTGCTTCTCTATTCCATATGCTCTCCCTTCCTTCAGCTCCATGGAAAAGTATTGACGAGCCAAACGAGTAATACAATTAGAGCTTATATATGACCTGAATGGTGCATCTGGCTTGAGTGGCCCATTAGCCAGGGCAGCTGCCATACAGCCAGAACCACTGAGAGCAGCACGGACTATGGGCATGGAAGCCACAACTCTCATCCTCCAGAACATCTTCTGACATATTATTTGTGGATTAATGCATATGAATGGTTCGATACTGCAAGAAGTCACAATGAATAAACAGAAAGGACCAGATTCTTCTTAAGGATGTACACATGGTTCTCATTTTAAGGCCCGAACCAATCCACTTAAGTTAATGTAAATCCTTCTCCAGACTTCAATGGGAATCTAGCCTTTCTGGCTAGCTCTAGTAAAGGACTTAGGCACCTAAGGCAGGATGTAGGTGGAACAGCATCCAAAAGCACTCTCCAGAAACCCATGCTTGGCTGCTGCCTAATCCTGGAGGCGCCTAGTCTTGCAAAGCACTTCCCTTTTTGATTTTAAAGTTTTGTAGGTGACAATAGTCATCCAGATTTTGTCCAGATCAGCCTGGTCTGAGCAGCTCATCAGCCAGTTCTTTCCTTGGACTGGTCTAAAGCCAGAAACTAAGCAGAAGACGCCTAAGACTTTTGAGGGCCACATCTGGTAGGCATTTTCGAAGCATCCTGGCATACAGTGATAGATCAAATGTTCTTCCTATCATTCTGCTTTAATACTGGAATGTCAAAAGGCATTTCTTCCCACCCAAACCTGGGTAGAAGAGTACTTTTTTTGGGGTTTTTGTGAAGGTAAAAAGGGTATTACGATGTAGACTGGAAATATGTTTAATTATTCAAAGTATCTTCATATCCTTCCCCCCCACTCCTTCTATGTGCTTAAAGGGTAACTTTTACTCCATTTTTACTGCAGTGAAAAACAACCACCTAAACAGTCTCATGCCTAGCAATGCCCACATTCCTTAAATCACGGTGAATGGAATGAATGTCGAATGATTACATACAGATAATTATTTTTTTACATCTAAGTTTGGAAGTAAAACCTTCAGTCTGCATTAAAATTGCAACTCACTAACAAAAGGGAGCACTGTTTAAAGAAGTCAGCTGCTTTTTGCACAGGTAAAGCTGCTTTTGAGGCATGAAGGTATCTTGCGTATTACATGAAGACTGCAAGGTTGAAGTGTTAATTCTGTGTCAGATATTTGGCAAAACAGAAACACAGCCACAGAAATAGAACATTTTCAACACATTCTGCTTTGAAAATTAAATATCTTGGCTTCTAAATGGTATTTTTTCATTAAAATAGAGGTTTTGCTGTGGTATTTATGTGTCAGGAGGAGCCCATTAGTCTATGATGATATTCTTTTTCCATTGACATTATCTTTTAATTATATCATTCTGAGCCACATCACTCGTGGAGGATCGATTTTTACAGCCCAGTTTACATATCGCTTCAGCATCTAATTCTGAGGAGGTGTTACACACTTTGAGGTTTCTGCTTCCCTTTTTTAAAATAATTTGGAACTCATGACTGCTTAAAAAGGCATCAACAAAGGTGCCTGTCTTTCCTTTGAAGTCATTTTTTGCGGAAATCACAGTCACTGACCAAAAGGTTTCAAAAGATTAAATTGTGCTTATTTTACGACATTTTAAAACAGCAGGGTTAAATGCTGGGCCAGCTGCCAGGCAGTCGGCAGCACCCATACTTTCATGTTCAGCAGCCAGACACATCTACAGCAGTTATTTCTGAGTAGTTATTCCTGAAATATGTCACTCAGAACAGCAGAGGGGTTTTAGTATTTGTGCGCTTTGATGACGGGCTAATGAAAATGTACCATATATATATACATGCCATGAGTGTAATGAGTTTAAAAAAAAAGGGGTTAAAAAAAATAACTTAGTGGGAAAACTAGACGTTTTTAATTCTTTTTGTCAACACTGGCTTCTCCTTGTAATCAGAATCAACTTGGAGAGCCACAGAATCAGGGCTACTGGACACTCGTGTCCATGAGGCAAAACACTTGACTGCTTGCTGCTTTATGTGGAGGCTGTAATGGACTGAGGCTAGTTTAAACTCACAGAACTATTCAGAAAGGGATACATAAATCTTGACATCATCTTTGATGAGAAACCTGAGGAGAGGAAGGACACTCAGACACTGTCTGTCCTGAGCAGCAGTGCTGTGGGCTTAGTGGATCTTTTTTTGAAGTTCAGCTCTGTTGCAGTCAGGAAGTGATTTACTCCATTTTACAAATTTTCGTTCTGGTCTTTTCTTTCTAATCCTCATGTGATGTCTGGTTTCCCTTGCCTTGGTGTGTTTTTTTTCATTTGCCTTTTTCCATTTTGAGGACTCACGGGCCAGACTCTCTGTGCTGGTTTCCGTCACTTTGTATTGTGCAGGTGTTCCAGAGCACTGGCTTAACTGGCCCCCGGGGGATGTTCCTTATGTGAGGAACCATGCAGCCAGTGCAAGGTGGTATAAACAGCTCCTGTGCCAATTCTTCTCCCTGTGCTGGCACACGGAGTGACTGAGAGACTCACAGAAGCAGAAAGAGTGCTCTTGATTCTTAACGGGCACCTCTCAGGGACTAAATCTAAGTTCTGCTGTGGCTCATGCTGACACAGGAGCAGCTGTAGAGCTGTGTGACCATAACCAGCTCCCCATCTCCTGCTCTGAGTGGATCTTGGCACAAGGAAGAATATGGACCTTTTATTCTTGTCCTGCTAGCTGGATGAAACCCCACTGTCTACACATCAAAGGGGTTTGATGGACTGCCAAAAATAGTAACCTATACGTAAAACATGTGCTCCATTTATAGCGATCATTTGGAAAGTTTCCTGCTACTGCAGAAATTCAGATTACATTGATTTACTGTTCAGTACTGCAATATACTGAGAGGCTTTTCAATGAGTTCTATTGTATGCATTTGCAGAAAGGCTGGGGAGATTTCTTTCTTCCTTCCTTCCTTTCCCTTTGGTATATAATACATAATCATGTGAAGTACATCTTTCTGAGGTTTTGCATAGTTCTAGTGAAGTGGGTTAATATCTACTCTACAATTTGAAAGACATTGTCACCTGTGCTGATGTTTTAGCCTTTGAAAAATGAAGTGCTGTTTCTTTTGATGTAAAGAGCATCTCTCCAGTATTTATGGAATCATTTTATTTTACCTCTCAGTTTATAGCCTGTTAGCTATGGAATATGTCCTGCATATTTTTTACAGGCATTTCAATGTCTTGTGGGAACAGGGATTAACATAGCAATTACACAGGAAGGTACACATGAGAACAGACACCCTGCGTCTGAGCACAGGTCTGAATCGGCGCTTCAGCCGATCTGTGTGGTGGTCAGCACACCCTTTCCCAGCCTCATCATTAATCTACTTTTGGAGTCCTTCCTAGAGGAGTCTTAATATCACTGAACAGCTTGAATTTATAGAAAGCCCAAGCTTAGATTTTAACAACACGAAAACATGATCTATTGGGAACTGATACATATTAATGATACAGATGAATTCATGTGCACACTTAGAACTAAATCAGGGAGCATAATAGCGCTACATCCTATGCTGAGCCAACTTACACAGATACAGTCTCTGTGTTAACCAAAGGGGATTTGATATTTAGCTAATAACCAAGGCTGAAAAGAGAGCATTTGTAGCTCTTATGACTCATGAGAAGGGCCATTAATCCATGTACTCATACATGTACTGTGAAAATCTTACTAACGTAAGGAGAGAATACAAACCCAAAAAAACAAGCGATGACAGTAACTGCTGGTCTACAGTGTTTAATCCTATTCGCAAAGTGGCCCTCTTTCGTTGATGATAAAGAAGATAGACTTGGCCTTCATTTCATGACCCATATTAGCAAAGTATGCCATATTATTCTCTCAAATATTCAGAAATGGCCCTTTTCCCTTTCTGGTTTTATTTTTATAAAACCATTTCTTTCAGGCCCTAACTGATGCTAGGCACCATAAGAGTTAATTATTCTACCTCTGGCTACTATTACATTCACCCCAATTCACTCCTCTGCTTCCAGTCTGTTAACATCCCATGGATCAAAGTTCAGTAGAACTATTTTAGGCTAAGAGTTCAAAATGCTACCATTCATATAACTTAACAGGAAAGCACGAGTTACTTTTAATTAATACCTTTCTGAATCATGGTGTTTCTTCCTTCTCCTTCTCCTTCCTTCTCCTCCTTCTCCTCCTTCTCCTCCTTCTCCTCCTCCTCCTCCTC
>VXBR01007649.1:276989-405363 GCA_013400215.1 Cisticola juncidis | reverse complement strand
GAAAAGAGGAGCTCGGTGCAGGAGAGCGCGCCGTGGTCAGAGCCCGGGCGGCGCTGACTCGGCTCCTGCGGAGCGCAAGGGCAAAGGAGCTCGCAGCTTCAGTTTAAGTGACAGCTCCAGCAGCATAGAATTATAATTAGGAATTCGCAATCTCTCAACACCAATACTCAAGGTGGGGTCTCCTCTGCAGTACTGAATCCAGCTGTAGGATCCGTAGCACGAGATGGACATTGACCTGTAGAGTGACCAGAGCAAGGCCGCCACGTTGCTTGGAGGCATCTCTCCTGTGAGGAACGGCCGAGAGAACTGGGATTGCTCAGCCTGGAGAAGAGCAGGCTTTGGGGTGATCGAGTTGCAGCCTTCAGTACCTGCAGAGAGCAGTACCTGTATAAGAAATATGGAGAGGGACTTTTTCCAAGAGCATGTAGTTACAGGACAAGGTAGGAAACCTTTAAACTGAAAGGGACTAGGTTTAGATTAGATACTAGGAAAGAGGTGAGGGTGGTGAGGCACTGGAATGGGTTGGAGAAGTTGGAGATGTCCCATNGCTCGGCCCAGGCTTTCCCTGAGTTTCTGCCTAGCCACAGACGTTCCCCTGCGATCGCTTCCACGTCCATGGCCACCACTGCTCCCACGCTGTTCTTCCCTCACGCTTCCCGGATTCCCCTCCCGCCATCCCGGCGCGGCACGCGGGCCGCCCGCGCTCGGGCGCCCCCTGGCGGCTGCGCCGTGAGGCGTCNAAAGGAGCTCGCAGCTTCAGTTTAAGTGACAGCTCCAGCAGCATAGAATTATAATTAGGAATTCGCAATCTCTCAACACCAATACTCAAGGTGGGGTCTCCTCTGCAGTACTGAATCCAGCTGTAGGATCCGTAGCACGAGATGGACATTGACCTGTAGAGTGACCAGAGCAAGGCCGCCACGTTGCTTGGAGGCATCTCTCCTGTGAGGAAAGGCCGAGAGAACTGGGATTGCTCAGCCTGGAGAAGAGCAGGCTTTGGGGTGATCGAGTTGCAGCCTTCAGTACCTGCAGAGAGCAGTACCTGTATAAGAAATATGGAGAGGGACTTTTTCCAAGAGCATGTAGTTACAGGACAAGGTAGGAAACCTTTAAACTGAAAGGGACTAGGTTTAGATTAGATACTAGGAAAGAGGTGAGGGTGGTGAGGCACTGGAATGGGTTGGAGAAGTTGGAGATGTCCCATCCATCCCTGAAGGTGTTCAAGGCCAGGTTGGATGGAGCTCTGAGATACCTGGTCTAGTGGAATTTATCCTTTCCCATGGCAGGAGGTTTGGGACTAGATGACCTTTAGGGTCCCTTTGAACCCAGGCAATCCTATAACATATATTTTAATATATTAATTCCCAAAAGCTATTTAAAAGCCTAAGCTGTGTAATTCTGCAGTCTTTGTATCAGGGTTGTCAATACTTTTTCAGAAATAGGGCATTGAATATGGGTGTAAGGTGAGAGATTGCAGACTGGTAATAAATATTTCTTTACTGCTGACAAAGTATTTATCCATGTCAAACACCTACCTGAGTTAAGTTGTATATAAAACTAATTCAAATGATTTTGATCTCAGCTCACCCAAAATGCCCTCAGATGGAAGTAAAAATTTTGCAGAAATAACAATGCACTTTTGAGGTGGTGCTGCTCAAACCGTGTAGAGGGACTGGCAATGGCTCCAGCTCAAGGACTGACACAGTCCTTGACTGTCCCCCTCCACAGCCTACCACTCCAGCCACCTTCCCTTTGCAGTTCCACTCACAGGACCAGCCCTTTCCTTTCCCCCTTTTAAAGTAGTTGCCTGTGACTTTTTATTAGCCATTTAGCCCTGCTCAGCTGTGCAGCATGGAGAATGCATATTTTTCCTTCTGCTTAGTGTCAGCTTTATCGGTAAAATTTGGCTGGTGCTTGATGTTCAGAGGGGTGAAGAGATGATGGGAGGGGGGAGCAGCCCAGGCCAGCTGTGTGCATACTGAGTGTTCATTTAAGCAAAGGCAAGAAAGGCACCCTGGCTGCAAAAAGTAAAATATTACTGGCTATATCACAAGGTTTGCATGTGAACATACATACACCATGCTTCTTTCACAGGATTCCTGCAGGAAATTTTGTCCTTTACTGGTTGATTCAATCCTCTGTAATGAAAAAGTTGCCCCACTCTAAACTTTCTTGACTTTTATTTTTTTCAAAGAATAGTAACTACAGAAACTAAAACAAAAGACAGAAAAAAATATACTCCAGAGTGTGTTAAAAGAACCTTTCTTGGAAAATGAAAAGCCATGGTACCACTGGAATCGGCCGAGCTTGGAAAATCAAAAGCTGTTGTAGCACTGGGATCGGCCCTTCAGAAACCTCTGAAATTTTGCCACAGCCTCCACAGCTGCTACAGAAATTCATTTGATACAGCACTGCATTCCCTTTATGGTTAATTCACACTTATCCGGTGGGTGACCTCTGCAGCTCGCAGACAGACAGGGCAGTAAGTGTGAAGTCACCTGGATCCAGAAGCAGTAGAGCTGTATTTGTATCATCTGTGTTTCCTAGTTCAGAGAGGTCCCATATGAAGTCTCAGCCTTTTTTCTCTCCCTGCCTGATCTGATCATGTCAGTTGCTGTAAAGTGCTGCACTGTTTAAGTTTTTGAGTTGCCAGAGCACCCCATTCATAGCCCTGGGTAACAGAAGCCTCAGCAAAACACAGACACCACGCACCCAAGGAAACACCTGGTGATAATCCTTATTGCATGGCTGTTATGCTTCCTAATTTACTGCTTGTCTCAGCGACATTATCTCTTTACTCTGTGCAAATCTCCTTCAATAAGCATGTCTTCTTCTTTCTAGACTTTTTTTGCAAGGTATGCATGTATTAATGCATACAAATTGCTCCCTAAAGTGTTAACTACCTTAGGACACTTTGTGATCTGATGGAATCCAGACTATGTTTGATAAGCATACAAATTCCTAGAAACTTGCTGTTCCATGTTTTAATAGTGAATATCATCATGTGACATGACAAACATCTACTTTTTGAATAAAATTATTTTACCTTACATATACAGATTTCAGGAGACCCCAGTGATACCACAGCTTTTTATTTTCCAAGAAGGATTCTTCTAACACAGTCACTACTGCTACATGATACAACCCCAGGAGCACTCCTAGAAACCTAGAGAATTGGAAAGTATTCAATCAACATATCAGTTTATTGCTTAAGCAAGATCATATTCCAGTGGAGAGAATATGAAAACCAATATACCAATAGACCACAGTCTTTTATTAACTACTGAGTGTTTTAAAACACAACAATGTGCAAAGTCTTTGTGCAAATTGAGTGCCAGGTTTCACTTTCGGACATTGGATGTTACTATTTTGATAGATTTTAAAAGATTCAGTCCAGTAAAGACAAAACTGACATATGTGCACCAGAAGAGCAAATTCTGAAAATGCACATGGATGCACAAAGAGCCCAGAATATTTATTCTTCAAGTATGCTGTGTTTTGTATGTTGTCTGATAGCTGTTAGAAATGCTCCAAGAATTACTTTGTAATTGCACTCTCACAGGATGTCCTTTTGTTTTTCACAGGAATATTCCCCAGAGTTTCTCTTTTCATTCAGATGCCTTGAGCACAACCACAGGAAGACATTATTTCCCCCTTGATACATACAGGAATATGTATCAACATAAGATCCATGCCATGCTGTTACACTAACAATTGTTCAGTAATTTATTTCTCTCTTGTTTCTCTCTTTCCAGTAGAAATATGTGATCCAAACCTGAGCAAACTGACTGCAGACATTTTTGTTAACCTTATAGGCTTTGATTCAGAATCTGTGATACAATCCGCCGTGCAGGACGGGGGTGTAATTCCATCAAGGACTTCTGGTGACCTCATAAACCATGAGAGCTGGCATGGACTTTAATGGGCACCACGTGGTTAAGTTCCCATGCATCATTTTGAAAATGTAGGGCTTCATTTGATATTGCAGAAGGATACCAGACCTACCATGTCAAATTGTTTCTCTTTCTTCTAAAGGAGCCACCCGCTTTATGTTACCATCAGTCCTCTTTGGTAGCAAATGAAATATGCCATTCTGGAAAATTAATATTTTCTCTGGCAAAATGAACTTGAAAAGTGTGTTTCATAGAAAAGCACATATTTGGGTTATATTCTTTTAAATAAACTTTCTAAAATGATGGCAGTAAATTCAAATAAAGGTGTGGTTTGTGCAGGACTGGCTTTGCTTGCAGATTTCTAAGTAAGAGACATTTAAAAAACTAATTCATACCTCAGTTAGAAGATACAGGAATATAATTATTATGGGTCAGTTGAAAAAGCAGAGCATGTTAAGCCCAGTTTAACTCAAACCCAGTAAGTTAGCTCAAATTGCTGATGGTGAATGACCTAAGTTAAAAGTTAGTTCACCTAAAGCAATTTAACTGTATTTAGTACACCCTTTCTAGGATTCTGTTGTTAGGAGTTTCCAGGGGTTCAGTAAGGTTGACTTGAAGTTTCAGTCAGTGAAATTTGTTCTGTCATCTTTGTACTGCACTCGGAGATTTTCTCTCTCCTTCTCTCAACCTACATTTCACCTGCTGAAACCAATGTTCAGCCATTGTGCAAACCTATACAAAGTTGATGGTTATCAGCCTAAAAATAATAACCTGTCTATGATTCAGGTAATTGTGGCAATACAGACATAACCTAAGCATGTCATCTCTTCTTATCTATCATATATCTCATCTATCTATAACAAGGAGATGGTCTAAAAATTGCTCATTGTGATGAGTGCATACCAGGAAGAGATCTGTCCTTCTTGATTCTGAGAGTACAGGTCTGTGAACTCTGTAGTCTATTTTTTTCTCAACATTCTAACTAATTTTGTTCTAAGATGGGTTCATAAATAACAAAATCTCTGTGGCATGGCTAGATGATGTTCCTGTATTATATAAATACTGGGATATGTTATTTTTTATTCAACCCTAGGTAACGAATCCTCTTGATAATAAAGGGGGGAAAAGGATACCTTCTACACAGAGTATCCAAAACCTACTTGCTCTGGCCTTTCTGCCACCTTAGTGTGAATTACCTGCTGTTTGTCGTTGACTGGGATAACTTTTGAACTACATGCATCACTGCTCCCTATGCTATATTGCAGTGAGAAGTCCATTTTTTAACCATGTGCATAGCTTATCCATATCTAGCATGATGAGTGCACACCTTTTAGATATTCTGTGTCCTAGAACCAGGTAGAATAACTGCATTTCTTAAGTTTAGTTTAAATCTTATCTTAAACAACTACAAATGTGGATGTAGGAGAGAAGGTTGATTCTCTGGTCTTGCTATCATAGTACAGTATGCATAAATTTGATACAAGAAGTCCCCTCTTAGTGACACTCAGAATTATTCCAGTTGTAATCTCATAGCTGTATGGTTAATAAATTACAAGCATATGGAAGACTGTAACAGCCTTGGGATGCAAGTTGTACTGTACTAGGTTAGATAGTTTGTACAGGAGGAGGATCCCTAAGGCTTGTTGAAAAAATAGATGCATCTTCTCTGTACTCCATGAAAAATGATGTATGTTTTTGGTTTGTTTGTACTACTTTCTCCACATGAAACGTGTATTTGGTCCAACAATTCTGTGGTTTCCTCACTTTGTGATAATAATTAACACCCTCACTGAAGTCTAAGCAGTGATGACATTTGTTTAGGGGCCTGACTCTGATTTTTGTTGCTGTTTTTGCCTTATGTTACTTTCAATATGCAATTGAAACCATTTTTGAGAATCGAAAGGTTCAGAGGTTGTTGTTTTCTTGGTCTGGCTGACCATTTAGAAACTCTGTCATGCAATATATCCTTCAGCCTTTGTGGAAACACAGCCTCTCCAGCCATATGGGATGAAGTTGATAGTAGCAAGCTCAATCTAAAGCCAGCAATGCAGGGGTCTAAAGTTTTGGGGTTTGGGGTTTTTTGGGGGAGTTTCTGCCTTTTTTTTTCTTTCCTGAAGAAACTGAGACATTGCAGTAAAAAAGTAAAACAGTCATAAAATAACTATTTTTAGGAGGTAAATGTGTTAGGAGACAAAAAAGAGAAAGAATATATTAAACCTTACTTAAAAGATTCCTGAAGCTTTGGGGAAAATTATTTTAAGAAATATGACAATGGTTCTCTACTCTCCCCAGTAATCTTATAAAAAAGATTAATAGCTTTGGAGTAGATGTACATATTTTGAACTTCCTTTCTGGACAGAACACAAAGAAAACCTGGCTTGTTTGTGGTTGTGGAAGAATCATAGGTGGCTTTGTGTAAGAAAGGCAGGTAGCTGCCAGGGACATCCAAGCCTCCTTCCCTTTCCCTGGTCTTTTTTTCTATAATGACTTTTTTCTATATGCTGTCATTTTTTTCCTGATTTTCCTAAATAAAGTGAAATGTCAAATCAGCAGAGAATCAAAATGTATTTATAAAAAAAACAACCAAAAGGGCATCTGATGTTTTACAGACATTCCAACACCTTCGGGAAATTTGAACTCACACCAAAGGGTCTGATATTCATTTGAATCTCCATCTGTGCTGAAGCACATGTGTGCACACAACACACATTGAACCACTACAGTGGAAAAAAAAAATCCCTGCTCTTAAATTATAGCAGCTCTCTACAATTCTTCTGTAACCACAAAGGCTTTGGTAGTTTTGAGACATTGCAGTGGCTTCGGGTGATCTGATCACAGAGCTTAGTTTTGTTAAAGAAATCCCTTTGCTGAAAGATATGGAAAAGCTGCAGGAGAAACACAGGGAGCTGCAAGTTCACAGCATGAGGGTTTGGGGTAAAGGGGAAGGGTTCAAGAAGCTGTTGTGGCAGCAGACACCCTACAGCCAGAGTTAACGCTGGAAACACTGCAGTTTTAGTTCCCTCACCAGAAATCCCCAAGCTCGAAGGAACGGATATAGTCATTAGTCCTCAATGGGAATATGACCTTTCCCTTTAAGTATCTGTGTGATGCTTTTGATCCTTTTGCCTCTCTCTAAGGGACAGATTAAATATGTGGCACAATGTCTACTCCTGAGTGAGGATTAAGCCTGGCTTTTGGAAGCAGAACTATATTGCCTAACCCATCACCATTTATCACATTCTCTGGGGACCTGTTCTCCATTTTTCTTCCCCTCCCCCTAAACTTTTAGAAAATTCCCCTTCTCTGGGGTTTAATATTGATCTCAGCTGCGTCAGCCTTGGCTTTACTGTAGTTACTTCTGATTTTACACTGAAACAGGTCCTAAGTCTCAGATATCTTGTTAAACAAAGTGCTATTCTGAGGCTCAGCTCTTAAGCAACCTGCACTTTCTTCACCATATTTTTGTGTTTGAATTTTAATAACAAACACCTTAACATGATTTATAGTTTCGTATCACCCTGTATTTCAGTGGAATTCCCTGAGGATAACCCTTGCCTTTTCGTACTTGTATTCTGATTTAATGAAGCAGTGAAACATATGATTACCTTCAGGACCTGTGTAAATGCCATTAACTTCGATTAAGCCTAAGAACATGCTTTAGTGCTTCACTAACCAGAGGTGCATAAGGCTAACCTGCACATAAATGTTTTGCTGAATCAAGTCTTAGTGTTTTATTAATTTTTATTACTGTTTCTCTTCTACTCTCTCTCATGGTATAATAATTTTGCTTTTCTAGTATCCTTGCATGCTGCTTCCAAGTTAGAAGTTACACTGGGACTGAAGGTCTCATTCAAGAGAGGATAAAATTAATCCGTTCTGCAGCTGTGAACCAGAGAAGTCCCAGCAAGCTTCCCAGTAAAATGAAAAAGTGATGGTATGCCACTCTGGCTCATAAAAATGTAATTTAAGCATTGCCCTCTCAATAAAAATATCACATTTAGGACACAGTAATCCCCTTCTGAACCTTATCTTACTTTTCAACAGCTCTTTGGACTCTTAGAATTGATGCACTTTGAATTTCCTGTTGGTCAGGTAGCATGACTTTCTTTCAGCTCCCTCCCACAGCCACAGCTTTGCGCGTCGTTCTAAGCAGGCAATATCCAGTCACAGGCAGAAAGCAGAAGCGGTGGTCTAAAATTCAGTAAATTTGGGAGCTTTAAGGTACTTAGTTGACATACTAAGTTGACTTTGGAACTACTGCTGCTCAGAGCTGTGGCCTTTGCAGTATTATACCAAAATGAATGAAACTTCAAAAATGCTTTTCAATTGTTTTCTCAAGACTCCTGCCAGAATCTTTGCCTTCTTTAATACTTTTTTCTTTTAATCAGCTCCTGATTTATGGCAAGAAATCACCAGACACCTAGGTTCTTTGGGCTTATTAAAGCAGACAAATACTCTGGTGTTAGAAAATCATTGTAAGAATATATATTTTTTCCATATTAGACTGAATCATTGTAGGCAAGTGCCCCAGTTCTCCTTCCAGTTATGGTCTGGAGGTATTTTAGCACAAGGGAAAAAATAACGCTTTCCAGTTTCTGGGTCAGTAAAGCCAATGTTTTCACTGGGGGCAGAAGGTTGATTCCTTTCCTTACTGTGTCCCCACAGTATTCTGCATTTTACCTATATCAAAAGATCTTCTTGCCCTGCCTTAGCATGTGCAGTGTAGTTTATCTTCCAAATAGGAGTCATCTTTCCAGCTTCCATGTCTGAGCTGCACTGGTGATTTATATGCTCACTGTCTGTTTTCCCAATGTCTTTCCTGGCTGTCTTGTATCTCTCCCCTGTGGAGCACTGGGCCTTAGAATCATTGCAGTAAGGACAGGCAATCAGTCTTCTTTAGATACATAGTGGATTTTACTGGTGCCTGAGTCTATAGAACGTGCCAATGTCTTATGTGGTTCTGGAAGAGAAACCTCAGAAAAGTGTGGAGTTTTGGTTTGGATAACAGAGGAGCTGGTTGTGACTTTGTTAAACAAAGTATTCTTTTCTTATTGTTCCTTTCATCAGATAATGCTGGGAATAGATGAACAAGTTTCAGAAGGAGTTTTGGAGCTGCAGGGTGGTGTTTCTGCTCAAAATCACAGAGCCATGCATTAGCTTTGGACTCTCTGGAAGCAGTCTCCTTGCAAAACACAGCTCTGCTTCGTTCAGATAAGAATATAGAGATGGCCACATCAGGCAGCCCAAATGCCTCTCCAGCCCTGCAGCCTGTCTCACAATAGTCAGTGGTGTGTGTCTGCCAAATATATACTGAAATTTTCTGTGCCTGTGCAAATTGGGGTAAGTCATGTGACATGTCTGCAGTTAATCGTCCTTGATCTTTTTCCCCATGAATATTTCTAGCCACTCTACACACAATATAAAATTGTAGCACTGGCGACATCCTGTAAAAATAATTCATAGTGCTTGCATGTACCTTGTGTGAAGTGTCTTGAATGAAGGATCTCTGCTTTGGTCTTGCCAATTACTATTTTATTTGATAATCTCTAGTTCTTATATGAGAAGAATACACCAACTATTATTTCTGTTCACCTTCTTCTTGCCATTCAATGTTTTATTAGGCCTATATTACTGCTTCTCTATCCAGAACAATCCTGATCTGCTCAACCTTCTTCATACAGAAACTATTTCACACCTTTCTCTTTCAATGAAATATATCTGAAACAATTCCAGTACAGTCTCCTGTCTGTATCATATCAAATGTGCATGGTCTAGCCTCAGGCTACTGAGGGATTTCTGGTAAATAAAGACTTGAATGTTATCTGAAGCAAGATATTCCCTGTGGTTTTAGAAAAGTTGAATGCTTCAGTCAAAGAAGACATGGATAGTCCTTTCCTTTCAGTGGTTCAATAGATATTTTTTTAAACAAAGAATATTATTATTTAATACCCAAAGAAAAGATAGGAGAGTCTGAGATCATCTCTATAGCCAAAAGTGTTTGACTTGGAAATAAAAATCTTTGGAGTGTCCGAGCTGCCTGAATTACCAGGTTAATTCTTTCAGTCTGAAACAAGGCTTTCTTTTGCTTAAAAGTCTTTGGAGTGTCCGAGCTGCCTGAATTACCAGGTTAATTCTTTCAGTCTGAAACAAGGCTTTCTTTTGCTTTTCTCTTTGAAAGGCTCTTACTTCATCCCACCAAAGCATGAGGGGTGAAGAGGGTAAGAAGAGAAATATAACAAGGGACAGCAAAACAGCCAGCTCTAACCTCTGCAGTGACAAGTGAGACACAATTTCATAAATTGTATGTTTGGCCTGAAAAACTTTTCTTCAATTCACTTGCCTAAATATGGATTATGGGGGCCATTTGATACAAAACAAGCTACCTGGGACACCAAATTTTCTCTTCACACACAAGGAGAAGCTGGGTCTTTCTGAACAGACAGCTAGTGAGCTGGCTGGGTATCTTCAGGGCTTAGAAGAAACACAAAAGACATGTTTGGCAATTGTATTCCACAGCTTATTTCTTTCATTCTGGTTTTCACTGTCTGTGCCCTGCATATTTGTTTGAATTTACAGGTGTAGTACAAGTCAGGTACAACACCCATTTGGGTACAGTTCTGCTCATTTGTAAAGGATGTGCACAAAATTCCGTTCCTTAAACAGTAGAAACAACAGATATTGATTGTAACTTACTTGCT
Organism: Cisticola juncidis; assembly: GCA_013400215.1. NCBI lineage: Eukaryota > Metazoa > Chordata > Aves > Passeriformes > Cisticolidae > Cisticola > Cisticola juncidis. The sequence continues at coordinate 394,772 of VXBR01007649.1, read as the reverse complement.
TTCAGCACTCAGGTTGATGTTTCACCTTTCTTTGGAAGTCTACACTCTTGTGACTGTTTCCTATATTTGTCTTACTTGTTTTAATGATCTTAAGGCAGTCATTCAGCCTTGTATTAGATTCAGGGATTCTAGGTCCATTTGATTTTGGCCAAGGTTAGACCTCCCTGTGTCCTTGGGTATTGTTTTCTGCTGTTTCCAGGTATGTCTATACATAAATACATCTTTCACTTCACTTGCTGAATCCAGGCACTTTATATACATCAGTGATAGGTTGTTGGTGACAGCCTTGAAAACCTCCCATCTTATAAGATTTACTCAGAAATTCAGAAGTTACTAAAAGTAGAGGATATGGAGGAGTCAAATGCCTGCAGTTGAACAAAGCAAAAAGACTATCTAAGCAATCCAGTAAGGTATACAGATGTCCTTTAACTCTTGTTAGTTGTCAATGATGTATGAATGCATTTCAAGATTCACTTCTATTTTGTGAGTTAATTGAACCAGATTTAAGTTCTCTCACCAACCCTACTTTTTCTGCTCATTAGACTCTATATGAGCAGCCATAACATCATGTGTTGTTGGAAGGAATCTCTGGAGATTGTGTATTCCAATCTCCTTCCAGTTAAAGCAGGCTACTCAGAGCTTGGTGCAATCAGCCTTGGTGTATCCTGGGAAGGACTCTGTTGACTCTCTGGCCAGCCACTCTTTGTTTATTCTACATGTAGTCAGAATTTCATGTGTTCCAACTTGTGCTTCTTGTGCTGTGGCCTTCTGAGGGCCACAGTATCCTGCAAGAGGCAGAGCAGGTTACCAGTCTGGATACCTGTGTGTGTTACAGGGTGATTTTAGCCTTGAGTGCTGTGTGTGTTACAGGGTGATTGTAGCCTTGAGTGCAGACACAGAATTTGGGTGTGTATTGCCTGTGTAATAACAATTTCTACCTCAACTAAAATGAAAGGTTTGCAAGAGAATCACATCTTGTCTAATGACTTGAGCTTAGGAAATACAGATTGATTTGAATATTAGTAAAGTTTTGCTCTTTGGATTTGTATTCAATGTTCACTTCCTTGAACAAGGAAGTGAACAGACAGATGAATGGGGAAACAGCACTATTACTACTGTTTTATTTTTGGAAAATCAAACTAAAATGCTATTTTTCCTTTCAAAAATATATGTCTTTAAATCCATTTCCTAATAAGAAGAACCTTAATGAATTTACATTTTTAAAAAAGTTCTTTTAAAGTGCAGAAGTGGTATTGGATTTTGCAGGTTTTAAGAAAATTGTATTCTGTGGTATGTTATGAATGGCTGAATGTGTTGTCTCTGCTGCCAAAAATGTTGGAAAAGTCCCCTGCAAGTTTTTGTCCTGACACAAATACTGGTCTCCCCAAGAATATGTGGGCATTATTCAGAGTCTAGCAGAGACCATGGTTCATTCTCAGTAGGCAGTTTTGGAACATAAAGAGGATTTGAACAGATATACACACTCTACTCGATATTGTTAGCCTTAATGGGAAAGAATATTCATTTGCCTGTTAAATTCTACTTATACATACTTTGACATCTTTTACCAGATGGAAGTAAACCATTTCAATTAATGTAATTTATTATATATATAATTATAGAATTTATTTCTGGTAGACCTATTTTCGAAAGTCTCACAATTCCCAGTACAGAAGGAAGACTCAATTTCTGATCTCAGCAGTTTATCTCTCCTCCTTGTTGACTACAGGCTATTACATGATGGTGGTGTTAATTTACTTTCCTCCCTTTGCCATAACTAAAAGTAGATTTTTTTTTTGTCAAAGGTCTTAAATCATTCTCAGCAGCTAACAGTTACTGATTCATTATCTTTTCTAGAATAGGAATAAGAAATAGAACTATGTTCGTGGAGTGCGGTGAACAGTTGTGAATCCAACATAATCCTTTGACATCACAACAAATTTTGCATTCATTCATGGATTGAGCAGATATATTGTGCATCTAAATGCCTGGTCTTCGGAGATTTAAGGGCCTTGAACTCATATCATCTGTAGAATTTAGTGCCATCAATCATTTTGGATCTAAATTCCAGAAATTTCAGTAGATTAAAATTATGATTACCCTTAAGTATTTTACTTCTGATTTGTAGTGACTAACTTGTTCCCTATGTTAGGTGCCTAGATTCCCATTACTGTTTCAAACCAGTATCTAGAATAGTGGACCAGCTGACCAAGGAAGCTCCTAAAATCAAAAGGAAAACAATGAACTGCCCAGAGTACATGAATAGATAGTACCCATTTCCTGAAGATAAAATTATGTCTCTAAATTATTTTCAATGGTATGAAATTCAAAAGAGGATAGAGGATAATAATGTCTGCTTTTTATACATAATTATAACTGCACCAGAACCAATATGCATCAAATAATGTCAAATCCCAGTGAGAAGAATTACTTCCCAAGTGTTTCTGTTGGCACTGTTGAAGACTGCGTCTGCGACTGTATTTTTAGGAATATGTGTCTTGCCAGTCTTGTACTAAGAGAAGCAGCTGGGTTGTGTCCTACAGGAGATTTAAGCATACCTGTGTGACACAGATGTGTGACAGAGTGCAGCTAACAAGTACAACCAGGAGATGCAGCAGTCTGTGTCAATTTGAGCAGAAGGGAGGACAGAAGGGGGCCAGGAACTGTGGAGGGTGGTATACACACTCTCAGCAATAGTGCTGATCTCTCGTGGGGCAGAAACTAAAGTATCTTCCTCTGTCCTTAACTTAACCTGAATTCCCAAGGGTGGATAGAGCTTTGCAGGTTCACGGTTGCAGGGACGCCTCACTGAGGTATCCTGGTTTCAGCTGGGATAAAGCTAATTTTCTTCTAGTGGCTGATACAGTGATGTGTTCTGGATTTAGTAGGAGAATAATGTTGATGATACCCTGAAGTTTCAGTTGCTGCTAGCACTGCTTACACAAAGTCAAGGACTTTTCAGCTGCTCACCCCACCCAGCCCCACGAGCGAGTAGGCTGGGGGACACAGTAAATTGAGGGGGATCACAGCCAAGACAGGTGAACCCAGCTAACCAAAGGGGTATTCCATAACATGGTGTCATGCACAGCACATAAACTATGGAGAAAGCAGGCTGGGGTGCACTGCTTAGGAACTGGCTGGGCATAGGTTGGCAGGTGGAAGGAAGTGCATCACTTGTTCGTGTATTCTAATTATTTTTGTAATTATTCTTATTAGTATTATTTATTTTTAATTTCCTTCCTTTCTTCCTTCATTCCTTCCTTCCTTGTCCTATTGCTGTCTTTATCTCAACCCGTGATTTTTACTTTTTCTCTGAATTCCCTCCCCATCCTGCTGTGGGGGTGGATGAGTGAGCTGCTGTGTGGTGTTTAGCTGCCTGCCTGTCATGATATGATGCTGGGGCTGGAGGAGATGGTGTCCTTGGCTGCAGGAAGTGTGCACTGAGTCACTAAGTAAAAGAGCTGCAGGAGGGCTACAAACGGCATTGCATCAGACACAAGGAAAGGAGTTTGATGAGATCTTATCCAAAACCTTGTAGCTGCAAGAGCTTGAATTCCAGTTGTATGAAGAGAAGGGCAGGCAGAGCCAGAGCTGGGAACTTTGCCTAGAGCAGACCCTGAGCTTGCCCAGCCTGAGCCCCAGCAGCACAGGAAACAATCACTACACTCAAACAGAGGAAATCACATTTAAACATCAGAAGAAAAAACCCTCATGGTGGTTAGGGTAGTCAAACACTAGGATAAGATCCTTGGAAAGTTTGTGGAGTCTCTGTAGCTGGAGATATTTGAAATTGTAGCTGAACATGACCCTGAGCAACCCGTGCTCTAGCTGAGCTTGCTTTGAGCAGAGATTCGTAGTAGATCTTCTGAGGCCCCTTCCAACCTCAGCAATTCTGTTTTTCTTTGTCATAGTGGAAAGTTGTGAAGATAAATCAAAAGAGGATAAACAGTCAGTGAGGATCAATAAATTACAAGCTTCTGGTACCCAGACGTTTTCATTAAGAGCTAGTTGAAGTACATGTGACCTGTAAATTTCTGTGCAGGCCATATTCGTATGTGGAAAACATCTAGTTTCTTGATCCAGATGGAACATAAGGAAAGTCTATTCAGGGCATCCATGACCAGATGTGGGGTTCAAGAAGCACAATTGAATATTGAATATGAAAGCAGTTAGGGCACTTAGACACCACCTCATTGAGGTGTAAATAAATGTTTTAATTTTTTTTTTTTTTAATTTTAATTCTTGAATTTTCTGTATATCTGTGCTTTTGTTGCTCAGGATATTAATGATTTTCCATCTTCAGGCTTAACCATGCACAAGCAAGAGAGGAGTGAAAAAGTTCACATCCACCTCCAAAAGAGAAAACAAAAAGAGATTTTTGTCTGTCTTTCTGTACATTTCTACCTTTGAGGCCATATCATTGCTGATGCTCTGTGCCAGCAGCCCTGCATTCTTAATTTGAATATGTATGTAAAATGGATGACCCTCACCTTCCCACAGCTGTGCAACTATCATAACTTCAAATAATGTTTTACAGCTGGGGCACAGGGCTGAAAGACTACATGTGGTTACTTACTTCTTTATATATGGTATCCTTCAGTTCCAGTACGTGTCTGATGTTCCTCAGTAGGGTGGATATTGACATACAGTATTTTGCTCCCCTTTAGCTCTCACACTTCCCTTTTAACCAGATGTACCAAGCTCTTTCCTAACCTAGTCTGTCTCTACTACTGTGTATGCTGACACCAATGGACTTGTGAGTAAGTGGGCCTGTCAGCAGTGGATATTTTTCTTCTCCACTGTCATTGGAATAATGACATCTCTTTCTTTGTATGGTTTTGTGTCCTACAACTCAATAATCCAGTGCAGATCTCACTGTCTGACTGCAAGACACCAGTCTGTAATTCGCCTAATAAGCCTAAACAAAGGAAATCCCTAGACTTAAGGACAAGAATGGGTCCTGCATTCTTCATATTCTGCAGACCAGAGAGCAAAATTGGTCTCCTCTTTAAAGTCAGAATCATTACCCATACCTGTATGGCCAGATTCTTTTAAAATGTAGCTAACAATATTATACATAATTATTTTACAATAGCAAGATTTTATTTGCTGTTTTATATGTTTTCCTTGGTTTTTTTTACTTTAGGAGAAGAAGAATATAAATGTTCTAGAGGAATACATGCTGAAGATAGCTTTCAGCTGCTGCGCTCTTAACTTAAGCCAAGTGCCTTGGAAGTGCAGGTATGTTTACATCTGGGTTTTATTTCTGGCCCACCTCTAATAAAGATGCAACAACGATAAAGCAAAACACAACACAACATGATAATATATGGCACATAATAAAGAACTGCCATAAGTACACAGGGGGCTCGATTTTGCTTTCACTCTATCTCTGCAAAACTCCACTGTTCATGGCTAAACCTTTACAATTGTCAGAATTCCTTGTGGTTCAAAAAGAGACATTTTCCAGAATGATGAGGTCACTGGTTCCCATTTGCCATTCCACAATATTCTGTTTATTCCTAGAATCCCTGTTCTTTCAGCAATAGCTGATGCTCTCTGTAGCTGTTACTCCTGTGGGAATTGAGACTTTAAACATTCATTAAAAAGTGAATTGCTATTGTTGACAAAATACAGATGGCCAAGCATGAACTACTGACACCTATGAGCACAGTTTCAGTGCAGTGCATGGCGACATGGCCATGTGAGTGCTCTGGTTGCTTTTACCAAACCAATGTGTGTCCTTTGTTACCAGAGTGGCCCCAGTGTGTGCTTATATTCCTTTTCCTAAGTATGGCACAAGCTGTTAAAGTAATTTCTTTAAAAAATGAACTGAACTTATTTCTGCTTTTGAGAGTGAGAAAAGATATACTCTTTCACAGCAGAACTATTAGTGGACAATACTCGTACAAGGCTCAGCTCACAAGATAATTACCCTGAGTCAAAGCTCTGCTTCAGGCTGCTGCAAACATAACACTCGATGAGTCCCAGAGGCTCTGTCTAAGCCTCTGGGTGGGGTGTGCTCCATAACCAAGTCCTTGATCATCCGGGGGAACCTGGCTGGGCCGGAAACTGGAGTGTGGGGGCGAAGGCTTGAAGGGAGTGAGCGAGAAGCCAGGGTGCAGCTGGGGCACACACAGACACACAGACACAGACACAGACACAGACACACACACGGCTGTAGGCACTGCAAGGCACACCCGGCTTCCGCAGGTTAGACTCAGCCATTGCTTTAAATCAGCCATGCATTTAAATAGTTCATTAAGCTGCGGCCGACAGACAGTCTCTGAAGACTGCAGTTAGATGCTACACCTGGGTGTAGCATGCAGCATTACACTTGCATAATAATATGTACTGCAGTCCAGGTTAACATGTGGAAAAAGCTGAGGGAAGGCTCAGGCATTTAACATTTTCAGCTTTGGGAATACTGTGTGGTAAGCTAACACTGAGACAACAGGATGAATCTGATTGTAGTTTTTTGCATCTTTTTCAACATTTCTAGAGATAGAATTTTGGGTAGAGAGGTAGAAATTGCAAACCTCCATTGAGCTTTAGGGTATTTGGGGCTTAAGTTTTTCTTGTTTTATATCTTCTCCTATCTTCTCCTCATCACCATTATAACTTACTTTTTCCCCCCCACTCTTATATTTATGAGTAACATTTTTTCACTGTTTTTCTACTGGTATATTCAAACTCTTCTTTTTGCCCTCCTCTTTATTTACAGTTTTGTGGTCCTCTTTTCTCCCTCATAGTTTGTTTGGTTTTTTGGGTTTTTTTTTTGTTTGTTTTGTTTTTGTTTTTGTTTTTGTTTTTGTTTTTGTTTTTGTTTTTGTTTTTGTTTTTGTTTTTGTTTTTGTTTTTTCCCCAGCTTTTGGTTCTTTTCAAGGTGTGGAAAATTGCAACTTACCATTGTTTTTCTCTAAATCTCCAAATGGTATTTCCCATCTATTGTGTCTGCATGCATATGCGTGTTTGTGTGTGCATAAGAGAGAGGAGAGGAGATACTGTAAGGCTGCCAACAAAAATCAAAATTGGAGGAGACAGGAGAGCAGAGGGAGTAAGAGACTGTCTTATTGAACTTGGAGAGGAATGAGGCCCACCTGGGGCTGAACTAGCCATTGGGAAGATTAAGGAAATAAAATAATTACGGAAAGTTAGTGCTGGAATTGTGAATGAGCCTGAGAGACCTGGCTGAGGCTCAGGAACTGGGAGTGGTGGCTGCCTGAGCTGAATCAAGTGCTCACTCAGAAATGGAACAAATAAGGATAGAGTAGACACACTAAGAAATTGTACTTTTGTACTTTGACTTAACTTTTTTAGCCTTATGAATTGAAAGAGGATGACTTTTTCTTTTCAGAAGAATGGAATCTGAAAAATACAAGCCCAGGTCTATTTGGTGAAAATTTTTTATAGTACTATGACCAAATACTCAGAAATAAGAACACAGTCTGTAAGGAATAGCTCCTCCAATCTTTGACCTTTCAAATCAGAGCAAGTTCTTGGCATCGATGCAGTGAAACACAAATGGGGTCAGCACAGTTAAAACAGACATAGCTGTGAACTTAAGGTTCCTGTTTCTCCCTGTTTTTTCATAAAGAAGACTTACGATAATCTCTTTCTAACTGAGTGGGTGTTGTCTGCTTCTGAAATGCATTATCCCAAAGCTAATGCTAAAATGTAAAGAACAGGACAGTAGACTGAAAATTCATTTTTTGCATAATCATCCAAATGACTCTAGTACACCACAATGAGAATTTAATGCTTCATCTTTTACTCTGTGGTTTTTGGATTCCTATTCCTTTAAACTTTAAAAAGTTCACAGAAAAAAATGCACTTCAGTCAATAAAAGTATCTTTTAGCATGCACATTTCCTTAAAAAATAAACCCGAATTATTTAAAAATCATCTAGTTTAGCTTCCTAACACACTTTTCATGATATCAAGTAGATTTATTTCGTAGGATGTGTATTATTAAGTCATAAATGAAGTGTGTCTATAAATTTAGAACCAGTTCCTCAGCCTCAGCTAGCATAAATAGTCACAAGTTCTGCTTATAAGCAGTAGAAGTAAACTACTTGAAAGGTGCAAAAACTTGGTGGACAAGATGAAAATGAGAAGATCAGCACATGTTTCATTGTCTTTTATCTGGGTTGATATATCCATTTGAATATACAAACAATCTACTTATGCCTTGTTTATTACATAGTTTCTTTGTAAATATCCCTTAATAGCTTTTTAATTGTTAACATAATGACTGGACTTGGAGTTTGATGATGCATATGCAAGTCTTGTAATATTATGGCATATAAAAAGTTTGTAAATACAGGGATATTTTGAGACTAGTCTTGTATAATAATATGGTAGGTAGTATGAAACTTCCTTATGAAAGGGAAACAAGTTTAATCATTCAGTAATAAATGAAATACAAAATTGTTGTATTCTAAATGCTGATGAATACCATCAACACTTTACACTAAGGGATTTGAGAAAAGATGGAGGAGGAGTAGGATAGCAGTGATCAGGGTCACATTTTTTTATTGCAAAGAAAAAGAAAGAAGTAATAAAAAGAAAAACATCTCTTTTAATGGCTGTGTGCTACTTTTTTTCTGATCACAACTTGCACCACTGATACAGTAAACAAAACTGACATGAGAACATGTCATTATGAGCTGTCACAACTCATGCTACCAATTTTTGTAGGTCATACAGTCCTTACCAGACCACTGCAGAAAGCATATGATTTTGAAATGCTTGGAGGGGCCCAGCAAATATTAACTTAAGAATTATTAGTTGTGGGTCGAAATAGGCTGAAGGCATTTCCTGCTGTGAACAACACTTGGAAGTTTTCCTTTTGCAGTACTGTAGAAAACAATGGCAGAATTTATGCAGCATTCATAGACAGCAGAAATCCCCAGACACTTCAGAAATGCTATCAAATTAAAACTACTCTTCAGTAAGGCTTCATATTTTGTTTTTGTTGGCTGTATAACAATAATTCAAGTGTGAATGTAAAATTAATCTTATTTACTTGATTGTTGAAGTGTGGATATTGTGAGATACTGAAGTGAATTTTTTAATATTTATTTTCTGTTCTGGTGGAGGTGGTAAAGACTTTCTAAATTATAGCTGATGAAAATGCAGTCAGGAACTGTGGACATGGCCTACCCTGAAATCCCACAATCAAGCCTCCATGTCTCTCTGACCTGACTGGTTGCTATTAAACCTGTGTATTCTCCGTTTCTGATAGATTCAGTTCTGTAAATCTTGTCAAACACTACTATACCCAGGAGGTGCAATAGGAAAATCTCAGCTTATGTATTTGGGAAGAGCTATCTCTGAGTCCTGTATGTTTGTTGATGGCTCCATACCACTCAATGTGAGTCCAGATCATGCTTTTACTTGCTATGGTAACTTTGATGAATATTGACCTGCAGGCTCTGAAGGGAGTTTGACACTATGCTGTCCTAACCACATTTACTCTCACTGGGGGAGACCTAGAGATGGAGAAATATCCAGGTTTTCCCCACATCTATGCCAGACCAAACAATAGCATGTAGGCATCACCTGGGTGCTTATTTTCCTTTTCTCTCTGTCACTGGAGGCAGGCTTATGGAAGTTAGCAAAGGTTTTAGTGGAAAACCCTAACAAACAGCTGCTACAAATGAGCAGACGTAAAGGTTAGTATGTTGGCCGTTCAGGCAGAGCAGATTATTGCTTATGATCGATGCAGGAAGATGATGTGAATCCTGCTCCCTTTTCTTATTTGCCCCAGGGAAAAGGCTATTCTGAAGTCCCTCTGATTTAGGGCCATGCTAGTGAGACAGGCTTACCACTCTGAGTTATCATTCACATTTTCCTTTAAGTCCACAGATGAGGTTTCTTAAAAGATTTTGAATGTTTGAATCTGAATGTATTTAAGACTGAATATTGTGCTCCATTCTTGTGGAAAGGTGTTGAGAAGCACTGTCATCTGTTTGAGAGATCACACTATTTCTGCATTTAAATTAAGTGGTGTAGGCTTCCAAATGGTTTTTGTTATCAGTATAAGAAATGGGATGGACTGGGCTCAAGAGCAAATGGGTACTATAAGGCTGGCTGGCTGAAGAAAAGAGATTGAAAAATTAGCAGAGATTGATTTAATGATGTAGCAATGTCTTGAAGAACCAGCAATGTCAGTCTTCTTTTTCCTTTTGTTTGAAGACTGAGAAAAGGAAGCATTTTCCTCTTTCTGTATGTCCAAATAGATTAGTGTACATGAGATAAGAAATTCTACATAACAGCTTTTACTTATGTCTAGGTAACAGTGAAACTTCACTTGGCTTATGTTAATAAAACTGTGTACTGGATTTGGTAAAATCCCCATCTAACCCCAGTCAAATACAGAGCTCCTCTAAAGACAGACTCATTTTTTCACTAAGCTTAAGAAATATGTGAATACGTTATTAATCTTAAAATATTCTCTGTGCACAAGGAATAAAACGCTTAGCACTTAATTGAGTTGGGTATATTACTGGGTTTTAGTGCCACCTAATTTATTTGCAATCAAACCCACTTTTATTGTTTAGTATTAATTTGCATAACATGAAGCAGAGGAAGAAAATAATTGTTACATTAGTACTACTTCTAAGGAGTCATTAGAATTTACTTGATTTTCAGGATTAGCATGGATTTAGATTTGCTTGCTCCTAAAGTTGGAAATAGAAGAACCTTTCATTTTCAAAGTACAGGAAGCAAAAATATTCTCTAAACTCTATCATAACAGTGGAAAAAAAAAAATTCCCGTCATTAAGAAATACAAATCAACACTTTTTGTAGAACCTGTATTGATTTTGACCCAATGAGGCAAAGCTTCTTAGAGAGATAAAAATGCATTGTTATATTTGCAGGGGAGAAGGGGAAGAGGAATGACTGACTGACAATAGGCAAATTTACCTTCTGTCCTTGATTGTAAGTGGGACATAATAACATTTTAAGTTCTGGAGCAGCTGGAGAATTTTTACTGGAAGCCATTCTAAGCAGTGGCTGGAATAGGCTGCATGGGATCCTTATCTGTCCCAAAACTCAAAATGTGATCGAGGGCACTTAGGAAAATGTTTGGTTGTGTTGGAGTTTGCCCAAGTACAAACCCTACTAGGAAAGCCAATGATTTCTACTGTCTTGGGAAGTTTTTGTATCAGGACTTTACAAAGCCTCAAGTAGGACCTATTGTACTGTTTGAAAGCGTAGGAGGGAATGAAGTTTGATGTGCTGGATATTTTATTTAAAGAGTTAATAAACTGACATATGTTTATACTTACTACTGATAATCTTCCTTTGGAAATCCATCTAACTCCTCAACTGTACAAAATTGGCATCCTATATGACCTAAATTGGATTTGAAAATGATATTTGGATAAAAATCAAAAAAATACATCCTACTGGTTATATATGATTGCTTTATTATGTTTGATAAGAATGAAAAGCCAAAGGATTTGACAGTCCCAGAGACTGGCATGTAAAATGAAATTCCTGAATGTAAATTAGACAGATTAAACTATCCTTTAAAGACTCTTGATGGAGAGAAGGATATATTTAAAATCCAATAAACTTCAGACCTCCTTAAAATGGCTTAAAATGAGGTCCCAAATGCTTGCTAAAAAGAAACTCCGCTGGTTTTGATTTAATAAAAAAATTGTGGATTCTAATTTGAAAAAAATGCCGTCACTGTATTCACCTTGCAGAAGTAAATATGAAACCATATGGAGAAGTATATTTCCACAAATTTATTCCAGTTTAAGATGAATTAAGTGTATGTTCTACTTTGTAATCAACAACAAATTCCTTGTATTTCTCTACAACTATTAAAGAAAATAATTTCAGCTTCTGTATGAAATAAGAAATGCATAAAAATAATGTGCTTTTGATAGAAGTTCTGAATTGATATCTTCATAATTTTTTGTGAGATATAAGTGTCATAAGTAAGGATGGGGTATTTTTATGTTACTAAGTTGCGTATGTGATTGGCTGCACTGGTAAAAGAGCACAAAAGAGTCTTTGTTATACTCTCAGTAGAGCTATTTATACATTGTGACTTACTGTGTCCAAAGACTGCTTCTTGCTTCCGTTAAAAAGTAGTCCCTCCAAATAAAATACAAGCCATAAACCCTGACATTACTCAAGCCCTGTCTATTGAAACAACAACAAAAAACTTACACATGATTTTGCATTGCCAATATAGAGTTCTCTTGAGTTTACTTAAATACAGTTCCAGATGAAGCATACTGTGAAAGCAATGCCTTCCATACCTAAAGAAGCAGAGAGACTTTTCATTTGGTTCAAAAATAATGATGGTCCAAGAAATCAGGTGCATCTACAGGGTATAGCTGAAGCTGGGAAAGAGCGCAGCACTTCTGGTCATTGCATAGACCATAATCTCTGTAGTCAGCAAATACTCTTTTTTGTGTTGTGCTTGAAGACCCTTGCAGGAAACCTGATATATGCTTTTTGTCTTTCTGAAATTTTAATGGAATCAAACAACATAAACAATAACTATGTCTGTATGTCTTGCATCCTGGTTCCCCATGCCTATGGTCCACCATAGCTCTTTCCCCCATATCTGCATGTGCTCACTAATGAGTTTCACTTTGATTTCGTGGTATTTTTAAAGGTAATGCGCCAAGTTTCCTACGGCTTCTGTGTAGATCTAGGAAAGGACCCCCAAAGCAAACCATCAAAAAAACAGAAAAGAAAGGAACAGTCAGATAAAATTTCTGTTCTTCCCATTCTGAGAAAACACTTGACTTTTTGTAGCCTTACAGTGTTGGGCAATAACCTCAGTCCAGAAAGATACATGAAAAATCTCATCCTTTCTAACAGACTAGTGCTCAGTATAGGCATAAACAAGAATTCTCAAAACCATGAATATTAGAAAGCTTCTTTTAAAATTTTCAATGCAGTGTAAAAATTTTCAATAAGTCCCCAACCATTTATTAACATGATGTTTTTATGGGGAAGGAAAAAATTCCACTGTCCTACAGTTCCCAATCCTCTCATCCATATTGTAAAGTTCAACATAAATAATGTATATCTCTATATATTACAATATGTAGCTGCTTCATCTATCTTTCTGACTTTTTTTTCTGCCCGAATACACTCAATATGGCCTTTGTGCCAAAAGTGGTGTTTTTCTGTCTGTGATCATTCTATAGTGTGCCAGGGAGAACTCATTCACCGTTTCCTTGCCAGGAATAATCTAAGCAGGCAACAGGTGTGAACGGGAATGAAGTGAAAATTGGAACTATTTAACTGCATCTAAACCAACACTTATGTACATAATGCATGTCTCTGTCCCCAGAGAACACCCAAATCTCTCATTTTAAATGTGTTAATAGCACTTATAGACTAATTTTGGTTTAATTAGTACTATTTTTCTGTAAAACTAAAACAAAACAGAGTTAAGCAGAATCTCTGAAGAGCCTTGATTCCTTTACACACATTTCTTGACCAAAGAAAATAGACTCAATTTACCCTAAACCTTGTGCCATTTGCATTGAAACACCACAGTGATATTTAATGAAGAAAAAGGGAAAAATGCTGTTGCTTATGCAAGAATTATGTGTTTTTTTTAATGTAAGCCTCTCATGCTGTTCCCATGCTTAAATAGCAAAACATAATTAAACTTTAATTTTCATTGCAATATTGTATTGACAAATATTTTCACCCATTTCAGGAACAGAGACATATTTCAAGAGAGCAGTAGGGTTTTCACTGATTCTTGTGTGTCTTAACCAATTAAACTAGATAAACTGTTATTTTTCTGGTCAGACTATTAGTCTCTGTATGGGAGTGCTCTGTATAGATCCATTAGTTTTGCCCTCACACTTCATAATTATTATGCAGCTAGTTTAGTTTTATTCACAGTTCTACACATAAATCCTGAAGCTCTTGGTTATTTTTTCCTTATGTCAGAATGAGCTCGCAATAACGTGAATGGAAGTTCAACTTGAGTAAAGATAGAGTAACAAAAACTGGATCCGGATCTCAGGATTTGGCACATGGACACTGGATCTATTAAGTCATCTTGTCCATAGTCCTGCCAATACAGAATTGTTCCCTTCAGCATAATCTCCAGTGCCTTATTCAGTCCAATTTTAAATGACTTGGGTGAAGTGGTTTCCATTACTTCACTTGGTTGAAGTATTACTTATTCCACAGACTAATATAATGCTTTTCAAGCTGCTTCATTCTCATGGATCACTTCCCAATCCCAACATTTCCCCCAGACGAACGTATATGAGTAAGGGTAAGGAAAATGTGTGTAGAGTATAAAGGCCAAAAGGAAAAAGTGGCATGAAGTCCTTCCCCTCACTCCATTTTTTTTATGTCTTTCTCCTTGCTTCATATTTCTGAAGTCTGCATCTTCACTTTTGCCAGCGAGACTTGGACCAAACTCCCTGAGAAACAGATCCACTGTAAATTTTTCCCCATTTTTCTTCATGTGAATCATTCCAAAACTGTCCCACTTCCCCCTTCCCCCCCTTCTTTCTTATATCCTACTATTTTTACTTTCCTCTGCATTTGATTTATTTTTAGTAAGGCACTGACTTTTGTCAGTTATTGCTGACTCTTCATTATTCATTATCTGTCACAACTCTTAAGTTATTATTCTGATTAGAGGGAATTTTTCATAGGGGATCCATGGAGTTTTTTTGCAGGTGAATATGGGTGTGTGCAATAAATATGACATTTTACAAATTATCAGGAACACTAAAAACAATTGTAATAATAGACAAGATTGATTAAAAAAACATTAGAAGGGGAACAAAGGTTTGTGGGCCCTGTTTGATAGTATATCACATGTAAACAGATAGTTAACGCTTTAAATCACAGTGCATGCAAAATGAGGTTGAAATATTTGGTACTGTAACTGAAATTCTATGCTAAGATCTTTGTTTCAATTTTCAGCTATATGTACAGTAGATGCTGCAAGAACAAAGACTGAAACTGGCACTTTATTGAGATGTAGAAATTCAACAGCAGGAAATAATCTTCTTTGAGAGAAACCTCTACTTCCGCCCTCTTTTTTTTTTAATATATATATCCTTCAGTAGCTGATCACTTAAAACAGGTGCTGTAACTCATGATTGGACATTAAACGTTTACGATGGATAGTGTCTGTGTTTAGAGACAACTTTATGTACCACTGCTTGTAAGGCACTTCCTTTCAGGAATCAAGTGGAAATAAGATCATGTAACACTCTGGCAGATTATACATTCAAATATTACAGCTGCTTGAATTATTCATTGGAATTCACTTACTCAGTTTATTTTAATATATGTAATTATTCAGAAATGAAACTTGATTCCTACAAATATGTTCTTTCAATAGATCTGTTCAATAAAGCAATTAAAAAGGATGCCATATGGGTACAGACATGCCCAGGTTTCTGGGTTATGACAACTGTAGTGGGAACATCTGGAAGAAGTTGCCAGTCATTCAAAAGGTTAAGCATGCTAGGGCAAGTCTGGCCATGTCAGTGAGAAGGTCAGAGCAGGGGCCTGATGCTGTGATAAGAAATGGTGCCTGAGCTCTGAAAAGCCTCATTGCAGCTTTGTTTTACTAATTTAGGTTCTCAGATGGAAATGAAGGGCTACCCACTGCTGTCCATGTGGCAGCTTGATGCAGAATGATATATAGGTATATACTCACCTTCACTGGTTTACAAACAATTCTCTTTTCTCAGATATCCCTATTTGCCTCCAAAACATCAGCATCTGTAATTTCAGCTGCGTGGAGATGAGGATTCACACTCAGCACAGACCACACGGTACTGAGTGCAGACACCTAATAACGTGGGTAGAGGTGTTTTAAAGATCTGTCCATAAGCTTTGGCAGGATGGCAGAGGCCGTTGTCTCATGGTGTGGTTGAATCCAAGGGGCTGTGCACCCCTTTTCTTTCCTCTGCTTGGATAAATGTTTTATTTGCTCTAATAATTGTGCCGTTGTAAGAAATTTTGAGGTGCTTGTCATGTAGAGAAAAAACAAGCTCTTTTCTGAGGATGAGACACACGTGAACTTTGAAAGGCATCCTGTAGTGTGGGGATTTTCTTTCATTGCCTTGTGAAGGGTTTGTGTACCTGGAATATACTGTGCAGAGACAGAACTGTGATGAGATGTTTTGATAGCTAGACACATTTTATCTGCTGGGCAGAGGCTTTGCTCTTTTCTCATGCCACCTCTTACTAACTATTGCCTTCTATCTGGCAGTGATTGTTCAGGAGCCACAAGGGACCTGCAGCATCTCCTCTGGGTGCAGCAGGGGTAACTTCACCTGGCATACTGGGAATAGTTGGGTATATTTGACTTTCCCCCTCCAGAATATGTAGGTGAGCACCCCTCTCACTCATCCTAACTCTGCATAGATATAAACTGTATAAATATAAATTACTAGGATGTAAAACAAAGAAAACATGTCTTCTTAATCCTTGTCTCACATGTATCAATATTCATGATGAATCATAATTAGCCCTAGATGTACTTACACCAAGCAAGAAAAACCTTAATGCCAAATAACTAAGTTTTATTTAATAGATTATTTTCTTGTAAATTGAATATTTAAGAGAGTCCTTTACATTTAATCTCAGTCTTGTCAGACTGTAAATTAATTTTTCTGCTCCTTAGCACAGCAGACAGAACATCTATAAAAGCAACATTTTCCCAATACATAGTATAAACACTCTGTTATTCTAAGGACAAAAAGCAATAAAACAAAAATGGGATATCACCCAAGAAAAGATTTGAGAGGCAAATAGAACCTGGAAAAGAAAGAACACAGGAAAACAAGACACAATACAGAAGGTATGTCATATAGGAAACATTACATCCTCCTTCTGGAGACAGCTATCGTCAAACCTGCTTTTATCAAAACAAAAGCTTCTTTGACCATAATTGGTCATAAAGGCATTGGATCCTTTTTGAGCTAGTCCTGTGTTAAGATGACATCTGGATTTTTTGTAATTTTTTCATCAAAACAGTGGTAAATTTGTTCAGATTACTTTTATATTTCCTCCAAGCTGTTATTCACCAGGAGTATGTGCATGGGAAGAAGGGTGGCAAACGAGGCCACAGCCAGACCTGTCCCCATACTGGTGCAGTGTCATCAGAATACAGATTAATTAGGCATATTCTCAGAGAAAAACTCCTACTGAAATCTTTCATAAAGTCCCGAGTAATTCAACTGTTGAGAATATGAGCCCTGAGAACAGGCTCTTTAAGCACACTCTTATTCACTACCAAACTACCCAGGGTTTTGCCATGTGGTGAGCTCATTCAGATGTTACTTTTCCACTTACCTTCTCCAGAGTAAGAGTGAATTGAGCTAAGGTTTCAGGCATTATTACTTAGGCTGTACTTAATTGCCATTATACTCAGCTTCAGGAACACAATCTGGAGGGCAGAGCCTTAGGTCCCCAACATTTAGCTTGCTGACAGCTGTTGATGACAACTTATAGCACAAGCAGACAGTGACAAGTTCTCTTTGGCAACTAAAAGAAAAAAATCCCAAAATGTTTTTGTCTGATTAGGTGCATGGAGATTACTGCTTCATTTTGCAGTAAGTAAACGTAAGGCAGAGCTTCTTTGAAGAGTATACTTTTAGAAGGTTTTAGAAATAAAGTAAAACAAACAAACAAACAAAAACCCAACTTCCCCAAATGTTTTCATGCTAGAATTTGAAGTGCAGCAAGATCACTATGGAGAAGTCTGGCTTAAAGTCCACTACAAAGGCTTCTACTGAGTCTTGTTCTGCAAAGGAGCTGAAGAATATCTTTGCTTTGTAGATGGTAGAGTGCCTTCACAAAGTCCTGGGGTACTTTGTAACAGTCTTTGTCATAATGGACAAACATGAACTCCAGAGTACAGAAAACATGGTAGAAAGTAGTAGCAGATGAATGAGCATTTTTAAACTCTGTACATGTGTCTGAAATGCCTTACAGTTATCCTTCTCATTAAAGGAAAATTATTATTATTATTTACACTTTGGATTAAAAATACACAAATTATCCTCACTTCAATGCGTTCTTCAGAATCTGTAGATGTGGCATTTGAGAAGGCTTTTGAAGCATCCTAATCAAGATCATAAAGAATTTGAGTGACTGTCACAAGCTGTGCAGGTGATCTAAGGCATTTGTTTTACTTGCCTGAAAGAAACAATGTACTTTAGTGAAGCGTTTGCTTTCACCAAAGCCCACCTACGTTGCTGATGGCTGTTGTGCCTTTGGCTCACAATGGAGAATGCTGTACGATGGACAGGAGGTTTGGAGAACAAACAGGAACCTTTGTTTCCTTTCATTTAAGGAAAAGAAAACAAGGCAGAAGGAACAATGCTGAGCAGCTACCTGAATGCTGCTTTGTCTCAGCTTCGTTATGCCATAATTCCTGAATTGGTTTTTGATTAAGTATATAATACATTGGAAGAAATTACCAAACTATATCTATAATAAGCATTTTAATTTAGAATTTACACTCTCTGATGAGTAGAGATAGCAGTGTAAATCCTACTAAGCAGATGCTGTGCGTTTTGAAACAGGACTTGAAGTCTCATATAGTACCTAATAATAGAATTGACAGCAAATATGATAAGGTAAATTCATGGTTGTCAAACTCCACTTACCACCTTTTTCATCATATGTGCAGAAAAGAAATCATGACAGTACAACATACTGGCAGCATGAGAATCTGTCTCATTTAACATTGTGCTACTGTTGTCAGTTGGGAGAGCACTTACTCAGTTTGGTGATCTCCCCTGAATACTCAGGATCATTTAAAGTTGGTGGAAATGTGAATACTTTGCAGCATCTGCTTTCTACATTGTAGTATTCTGCAACCTTAAAAACAGATGTCTGAAATAGTTATTGTGCTTTTCCTCAAATATTATACAGCACCGGTATGTGCAGAGCACAAAGGATTATCTCAACAGTATTGTGTAGGTCTTTGTCTTTAGTTTATGGTCTCTGTGATCTATTGTATGTAAACCTTTTTATGAGACTGGGAAGGGGTGGTAGCCTAAGAAAAATTAAACACTGTACTGTGATAAAAAAAAAGTCTCTCCTGCTCTCTAAATGGCCACACTAAAAACCCAAAATAGAAAGCCTTTGGAAAATGAAATACTTTCTTCAAGTAATTTTTACCCAGAGAAATATTTAATGCTAGACAAGATGTTGGATTTTGTGCTGGCAATAATAGGACTAATTTTCCCAAGGGATGGAGGAAGCGTTCTCTCCACTCTCTCACATTTTGAAATTCCAATGGGGAAAGCTTAGCTATTTTTATCATGTTGTCTTCCAGTTCCTGCATCACTTTCTTCTGTGAAACAAATAGAGTCAAGTACCAGCATGGCTACAATCCAAAGAGCACAAGATGCTTCCAGGAGAAATGAATGATATATATTATGCTTAGTTCAGGCATCTGTACCATTGTTGATTTTAATACATTCTTGTCTTTATGCCTAAAGAAGCATGCCAGCATGAAGTCCTTGTACTGAATAAAGAAGCATGCTACATCCCTAGAGGAAAATGGTAATCCAATCTGTCTAATTTACAGCTTGGTTTAATGGTCAGATCACTACTGGAGATTTTCATAGTATTGTAATAACATGGAACCAATCAGTAGATTGGCCAGGATGTGAATGCTTACACTTAAACTCACTGAATGGCAGGATGTGATTGGAATTGGGTGCTAAGGAAAATATTCACAAAGGTAGAAAGAAGTATATCTGAAAATTCTGGTAAAGGAGACACACTAGCTTATTTGAAAGGTGTTGGAGAGCAGAAGTCCATGGACTCATTCCCTTGGTTTGCCCTTTCCCAGCATTTTACCTTTATTGGTTGCTGGGGAGTAATGCAGCTGCTTGGTCTTCTGCTCTCATCTGATGAACCTCACGTTGATACATCTTTAAATTAAGAGATAGGAATGTGCAGAGTTTTCATAGCTTATCACTTTACTAAAAGATGAAATTCAACATTTTACAGATTAGGAAAGGGTTTCCCTTAGGCTTCCTGTACTTTGGGAGTGCTATAAGCATTGAACTGTAAATAAAATATAGTGTTTCCTCTCACAAAGAGGATTTTAAAGAAATGGCCTTGGTGCTGGGCCTTATGAGGAGTTCAGTCTTGGTCGAGATTATGTGGTTTAGAAGGCAATGCTGAGTTGAAGTGGTGTAGTGAGCTGCAAGTACAAGGAGATTCTGCATGGCTCGGCCATGTTAAGATTTTGGCATTTTACATCAACAAAACTTCAAAAGACTGAGGATCTTTCATGTTGAATTTAATGCTACTTCCGCCCTCTTAAAGTAAAACACCATTATCATAGGCCACATTCAACAAAGGATAGGAAATTTCTTACATGGAACTGAGCCATGTGAAACCTAGATATTGTCTCTTCCTTAGTGCCATCTAACCCTCAGGTTGCCTAAATTCAGGTGCCCTCTCACTGTAGACTTTAGTTTCTCCCTGGCCAATATTTTTGTTGTCTCTATTGTTGCATTTGCCTATCTCTGAGGAGGTGGTCACTCATTTTCCTCCAAAGCTTCATCAGAAGTGTCAAACAATACATTCCTTGTTGATCTTGACAGAGTTCAAGAAGCATTTGGTCAGTGCTCTCAGGCACAAGGTGTGACTCTTGGGGATGCTGTGTGCATGGGTAAGAGTTTGATTTGATGATCCTTCTGGACCCCTTCCAACTCAGCATATTCTGTGATTCTGTGATCTCTTCCAAAAGGCTCAGCGTGGCAGGCAAGGATGTAGGGACCTATATCTTAGAGGGCAGCACCATGGGACAGCATCCACATACTATAGTCACCTCACTTGAAGAGATTTATTGCTGCCCACCACATTATGGAGTCATCTGGATGGAAATACCACCTTTGTCTTATCCTTGTTTTTCTCTTTTGAGCACAGTGTAAGCAGTGTTGTAAGCCTCACTAGCATAAAGCTGTCATTTGTCACAGTTTTCCTCATTATAACTTCTTCTTCTACCTGAAAATATAGTGCAGAGCAATTCAGAAATCCCAGATGTGCGTTTTGCATGTGCATATCAAATCTACCCCACATGCACAAATCATGTATGCAGGGCAAATACAGTAAGTTCAAAGCTTCTTGGAGGCATCTGTCCTGCTGTGCATGTGACATACACATGTCTTGCATGGAAAAGACAAGGCAGCAGCCTTAGGAACATGTGATAAATGTGTGAGCATATACAAATACACTTGTCTAGATGAAGCAATGTTGTATTCCAGGCTCATGATCTCACATTCCTGAAGATATGAGTGCCACCAAATCTCCAGAGAAAGATAAAGGGCTCTTGTCAGCTTCTTGGCCAGTACTGGGTGAGCTCTGCACACTGGGTCTTTTCTGTCCCTTTCTAAAGAGTCCAGATTTACACTGTTCTAGCCCTAGATGGCCACCTGCATTTTCAGGTATTTTTGATAAACAAACACTGAAAAGCTAGTTTCAATACCTTGACAAATTCTGATGAAACCCCAGAATATGTAAAGACCTGAGGCAAAGTGATTTGAATTGCAGTTCTTCCAATAAAGGAAGCTGTAGTTCATTCTAGAAGACCACACTAACAATATTTAAGTGTTTTAATGGGGAATTAGGTTTCAAATTTTAGTCATCAGTAGTTTAATGTTGTGGTCATGGTTTGTGTGCATATTGCAGAACTCATGAGTAAAACATTGAATAGAAACTTTTTTTATCCCCTAGTTGTCTTGGAAATCATGTTTCATTAGAGCAGTGCAAAATGTTCACAATGAAACAGCAGACCACACAAAAGTCACCTGGTGTGGAGTTTTGTTACAAACTAGTAACGCAAACCATATTTATCAAAAGATTTGCTTAGCATTGTGCAACTCCTGAGTGACCTGAACTCAATTTTAAGCATATATGGTGTGTGGCTTTGGATCAGAATCACGCAAAATTCATAGCTTTGCATGGTTTTGATGTGAGGTGTGAATAAACACCAGGTGAAGCACAGCAGTTCCAATTGAGTTTCAATTTGATCAGGATTCAATCCTCACCCGGTGTTAATCGGTGTAGCTCCATTGAAGTCAGTGATTTGCCCCATTGTTGAGCTACACCAGTTGACTGAGGACCTGATTGAAATTTTTGGTTTGTTCGAACCCAAAAATCAAGGTCTAACTCAGTGGGTGTGAAAGCATTTGGATGAAAATGAAAGAAAATGTTTGAGCAAATACTTGTGAAATAAAACTAGTTCTATATTTTGCAGCTGTAAGGTCGCAGCCCTGAAATATAGATTCCTAATGATGTAACCATAAGTTTAAATTCTTCCTTACTTTTTTTTTGCTAACTAGAAAAATGGCTTTTGTTATATCTACCTTGTTTAAAAGAAAGATACAGTATTTCTATCCAAATCCTATAATAATCTCAAATCAAAAAAGTTTTAGAGATAGCTAAGAAAACTCACGACCTTGATTGCAAAAGAATGCCTGAGAAATCTGTGTATTGTATTTGTACTTTTATGTTTAATATATAACTGTTAAGACAGCAAACACATTCAAGTGCTACAGGACTACAAAGATGATCCTAGAGATAAACTTATCCAGGAATAAACTTACTCCTGAAGAAAACCAAAAAGCGACATCTTTAACTTGCCTTTCAATTCTGCTACCTTTTTTTTTTAATTGTTTCCTTTCCAACAATTCCGTCAATTCAGACAACTTTCCATTGACTTGCCCTTCTCCCTGAATATACTAAATAAAGAGAAAATAGAGTTCTAGAAATGCAACGGAGTGATCTCTGAACCATCACTAGTGTTTTCTGTAGAAACAGAAGTGTGATGTCATGCATTTATTATTAATGGTCAGTGTGGCTTCACTGTCCCCATCCATACTCCTAAGTCAAGGTGATGTTCCTGGGTGGTGGGAACTGATCAGATGTACTGTTAAATTGGTACATCTGTCCCAGCATGGTTTGGTTTTAGGCCTGGGCTCCTTATTGCTGACAGACAAATTCTGGCCACAGTGACCATTTCCAAATCAGATGTGCATCCTTGCAGGGTGAGAGAATTAAACAATATGATCACAGTCCAGGACATGCCAGTTATTTATAGCTATCAGGATTGTTTTGGCATGCTTAAATAACTAGGCTTGTTATATTTATCTATCAACTTCTGGCCATCACGTGACATTAGCAGCAAATCCCAGTTCAGATGTCATGTGTATTTGTTAGTAAGACAAATTTTAGAAATCTGCCAAAAAAAAACCCCAAACAACCAAACAAACACTTCTCAAGAGACTAGAGCTCTTTTTTGGTCACACAGACTGATTCAAGATACTAAATATAGGTGTTTTTACAGTACACTATAAAAGAAAATGAAGGTGGATTTCTAGTATGAAAAGAATCCTCTTGGCAAAGGTCTTAAAACTAAGAAAGGATGGTGAGTAAATGTAATTTTCTCAGTGGAACAAGTGAAAACTTTGTTAGGAATTGACTGGTAAAACATGCTATCACTGCTTTCTCACTTTCTCAATGTTTTTATTCCTTTTCCATTTGCATTTCTTTAGGTTTAAAAGTGCTTAAGGTGTTATTAGATGAATCTTTAACCTTTTCTTATGTTGTTGCTTTTGCTTGATAATAAGAAATAAGAGGAAGAACATATACAAGTATAAAAGCTTTTTTGAGAAATGTGGAAATAGATACCAAAAACTTCCCAGAAATTTTGAAACCTGAACCATGTCTTGGGTTTATAAATGGCTTATGGAGATCCTTTTTTTTTTTTTTTTTTTAATAATAATAAACAACTGACAACATTTACCAAAACTGTACTGTTTTATGGCAAAAGGGGTGGGGTAGGGGCAGCACTTCACTAGAATGACTTTCCGTGAGTGTTTTCCATTTGGTCACTTTTCATTGGAAAAATAATAGTTAAGACTTTCCAGAGAATGCTTCCATTAGAAAATTTAGAAGATCCTGTTGCAGTCACAGCCTGTACAGTGAGAAATATCCTTTAAACTGAGTGCAGAGTTGAGATGATGATGAGGTAGGAGAGCAGCTTGGTGCGGGATCATTTCCAGGTGTAGAACTGCTTCTATTTTGCCCCTATCTGAGAACACACTAGGAAAAAGTAGCAATCTCCCTTTCCTCCCTGTTTAGTAATCTTGTTCATCCCTGGCAATGCCGATGCTACATGTCATTATTGTTAAACTCCAGTAGTTAGATAAAAAGTATTGTAAGTTTGAGAAAGAAATCTGTTGTATGGCTGGGAAGTCTCAAATTCATCTTTTTCCCAGAGTCAGAGAATGAGGGAGAGCTGTAGCCTCTGGAGAGGAGTGGAACTAAGGAGTGAGCCTAAAAGAGTGAGAAGAGTGTTGAGAGGAATTGCCCAAGACATTCCCTTAGAACAGAAACCACTGGAGAAGAGGGATGGTCCACTGGGTGACGAAAGGTCCAGACTGAGAGCTGGGAAATCTATGGCAGCCTGAGGTAGTTCTTGAAAGGTTGGCTGCTTGCCTGTCTGCCTGAGGTTTAAGCCCCAGACCTGTCAAATTCTGCATACAGCTCTGTGCTGTTTTGTGAGTTGGGACTTGGAGTTTTGACTCAGTGCCAAGGGCCTGTATGCTCTGCACCTACTGCAATATTTGGGATATTGTCAGGCATTGTAAACTTCTTCTTGGGGTGCATGCATACAGAGGTTTTCTTGCATTCCATACAAAAATATAATTTTAAGAGGTGTTGTGAAAAAGATCACTGGCTGAAAATTTAATTTCCTGCCCAAATGGATGAAGCCTGCAAGGTAAAATAAATGCATTTAAAGAAATCGGCTATCTAAATCAGTCTCTTTCAAAAAGAGTTTACCTCTGTCAATAAGGCAGAATCTTGTGAATTTACACACTTCATAATTTGCACATAAAGTTGGCAGGTTTTCCCCACATTTTTGGCAATGATTTAGGATCTGTGACAAGGGCTCAGATTACTCCGATTATATTACACAATATACTGCAGCATATCTACAGAAGAATCTTACTAATTTGTATTAATATGAACCCACCCACTGTAGTTAAGTGGGGGTTTTGTGTTTTGTTTTGTGGGTTTGTTTTTTTTTTTTCCTATTGAATGGCAGAGCAAGGAGAACATTTCAATCCAGCATCCTGAACAAATAGTGACATGTGGTGGTGGAAGTGTGAAAGGTGGTGAAGGTACCAGGTATGAAAAATCTTCCTTTTAAATCCAGATGAGGTCATTTTCCTCCATGCTGTTGGATTAGGAGAAAGAAGGCAGTGTTCTGCTCCTGATTCAGTCTGTGAAATGGTGGTAAGACTTTGATGCTTTTGCTATCCTTTGCTTTAAGGTCATGTACTTTTGTGTGAGGTGGCATTATTTGCTTTTAAAATTATTGTTTACACAGAAGTTTGGTTCGAATCACTGAAAACTAGAGTGGCTTAAAATACCTTTGCATAAGGTGTATGAAGAATGAGATTTTGGTTCTTCTATCTGAAAGACTGGAATTTGAGACCAAAAGCAAGATATTAAACTGTTGTTAAAACCTGCTGACTAGCTAAAACAAATTGGTTCAGTTATGAAAAATTTGTGCTCATCTGGACAATGATTAAGAATAGGAAAGAACAGAACCTGGCCATGTATTGTGCTCCGTAATTTTAATGCGGACGTGATACTTATTTCATCTAAAAAGGTATTTCTGGCTAATGACATGATTAAAAATTTGGCTTGACATTATCTCAGCTTGTGCAGCAAACGTGACCTTATTTTTTAGGATTTTAAATAGAATTATTATGAAGGAGAGAGCAACTAATTAGAAGATGGCAGGTTTCCAGTTTCCAGTTGATGACCTTCTGTTGCTGCTGCTTGTTGCTGTCCCCAGAGTGAGCGCAGCAATATGATCCTCTGCTTCGGGATGTACAGAATGTTCTGTGGTGTTCAAGTCAGGTGCTCTATGGAAACTTAGGAGGATCTTGCATCCTCAGTGCTTTTCATGCACTTGAGCTGGGGAAATCTGCCAGAAAGCCAAACCAAACATTTTTATGGGCTTCCTCAGGCCCTACCTTCACATCTTGTTGAAAAAATAAAGCACACAATCATGGGTGGGTCTGTTGAAGCAAGCAGGCACTATTATTCCAAGTTTACAAGGTTGTTTTTCAGGCTATGGATTCAGCCTGTTAAGGAAGAGCATATTTGAATTCTTTTCTGAAATTTCTTATGGAAAACCTGAGTTCAGAAACACTTTCTGAATAACTCTCAGTGACTGCAACAAGAAATCACAGAAGGCAGAGTTTTTGCTGAAAGCATAGGTATCCCAGAAATTAAGAAATACAGTTTTATTGATGAAATGGAGTTTCAGATCAAAAAGTCCAGTAGTACTATCATTTCCCACTCCCCATGTCACTCCCACTGTTTGAATTCATTAAATACTTAGAACAAAGTCTTGTCAGATTTTTTTTTTTGTCATTATGGCTAGATAGAAACTTAAATCCTACAAATAAAGTGTCAGCTGTGGCAGCTTGGAGTTCAGTGCAGCTTAACCAACTAAATATTTGCCCAAATTTTCAGACAAAGTTTTCAATCCACACTTTGCTCTGTAAAGGCTGTACGTTTATCATCACTGGGCCAGCTAGTTGCAGCCTGTGCACACATCCTCAAACAAGCTTTAAATCATACTTCTTGGCTGCCATGGAGACATGTCTTTAACCTCTGCATAGCAATGCCAAACAGTAAGCTATTTTTTCTGATGCAATTTCATTGCATTCTTTCTGAATCCTCATCTTTGATCTAGAAAGAACATCCTGGCTGGATAGGAAGTTAGTTCAGGCTATATATTTAGTTCATGTTATAAAAATTAGTCTTAAATCTTTCAAGACGTGCATACCTAAGTCCAATTAAAGGGATTTTATTTCCATGCTCTTTTAAGAGGTTAAACAGTAGATGCCAATTGTGCCAAAATGCTTTTCTAGTGCAAACTATCCAGAAGCCAAAAAATACAGGACATCTTCATCCAGAGACATTGCCAAGTGCAAGCATTCAAAATAAAGCTGTAGCATGATTGGGTTGCATGCACCTTTTAATCTGAGGACACATTTGCAGAATTTCCTGGCTAGAAGCCCTCAGCTACATAGTTCTGCATGGCACGAATGTCTGAAATGGCTGGGATTTGAAATCCTATTACTTTTTGGGGTGAATGAGGTAGAGGGCTGGATTTTTTTTTTTTTTTTGTACCAAAGCCTCTCTTGAACGTAAATACTACACAGTTCCAAAATGCTTATGATAAGACTTAGTCTTCGCACTCTTGTTGTCTTATATTGTGTTTTCCAAAGACTTACCTATTTTGTCTTGCTTTGAGTCATGGATATCCCTAAAGGATCACAACTGCTATTCACTTGTATGCCATTAAATCAAGAAGGGTCTCATAATTACATATAAATACATAGAAAAACATAAAAATTTGCATGGGAGGCAGTGAGAGAATGGAATAAAATGATTTGGTTTTATTTCTGCATGAGTAGGAGGAGGGATGGTCCAACCTTGGTTTATGAGGCAGTCTCCCTAAAATATGCTTTATACTATGGCCTGAGCTCTGCCCATGCGAACACTTTAGAACTCTCAATTTGCAACTACCTAGAGGCTCCTGGAACTATTAAAGTCTCATTTTGTTCCTTCAAAGTGGAAAAAGGAGCCTGGCCCAAATTAAGCAAGGAGTGCTGCTCCCAAGACATACCAAGCTTTATGGGACTTCAAGCATAGTATTTCAAACTCTTAATTCAGAAGTATAGGGGAAAGCAATCGCCACTATATTATGCCTCTTTTCCTAAACATTTCAGTATGTTTTCTTTTTGCATAAATGTGATGCAGCTGGTTCTAGTACCATATTTACAGTAAATATCCTTTTCGGTAAACTAAGGGCTTACTGAGGCAGTGCAGTAATAATGTGCTAAAGGATTTAATCCGCTTTTTGAGCAGTTACTAAGCATATTTTTTTTTGAATGAATGATCTGAGCATGCTGGACAAAACTTAGATCAGAAGATCAGAAATAACCCAATGTTTACGTTTTTGATTCACTGCATATGAAGGAATTGTGGGTTTTGAAGGAATCCTGACTTTGCTTGAATTTAGTGAAGTAAGATCTAAGGGGTCTTCTGTGATGAATTTCTTCAGGAGTTCAAATGAAAATATGGAACTTGCAGCCAGAACCTATTGCTTAAATTTAATGAATTAATTAAACACAGAAAAATGTTAAAATGCATGGAACGAGAAAGAGTTTCTTCCTTGCTTTAATGATGTCAAGGAAATAAACTTGTGTTATGGTTTGTATCATTGATGCAATCTGTTTTAAACATCATTGTATCATGGCTGATTTTTTCTGCATCTTTTTGTATTAAACAATATTCTTCAGTAGAGATGATGGCTGTTATGGTCTGTTTTCTTCAAAGAGATTTCTTGTGTATATTCCACCATGCAGAATCAAGTAAACTTGGAAGAAAATGCCTCTGGAGCACTCTCGTGTAAGTCTGCTTAACTAAAGTCTAATTCATTTATATGGCTTTCGATTACCTGTGAAATGTATTTGTCAGAATAATTAAAAAAAATAATGCTAGCTTACAAGGAGTCTTTCGAATCTTTTAAGGAGACACATAGTGTATAAAACAAAAATTGACCTCTCAATTAAACACTTTTTCAGTATGACTCTTTATTGAAATCTCATTGTAGTCTTCAACATCCTCATGAGGGGAAGAAGAGGGGAGGCACTGATCTCTTCTCTCTTGTGACCAGTGACAGGACTCAAGGAAACAGCACATGGAGTGATTCTTAGGGTTTCCTGTGCAGCCAGGAGTTGAACTCAGTAATCCTGATGGGTCCCTTCTGAATCAGCATATTCTGCGATTATTGAGTTCACATTAATTTCTGACGTGTCAAGCACTATTTCAAACAGCCTGAGGGCAATCTTTTGCCTCAGATTTGAACTGTCAGGTAATTGAATTTTAGCTAGGTTAGATGGCGAAGTGGCTTCTTTTTCTGTGTAAGTATGCATACACATCCCATTGAAAATGGTCAACCTTTTATTTGCGCCTCTAATTTACAGATGACTTCTCTGTTGTAACAAAAAACCTGGTTGTGTGATATAGCTCTTCATTTCTTCTCTCAGAGAACTTGATGCATCTCTAAAATTAAGAGTTGTGTCCAGTTGGGCTTTTATCCTTCCAGATTCCTATCTTTTATCAGGCAGAAACGAAGGAATGCAAGCAAAGTCTTGAGTTGCCTACTCAAGATTTTTAATAAACCATTCTGTATTTTCATAGTTTGTAAAGTGTTTTTATGGATTTTTCCTCTTTACTCTGGAGCAGTTCATCCTTCAGAAGTTATTGCTATGGTGGCTAGACACCATCTTTCAGTTTTCAGCCTCAGTTAATTTTTGACCTGTGCCTACTATCTTATTGTTGTGACTGTAAGCCAATCCTGTCTGTTGGCTTATATAACTATTCTGCTTTCCTGATGTTTACTTGAAAACCCCAAATTAATTTTATAAAGCTACTCCAATGACAGGTTATTAAGTCATCTGGGTATCCTAGTAAGTTATTTTGTACCTGTGCTAGTGATAAATTAATTTTCCTTGAAGAAAAGCTCTGTGTAGTACTGCAGATGAGGCCTCCCAAACCTTGCACAATTGGAGACTAAGAATATGCTACTTCTCCTCTAGTGTCATATTAAAAAACACTTCTCTTGTAGACTCCAGCAGTTGTCTGGTGATTCCAGAGACACTTCACTGAATCTTTTCTAAGTGAAAGTTTTAGTTCTTAGCCTTCAATGCAAGTTTTGATATTCTCACTAATGTGTGTCATCTCATTTGAATTCACAAATATTCATCTCAGTGCATTTTCATGTACTTTTGAATGTTTATGTTTGCCTCTTTGGATTGCCATCAGTGCACTCCCATGTTCTAGAGCCAGAGCATAAATCAAAATAGTAAACAAAATCAATCCTTTGTGAAATTTTTCATAATGCAAATTCTCTCCTGGCCCTTTGTTTCAATTTTGCACACTGCTTTCTCCATTTTATGTTATCTCCACTTTTAAGATTTGGCTTCATGTTAACATATGCTTTATTTAGACATTGCACTGCTTAGTAGACCTAACAACAGAATCAGGATGAACATCTTTCTCCCTGGCAGATATCTAGCAAAATAACTGAAAAATTTAACATATCCTTATCTTCTTAATTATGCCTAGATAAGTAGTGCATCTACAAATAGTTTTCCTATTAGTTGTAGCAGAAGAAGTGAGGTCAGCATTCATGGCTGGTGTAGCCGTGGTTTTGCAATGGGGATTTCATTGGTTTGCCCATAAATAATTTGGGGTTTGTGTTTTTAAAATGTCTGGTTTATTTAGCAGTGAGAAAACATTCAAAACACATCTTCTAATTAAAAATTATGCTGAGGTTCTCAACAATATACAGATGTTCCACATTTTGGTCATGTATCATCCCAGATTTTGATGGATAGCGTAACATAGTTGACTAAACTGCAAGACTGAGACTATCTTGTCAGAGTAGCCAAGTCCAGGGTAAATGGAGTTTTCCTTAATTGGAATAAATTTTTTTGTTGCTGTTGGTTGGTTGTTGAGAGTTCTTTAAAGGCAGGAGTGCATCACTGAATGACAGCTTAATAGAAAACCTCCAGAATTTGGGATATTGGCTCTGTCACACCCGTAATGAGTCTGCTTTGTTTTATACTTGTGTTTTTCAGAGTGTACAAACAGCTAGTTGGCTACAGCTTTAGGTCTCTTACCCAGAACACATGGAAAAGCACCAAAATTAGGTCTAACATCTGAAAACAAAAGATCTTATTACATCATTCTTCACCTCTGGAATCCAGCACAGTGTCTATTGCTTTATTTATTAATACCTCAGGCATCCCAAGCAATGCAAACTGCACTATTCTTGGCCTCATCTAAAAATGGTCATAATATCAGGGAGCCCTTCATAGTGGAATCCTGTCTGCAAGGAAGACGGAGCTCATGTGGGCCAATGTTCTTAATCCTTCAATCACATAAACCAGCCAGCAGCTTCTCTCACTGGCACAAACAGCATTTCCCACCAGGGCAATGAGTCTTTCAGACTCTGAGTTTTCCTGCTTACAGTTCAACATTAGCATTTGGATTGAGGCAGCTGGATCTGAGCAGGTTCCAGGGCCCATTAAACTTCATCATCTTGAAGTTCACTGGCATCACTGTTATTTAAAAAAAATGAAGCACACATTCCACATGTGCTAAGTATAACTTTCATCACTACAAGTATTTCCATATTCAAAAAATGTGAATTTATATTTGATTTGTGCTTTATGAAAGAAACCACTATACGAAGTTTCCATTTTGGCTGAGTAAGTGCTGTTTAATTTGTAACTTCTCAGAGGATTAATTACAGAAAGAGAAACAATAATGACAAATGGAAGGATTTGTTTATCCAGATTGATTTAAAAATAAACAGGATAATAGGGCTGGCCATTAATCTGACCTGGTGCTAAAGGACACAAATGTCTTTTTCTGGGTGGATAGGTGGGTGTGGTTAAAGCTAGCATGTCAAAGAAACTGTAGGTAAGATCAATAAATAAAGTCAAGGAATTAAAGAATTCACTTATGTTTTACAATATCTGTCTTGTGTAGACACAGTTTGGAGCTCTTCAAAGATATTCTGCCCTTTGCACAATACTTTGGTATTTAAAAACAAGATAAGGCCATGTTTCTATCGACAAAAGTTGTGGTTTTGAATGAAAATAGCATTTATGTTGGAAGTTACTAGCCAAATCCTTAAGGACTTTTTGGAGTGACATTTCCATGAATTAAGTTGCAAAAAGCTTAAGTATGATTTATTTCTATTGTTAATAACAATTAAGCACAATAATGTTTTTATTCACTTCTTTACATTCTACACCATCACCCACCCCAACCTTCTTACCCCCAACCTGGCAAACTGGTTTCAGTTCTGGTCACTTTCCTGTTAACCTTTTCCCTGAAAACTGATCATTAATTCTGACTCTTTGTTTTTGGTTTCTTAGCCCAGTCTTATTCATGGTAGTAGTTTACCTCTCACCCAATTCAGTTGCTGTAAGGTTTCTTCCACAGTAAAGCAAATGCAACTTGTGAATTGTGAACTGGAATTGTGAAAGATTTCTAAAGGGAACTTAACAAGTATTTTGGGTTTTGTTTGTTTGTTTTTGGTTTTGTTTTTAAAAGAAAGGAATCAATATAAAAACATATTTGCAGTGTAAATTTAAAAAATAATGATATAATTAAAATGCTAAAATTTCTGTGCTATTCTGGCAATGAATCTACAACAGCTCTGAAGTAGTACATGAAACCCTGAAGGTGAAACAGAAAATGAGACTGACTAACTCTGGGAGCCCAGCCAACCACTGATTGCAGGGAGTTTAGATCTAAGGGAGAATTAGGTGCTGAGTGGACATACTAAACATAGTGATTAGAAAAGGAAAGAATTAATAAATACTGAAAATTCATAAAATGAACCTCTGAGGCAATGGATAGCACAGAAAGGAAAATTCTTAGGCCATCAGAATTCTTAGTCATTTATACAATCCAGTAAGTGAAAAGATATCATATGGAAAAAGGCAACATGACTTCTAAAGCATCATAGATATTTGGAATATTCACAATATCCCTATTTATAAATGAAGAGGATGAAAGACACATATTGAATGGCGTTTGACACTTGACCAAAGATATGGCACATAAAGATTTTGCACATCAACTGATATTCTTGTATGCAAAAATGGAATTTTGAATTGAATTTCCTGTGGCACAGGAACTTGGAACAACATGAAAGTAAAAGTTTTGGAACAGCAGTCAATCTAGAGATAGAAAGT
Source organism: Cisticola juncidis (assembly GCA_013400215.1). NCBI lineage: Eukaryota > Metazoa > Chordata > Aves > Passeriformes > Cisticolidae > Cisticola > Cisticola juncidis. The sequence continues at coordinate 361,894 of VXBR01007649.1, read as the reverse complement.
GACATCAGTGAACATAGAGTGGCATACATAAAAGAAAAGGAAAGGTAGGAGGGAGCCATTTTGTGTTCTTAACAGGTACAGCTACACTGCCAAGATGAAGGAGAATGAGACAAAGCAGAGACTGGCTGAAGCTGTCAGCACAAGTATTGACAATGAGCCAAATTGTGAAGGTGACTCATTATGAAGACGTAAACAATCCTGGTCAGTGACTCAGTGGTGAGGAAGCTTGGCTAAGACATCTGTAGCCCATATAAAGAAAACAGGATGATGAGATTTCTCTAGGGTATGGTAAGATAAACTATGGGACAATAATACTGCACGTGCCTATGATAGCCTGAAGAAAGTTGGGACATACTTACCCTTTATAGCTCATGAAGGAATGTACGTATCACCAACAAAGGAAGCTTTGATTGGCATTTGCCTGGGGAATCTGAGACGCGTGCTGGAAATGGATATAGTGTGAATCTTCTGAGAGTCTGTGGAGGAAGGAAGAGGGTGGGTGATGAATATCATCATGTAGGGAATGAACTCTGCAATGCAAAGAATATTACACAGTTTGATCTGTTAATTTCTTATGGCTTGGAAACCACCATCTGTGTAGAAGCTCCATCTTTCCAATTTCAAAAATTGCTCTGTATGCCTTGGTCAGTCTCAACAAAGCAAAAAGAACACAAGTTTTGCAGGAGTTATGCTCCATAGATGATGGGGATGATTTTCAGTGAAAAGTGAATAGTAGGCATCTGTATACCGCTTAAAGAAGCACTGAACAGGACAAAAACACCATCTCTGGTAAAAAAAATTGCATGGTGTCTAAAGCAAAGAACTTTACAGAACCATTAGAATAACTAGAAAGCAAACATATTGCACATTGTTTCAGTCTGCATGAGAAGAGAAAGCTTTAGGTAAATATTTTTGAAAAATCACTTATAATCTTGAGTAATTATATGTAAGTGAAACCCTTCTGTTTGTGGTGTGCTAATGAAAAAGTAGGAATCAGTGACCACAGGAAAAGCTATAGATTGCCTCATCATTATTTGTGGACCTGGGCTTGAAGCAAGACTCCATTTTGATAGATGCTGTGGAAATATACAACAGATCAAAGATCCTTAAAGCATTCTATAACTTACAGATGAATACAACTAAGAGTTTAGCATGTCTGTGAAGACTAACAAACATACAACATCACAGTTCTGCAGTAGATGCCACAATAAGATACTGCTTTTTGAGTAGTTTGAAAGTTATCAGGCAGTATTTGATTCTGAAGGCTTTTACATATTTTCTTTCCCTAGACATCTCTTAGAGAAATATTGCTTCACCTTCCACTACTCCTATTTTTCAAAATGGTTCCTCACACTGTTGCCATTCTATCACAAATCAAATTCACTTTATGTCACAGACATCGCTTCTGCAGGAGTGGATTTAGCTGTTGTGGCTGAATTTTGTGACCACTGTTGAGGGAAGTGTGTGCGTGGCTCATTCCCACACCTGTTTCCTCTCTGTGTTTCATTGCCAGGGAGGTTCACCGAGGTCTGTGGAGGAGCCTGGGTCAAACAATTCTTCTGTAAAATGTTTCTCTTTATGTCTATCTTCCTCTTTATACACATGAGAGAAAGAGAAAGAAAATATTGTTAGGAAGTCTTTAATGAAGGAAAATAGAATTACAAGAGGTATTTCTCTGCTGAGAGGAGAGCTAGTGTTCAGTTATCCTCTTGTCATAACTCTTATTTTTTTCTGTTCATTAAAATTGGAATATTTTACAGTTTCTAGGGTACTATTAGGTAAAAAGATAAAGTTGAAAATGATGCCAAGAATTCCTCTCAAGAGATCAGGAAATGTTACCTTCTTGGCTACTGCAAAGAAACCTGAAACTTTTGTTTTGGAGTTGCATTTTACAGGCTCGAGTCCAGTTTGGTATTTGGTAAATGTATCAATTTGTCAACTAAGCACTGGCCTTCTGCAGCATTTTCTCCCGATGAATTACCATCAAAACTAATGCAGGGAGGGTAAATTCCTGCCCATTGTGAATAAGTGTACCAGAGTTTGGTCCTAAATGAACTGGTAGCTATGTGGTTGCAATCCTCCCCAGCTGCTGACAAAGACCTGACTGAGCTGGCTAAGCCAGCAAAGAAGCGAAGAACCTAAATTCTCAAGAGCTTGAATCATGGAACATAACTTGAAAGAAAAACATTGACTGGGCTTTTGAAGGAACTGGGGAGATTTTGACCACTGTTGCCTAACAAATATGCCATTGTCTGTACTCTTTCTGCTTTTATAGAACATATGGATTTCTAAATTATTTTAAATAATACCTAGATAAAAAACTACTTTTGGGATTGCTATGCATGCTGCAGAATACTGATAAAGTTTTCCCTAGCTTGACTCAGATGTGGATTTCAGAGGTGGGGTTCTTTTGTTGTCAGTTAAACATTTGTAACAAAATTAATTTGACCAATTTGGTACAGCCTTAAGTTCTCAGCATCTGAGAAGAAAATTAATTGGGTAATTTGAGCACAGCCCTAAGTTCTGGGAGAGCATCCTGCACTGTCTATTCAGTACAAAGCATTGTCTGGAATGTTATTGCTCTAAGCTGCATGGAACAAAAAAAGCAAAACATCTGGCAGGATTGGGATACCTTAGGAAGACTTTATACTTGCGTTTATCCAGCTGGCAATCAACGCTGTACCACCTGTATGACAGAAAAAAACAATGAATGCCCTCATTCATTTTTCTCAAAATAAGATTCCAACAATCTGAGGAGATACATTCAAAACAAAGATCATTAGAATTTTCTCTCAAGTAAGGTGATAAGTGAAAAGAGACACTGGAATAGCACTGAAGGCAAAAAAAGGTGTCTCATTAAAAAAAAGAAGAAACTACCTTAATTCTAGATGTACCCTTTGTGGTTTTAACTGGTCCCAAACACTGTTTTGGTTGCTGTCTTAATCATGGAAACAAACAGTTATTCATCTGCTGAACAGATTCACACTCTCCAATCATATAATTAAGAACAATTATTTTTTGAAATTCAGGCCCAGGATCTCCAAGGCATCTCAGTGACTTTGCTCTACTATTAGATAGGCTCCCTAGCTACATTAATAACAAATGTGAGAAAATGTCCATATCTCTTAATCCCTCTTGAATACCCCACATCCAATGCACATCTGCCTATCTCTAAAGCAAGAGATGTTCTATTCCCATATCCAAAGGCATGATGGCAAACACACCGGATATGGGGTTGTCATGAGTCACCATGACAGCTCCTCAGGGAGCCCAGGCCATGAATAACCCACAATAAGCTAAATTAGGTAGCAGTGAGGGAGGACCCTTTAACCCAGTCGGTTGCTATGTTTCAAACAAACCAGTGCGTTTCTATGCTTCGTGCACATACTCCTTGTTAATATGCTGGGCCAGCTACATATTTCACAGTTAGCATCACAGAGGAAGCGCACTTACTAATCGGATATTTCTCTCTCTGTCCCTCTTGGGTAGCTGGAAAGAAAGAAAAGGAAATTTTACATTGTTAACCCCTCAAAAATTTTGATGTCTGCTTTTAGCAGAGCTTTAGTGACAATACACTAAAAACTATGAAATCATTAACAAATTGTAATAAATGAGCTGGGGTTTCAGCTATGGTCATTTTATCTACAGTGTGTTGAAAGGCAGGACTTTGTATGTGAATTGCAGTTAACTTGTAATTTGTTTTTAGTACCTGTTCTATAATGCCTCCAATGTTTCTGTGACTTGCTGTATTCTTGTTTGGACTAACTGGAGAATCCATCCAAGGACTGTATCAGAGATCTATCAGTTTAAAGACCTTTGCATATCTTACAGCCCTTATGACCAGGAAAATTAATATTTTGAGAGCAAATCTTTCTCATATCATGTAATCTCTATCAGTGTTTAGCTGATGATCCATTTTGCATTGTTTTCATCAATTATCAACATTGGCAAGGATGTTTTTTAAAACACTAGTATTTGTTTCTGTCTTTCCTGGCCCTGAATGCTTGGTTTCTTAACCTCAGTTTTGTTCCAACCTATTTTTGAATTCCCTTTGCATATTTCAATGATATATTATTTATGAGATACTAGGAACATATAGAGTTTTAAAAATATTCCCTCTGACTTGTGGGTCATGAGGGGCTTTTTTTGTTTTGTTTTTGAGGGAAGTTTGGGTTGTGTGTTCTATTAACAGCAATTGCCTGAATTGCTGTGCTTCTGCCACATATTGGACTTCACATCTCTAGGCTGACACCTGTTATTTTTTGCAATAGCCACTTCTCACGTTCTTTGAAGTTGTGACAGGTGTTGCAAAACATAGAGGGTTTTTATATCATGTTGGCTTAGTTCTTATTAAAACCAGAAAATATCTTTTTTCAATTACTTTTTGTGCTTGAAAAGACCTCCTCTTCCCATGGAACAAAGGAAATGGATATTTGTTTCAGGGTTCATATGTTAAAATTAAGAAGAAGCCAGGTCTAATACAAACAGAGAAGTAATGACCCCTACCTTTCTTGTGGTTTATTCCATAAATGAGTTTTTATCACACTGAAACATGAGAGGGGAGACACTGTGTCTTGGTTTAGAACACTAGTGGACAACAGTCTTTGGGTTAGTAAATATTTTCCGTTTCTTTTGCATTTTACAATTCTGTCACATCTGTCACAGCTCTTGCAAATTCTCCTTGATTAGTGCTGAGCCTATGAGATTCAGCTCAGAAGCCTTTCAGTGTTCTTTTCCCTTAGGTTATCTCATTTTCTTTCAAAATCAGATTGGAAAACAAAGGGGAATGAAGTTGTTTTGACTCTATTCCTTCCTCCTCATGATTAATAAAGACTGATTTTATCTCTCTTTTTTGAAATCCTTATTTTATTTTCTATGGGTTTGATAGAAAGAACAGAGTACTAGTTTATAAAGAGGAGTGTTATCTGTGGTGTGGAGGAGTTAATAAGGAATAAGTTTTTACAGATCTGAAGCACAAGTAACCTAGAGGTTCATGTCCTTGGCTATAAATTCATAAGCAGATCCTTGGGGACTGAAAGACAGATGACTTTTTTTCTGTGTGATTTCCTCAGAGTTCTACCCTTAAATCCAGCCTTCGCAGAAGCATGGCCTAATGCTCCCTGGGTGCATTCCCTGGTGCATTTCCCTTGCTTGTAAGTTTTTGAAAAATCATGCCAGATCATGTTGCTATAACATTTTAACCTTGCTCCACTTGGGAATCAATAGCTTGCTCCAAACTCCAGTTGACAGATATTGGTCTTCCTGTTGACTTTCTGATATTATAAATTACTCAGATTTCTGTGATAGCTTTTAGAATAATTTCAGAATAATTTGTAGAACAATTGCATACCTTGCAACTGAAATTTACATGAACAGTAATGTTCCCATTTAGCACGGGACTTAAGCATACGCTTTAATTTAAGTTTTTACTTTATTCAATGGATTCAGAAAATGCATAAATGCATGTTTAGGTACTTTGCTGAACCAGTGTCACTGGGTACTATTTGAACTGGTAAATTCCCTGTATATGTTTAAAAAATGCAGGATCATGTATTTCGGTATTACAAAAACTTTTGGTAAAGCTGTTAGGTGTTCTCTGCCTAATTTACTTTTTCCACTTCATTTTATGGCACATTATTACAAATGAGGAAGGATATCAAAATTTTTTTAAAATACTCATCACTTGACCTCATTTCTTTTACAAATCCAGTCCATATTTTTAAAAATTGTACCATAGTGTTTAATGAACAGTTTTGATCTTTCCTCCCCAGTGACCAGGAACAGGACTCTAGAAAGTGGCAAACTGAAACTGTGCCTGGGAAGGTTTACACTATATATGAGGAAAATGTTTATCACCCAGAGGGTGGTTGGGCACTGGAACAGGCTCTCCAGGAGCTGGTCACTGCACCAAGTCTGGCAGAGTTCAAGAAGGACATTGGACAATGCTCTCAGGCATAGGGTGTGATTCTTGGGATTGTCCTGTGCAGGGCCAGGAGCTGGACTTCTATGATCCTTGTGGATTATCTGTGATCCTGCCATATGTTTTTAAGACCATTTGTACTGCTATACCTGTTTGTACGTTTGTCTTTTTAATGTTTGAAAGACTTAAGATGGCATTACTTTCTTCAATTTTATTTCTAAGTGTTCTGCATACTAAACAGCTTTAACTGTTTAGATTCTTAGCTAGCACGTTTGAAGGCTGACAGTGCCCTAGCCAATAACTGTACCTCTCAGAGAACGTGCTTGTATAGCTTTTGGTTTGGAGCTGGGTTGCAGCCAGCTGGGACCAGAGACACAGAGGAATTGAGGGAACAGCCTGCACCTGTCTGCACAGGCATATCTGTAGTTTCACTAGGTATAATTCACCTCACAGGGCTGGAAAAAAGCCCACACATTTTTCAAATCCCACTGGAGCCTTACTTTGAGGACTTAAGTGATGAAGAGGTCTCCTGAGACCCATCTATTCAGTGATAAATTTTACTCATTTATGAATGCATATACTATGCCTGCATGTTTTTCTGTGGTGCTACCCACAGGTACTGCATTTCTCTGATAGCTAAAGCTATTAAACTATTAACCAACTGAAAAAACCTAGATGCCATTTAAACAGATGTTGTACCTTTCATCAATAATGCCTACTGTGCTTTCAGTCCACTGAAACTTGTGTTTCCTGCAACAGGTGATATAGAGCAATCACAGATGAAACTTTTATAAACATATACAAGAAAAAAAATCAACATTTTACATTAAATGTCTTAAATTTTGTGAGAGTGTATGGTGTGCTTCCAGAAGGAAAGCTTCAAATACGGGTTAGCAGCTTTGAGAACAAAAATTAGGAAAATTGTCTTTCTTCACAATCATGTTGGCTGTGAGAACTTTTGAAAAACAAAGTTATGAAGGCAAAGTTGTATGTAGGGGTTTGGGATTATTTGAGAGTTTTTGAGCTTTTATTGTAAAACCGCATAGCACTGGTATTGCTTTAGCAGTTTTGTTTCTGCTTTGGGAAACTGGTATACATCTACAGTCTCATCTGAGGAAATAATTGTTTTATGATTTAAAGATAAAAACATGTTCTAGTATTTTTCTTGGAAGTGTACATACCTTGTGGTCTAAGTTGGTAGTATTAAAAGCAGATAAATATTTTTTAAAGTTGATTTTTGTGCATTTGGATCCTAAAATTTCTTTAGAAAATTAGTACTTATGAAGGAAAAGCTGTGCTTAAAGTTGCCCTTGAACTTAATCCTGTGAGGTGTTGAGCATTTGTAATAACTTTTAAAACAAGGAGGTTTTTCAGGCTTAGGCTGCCATTCATTATATCAGCTTTCACATTGCACTAAGGTTTTAATCAGATACCATTTGTCATGGAATTTTTCATGACTGAATTTCTCTTGCACTACAACCTGTCGTATTGCAGCCTGGTTGGGATATTCAGCCAGGAGCAGGAATAATTTCACCTGTACCTGGAGTCACGTTCATGTATTCAGACAGAAAACCTTCTCAGAAAACACCTTTAGCTTTGTGTGGAAACCAAAACTATTCCAATACAGGAATCCTTTACTGAAGCAGGGCACGTATACTGTGAACCAAAATCCACATCTTCTGTTCAGTTGTGTAGTGATTTCCTCTGACTTTTGTTGCCACAAGCAATGGTCCAGCCATTACAGGCATCTGTTCTTAACCATCATCTATCTACTTCTCATTACTGGCAGGAGAAACAGTCTGTACTTACATGTAGCCTTTACTTGAGGAAAACTGCTAAAATAATCACATGCCTCTGAAAGCAGAAACCCCCTTTTGGAGAGTCAAAAGAAAGGCAGGAACTCTTTCAAAAATCTTATCTGTTGCTTCCTAAAAAAAAAAAAAAAAAATTAAACAAAGGCAAAAATCTCTATGCCCCATAACAGTAGCTAGAAAAGAGCAGCTTCTGCTACACCCATCCCTTAAGCTTTGTGAAACAAAGCTAGACCTTGAATTTTGCAATGAATTGTAAGTATAAGCTACCCTTTCATTTAAAAAACAAAATTTTCTAATGCAATACTTGTTAACAGGAGAAAAGGAGAGGGTCTGCAGGGACAGGGAAGTATTTTCATACTGTTTTCATTTTCTAATACAATGCCCTTGGAAAAAAAGGCAGAGGATGACATAATAAATTTGGAATTCCAAGGTCACAAACAGGAATTCAGACAACAAATGGGAGGGTTTAGGAATGTACATTGTAAAATAAATCTATCAAATTTAAAAAGAAAAAATTAGTATTGAAATGTGGTCTTTCTAGGCAGATATTTGTATGGTAAATTCAGCTCTTCCCCTAAAGGATTATATGATATATTTTCTGATTTACTTTGCTATATTCAGTGTTCTGAATGCAAATGTGAAGAGGTTTTATAACTGACAATTTTTTTTCTCAAAAAATGACCAGTGGTCTCTTAATCTTGGTATTTATCATTCCACAGGAATGCTTAATTCAGTTTTCAAGTTCCATATGACACAGTAGAATTTTCTGCGTCTGTATAGGTAGCAGCCAGGGATATATATGTAGCGGTGATAAAACTTTATAGAAAACTACATAACAGGAAGCTTTTGAGATGTCTTTTGAAAGTCTTTTCTGGAAGGGATATTAGTAACTTTTTTTTTCCTTTTCTCTCCCTTTGTACCTGGGGTTTTAGTATTAGGATGACCTTAACAAGAGTTGGAACTGCTGCTTCTTTAATGAGATTTTTCTAACTAATTTTTAGTATTAGCTTGCCCAGACTAAAATCATAAAAATCTACTGTCCTGTATAAGCTATGTACTGTTGTTAAAAAGTGGACTTTTGATTTTTAGGCTACCGTACCTATTTGTTCCTGTTTCCTTAATATTGTTTTCTCCAGATGCTGGAAGTTAAAACACCCTTGTTATTTTTTTCAGTGTCACTCTTTGTTACTTTCCATAGGCAATGTTCACTCAAAGCCAGGCAGTAGAGGAAATAACAGATGTGTTACTCTCAAATTATGGGCACAAAAATAACCTTAATAAAATAGCTATTAAGTGACAGCACTTTACAAAAATCCAGGTCTAATTTACTCTAGCCTAGAAAGCAATAACTTAAGGGACCTCAGACATGCATCCCTGGGCTTCAGATAGTTTGTAGCAGAGCGACAGTAGCTTGGATGATGACAATCCCAGCTTGCTGTCGATGGCGCATTCCAGGACAGGCTGACAGGGTGTGTTTGTGCTAGACACTTTTCTGCCTGTAACCCTATTGTTTGCTTGTAATTAATATTCCATTATAGATCTTCTAATTCTGCCAGAGAAACCCTCCCTTCTCCTTAATAATAATAGCAGTAACAACATGATTAATAATAAAAAAGTTAGCCACATTCTGACTTCGACTGCAGACAGAATTGTCACCCTGGGTTTACTCTCCTTTTACCAGGCCTTTGGTTCCTGCTGTTCACAGAAAGATGCAGATGGCTGCCTCAGCAGGAAGCCCTTCCCCCTTCCTTAATGGAACTCGTGGGAATGCAGGGATCCTGGAACCAAAGCCCTCCTTCCCTTCCAAACCTCCTCTCCAAACCCCTACTGAGTAAAAGGAAAAAAATCCCCACATCCCTGGAAACATTTTTGCCAGCCTGTTTTTCAGTAAAAACTTAAATTAACCACTTCACTCCTGATTATAATAAAGATTTGTTATTGAAACAGCTTCTCTTTAATGTACTGAATCATTTCCACCCGCTTATTGAAGTCGTCCATTTGGGTTGAATTATAGCGTCCCACTTCCATTATGTAATAATTTCAAATAAATGAAAACAGGTTTGAATTCTCCAACAATTAGCAAAGTTTTAGCACATTCCCCCTCCCCCCACTCCTTCCCAGACACCCCTCCAAAAAGTGAGATTAAAAACCTTAAAATTTTGGCAAAGTCACATCCTAAGTTTTCTTCTCTTGTTAAAATCTTCTCCCAGATTTCCTCAAAGACATCATATGGGTTAAGTTATGACTTTCCTTAATATTTATTTTCAAGTGAAAAATAAAAACAGCTTTAGCATTGTGATTTGATATTAGAAATGAAAGAGTTAAATGCCTGAACAAAGCACTTAATTTATAATTTTTGTTAGGAGTTCCACACTGAGCATTAGAGTGAGGTGTGTCTTATAAAGAGGGTGTTTATATTGGATTTGATATAGTTAAGAGATTCAGCTTACATATAATAGTCTCCTCTAAGAAGAAGCATAAACCAGAACGAGTTCAGTGGGATTTGCTGAAGTATAAAACATAGTATAAAAGTCTAATCTTATAGACTAGTGTCAAATACCAAGGAATTCATCCACTACAGAAAGAGAATGAAAAAAATGGGGCCAAATCTGTAGCTTTTATATTTTGGAGGTCTTAAAGCCCCCAGGATGGTCTACGCTTGTTCTTTTGTCTAAGGGTTACATGAGTGACTCAAGGCAATCTAAAGGGGTCCATAGTTCAAAGGATTTGAGGTATGTTTCTAATTAAAAAAATCATTAAAAATCACCCATCATATAATGTGATGTTTTCACTAATTCAAATGGTTGGCTCAGGCCTGAAGAAAATGTAGAATAACTACAATGCAGAATGAGAAATAATAGAAATTTCACATGAATTAATCTGCTCTAAAGGAGGTTGCTAGTGTCTAATGCAGAACCTTAAGGACCTTGAATTCAGTATTTGGAATTTTATAGTAACTATGTTGTCTAAATAAACAATCACTGGAATACAAGGAGAGTTTTGGATTGGAATGGTGACCAGCCCAACTTAAAAATGCCAGACAAGCCTGTTAATGAAGGCCGTCCTGTACAGCTCTACTAATTGAGAAGATGCAGTACAAGTGGGGAAGAGTGGAGGAAGAACTGTTCAGCATCTGACTTAGGCAGTTTGGCTTCAGTTCCACCTTCAGTGTGATACTGAATGTTTTAGTTTCCCGACGCCCATAGAAAAAGCAAAACCTCTTAAAATGGGATGTTATAAATACTGCAGAAGTAAGGAAATAAAAAGCACAGAGAAAAGAATTCTTAAATAGTAAGGACCATATGATGTACCCCGAAGGCCAGCAGGGATTAAAGCAATGGTTTCATTAGCTTTGCAGTAAGGAAAGTTCAGGGAAGACTGTAGAATGGAAAAATAAATATACATCTGCACTTAAATACTAGTCTAAAAAGAGGAACATATGGTAACCTCTGGATGCCAGCTTATCTTAATGAAGGTTGCAAAGCCTGTTACATTTGATATAAAGTCTGAATGAAGACATATAAATATTACACAGCTTCCTAGAACTGATGGTATCACACTCCAGGGTTGTTACTTTTGAGTCCGTTTGCTGCCAATAGGGCCGTGATTCAAAATACCGTCAAAGGTTGAAAGTTTCCAAAACTGCATCTGTGTATGTAATTGTTAAGGAATCTTTAGAAGTACATATTAGGAATGAGAGGGCTTAACAGGAGAAATGGACAACTTTTGAAAGCAGTTGACACTGCATGTGTCAGTTTGGAAAAAAACAAAACCAACATTCCTGCAAAGCTAGTGAGTTCTTTCTGGTGACATATATTAGGGCAATGCCAGTAGGAAAACAGGAATGAATAGAAACATTATTAAAAATAGAAGCACTGAAAGGGCAATCAGCAGATTATTTTTTTATTTGCTAAATATGAATGCTATTATCTACCCAATAATAAGAAAGAAGTGGCGAGTGATGTCGTCATACTGTATTCTTGTCAGCATTTGGGCTTCGTGGTTTTCAGAGACAGATTTATTTTCCAAGATGAGGGGAAAGTTCTAGAAAATCGACTCCATAAAAATGTTTTTGTGCATGATCTCATTCATTATGTCTTTTACTATACAGCAGAATGAGAAGTGATCATAGTAGAGATACTTGAAAGGTGAAATGTGACCAAACGTTCCTTAAATATAATAGATAAAGCATGAATTGCATTTCAGGAAAGAAAAGTAGTTACCCTGGAAATACTTTAAATGTTTGCATGTGTAATAGTTCTCCAAGACCCAGCACACTAATGATGGGCCATTGCGCTGAGCTGAAGAGGAAATCCATTCCCGTACACTGCCCCTATCCAAGTCCATTAAGAAATAATGGTTATAAGATGAAAGTCTTGTTAGGGTTTCAGTGAAAATGTTTGGCACACCAGGATGAAAAGTCAACAATCTGCTTTTAACGAGAGACACTGGAAAAACTTTGGTTAACATACCATTGAAAATATTAATTCTCCTTAATGGCAGGATGCAACACAGCTTTTTATAGTTTTTGATCCATGTCATAAATTTGGCCATGACAAAGGGATACTCCAGCTTTAGCTCACTGGCAGAAATGTTAGCTGTTTCCCAACACTAAAAGGTTAGTCCTTTGGATTCACTCTAAAGTGCCAAAGGGCCAAATTCTTTGCATGGAAATAAAATGACATTGGCCAAAGAATGAGAGTAAAAAAGAATCATAGTGTGTAAACTGTAGCAGATTTAATTCTTTTTGCATCCACTGCCTTGCTAAGAGGTGTAAATAAGATATAAATAGGAACGTGTATTTCAAGATGAAATGTAGAGGGATGGTGACAGTATAAATGTATATGTTCCAGCTGTTTCTCAACTATTTCTGGTCAATAATCTAGAGGAAATATCTAGGTCTGTGTGCTTTTTCTCTGTGTAATTGGATATTATCATGCAGTTTAAGGGAAGTTTCTTTTATCAGTTCTGTGCAATGAAATTCAGAATCCTTTCTGAATAAGAATCTCTCCTCTGAAACAGTGTTTCATTTGTTCAACTTATGAACATAGAGTTGCCTGTTTAGTAAAGCTGATGTTAAAACTTGATAATTTATTGCTTCAATAGCAAAGGCACCTACTAGCTAATACTACCTTTGGTCCTGGTACAGCATGATCTATTTCCTTTACAATGAATAGAAACAATAGAAATTACACACCACAGAAAAAGTTCTTGTTCAGACACCTTACAAATACAGCATTGTTCCATAAAAAGTAAATTTCAAATACAAAAACCTGAAAGTTTGGCAAAGTGGGGACTGATCTATGCATAGACTAAATTTCATGTCCAATGGCTTTGTCTATAACAGGAGTAAGTCTTTATGCTGAATATTCACTTTAAAATCTCAAACCACTTCACAGAAATATTCTATTCTGTGATCTAGTTTTTAGATCAGGAAGCTTAGTCAATCAAAACAGTTGTTTGGCAGATAAGTAGCTAGAATTAAACTGGGGATTCCATGAATCCCAGCATGATGCTGTAGGAACTTCTCTTTCCTAGTGTTACGTGTCTGCTGAAATGCCCTTCTATATATTCTTCCTAAATCGCCCTCTTGGTTTCTTGTCTTATTTTTTGCCTGTAGAATGTTATATCCTCCAGTTATTTCCAATTAGTGAACTAAATTATCATCTTTATTGGTGCCAATCTACCCTACAATGTGCTGAAAAGTAAAATACATTTTTCAGAAACTAAAACTAGAAAGTGACTTGCTAGCAGTCAATGGATTCTGTCCACCACAGGTCTCCAGCAGGAACATGGTTTGAGACTCCTGTGAATATGGTTGTTGCTAGAAACCACAAGGATAATCCATGGAAAATCTTACACAATCATAGCATTTTACTATCTGTGGGTAACTGTCATGATATCAAAGGACAGGAGTATTAATGCCATTGATTAAATAATTTTTAAATTTTTTTTCTGCTCTGGGGATTAGTAGCACCATCTAAGTCAGGCATTTGTGAAGAGACTGTCATTTTCACACATTAAAACTCTGGGAATAAAGCAAGCTATTATTTCATGTTTGGTCTTGCAGTCTAATCTTGATTCTATCCACTGTTATTTGGAAAAGGCTGACACTGGGAGGCTTTGTGGTTCTGTCCTTAGGATAAAAACACTCCCTTGTTTCTCAAAGTATTGGTTCTTAGCAATAAGAAAATCCCTGTAATGTACAGAAGTATGTTTAATAATATCTCGGGTCACTGATCTTATCTGTTACTGTGAAAGTTCTTCTCCATGTTTGAACCTAGGTACAAAATCATTTGAAATTTTCTGCTCATGGTCATTTTCCCCCATTATTTTCCTTATGAAGTAGAACAACATTGAAATCTTGAGTGTGGAAAAAAGAAATTAACATTTTCCTATTAAATAAAAGGAAAAGGGATAACTTTACTTAATTTCTATGAAATACTGAGTTTTATATATTTTTCTTTTCAAATCTTTCCTTTTCAGTTTATGAAATTGATTTTGTAAAGCAACAATTTTCGCTGGAGTGGTATTCTCTAAAATTTTCCCTGTGCTTTAAAAAAAAAGTGCAAAAGGAAGAGAAGGAAAGAGGAAGAAAAAAGCTTGAAAGATTGAGATGACAGTAGGATCATTAAACTATTCAATAGTCATAATGTTTATTAATGAGAATGTTATCCTGTGCTTTAAACAGAGTGGGGAACTTACATGTCTTGTGACCTCCTTGCTGGCTTTCAGCTGACATTTTCTGGAAGCTATGCTGATGATGCTTGTGAGATTGAGGGAAGTGCTCTAAAGAGTGAGAATATTATGCAGTAGCTAATAAAAGAAGTGAAAGGTGAGTAGGAGCCTAAGGAGATCTCCTGTCATGTACAGTTATTCATATGTATCTTTCCAGGTATCAGCACTTCCAATCTTCTGTGACTCCCTGTGATTTCCTTCAAAAAGTTATTAATTATGAGTCCCTCTCACACTTCAGCTGTGACCTTTTTTTTTGCTTTATCTTCTTAGACTATGAGAGAAACAAAAGAACATTAGATTAAATAAAAAAAAAAATTCCAGTGTTTCCACTGTGAAATCTATCACATTTTGCCAACTAATTCACTTTATGTAGTAGAGTATTTGACTTTGCACAGAGATGATGAGCTTGAGTGACGCCTAGCAGTAGTCTGGAAAAAGTTTTCAGTGAACAGAAAAGGACTTAAATCTAGCTTATTTTATTAGTTTTTACTTTCTCATGTATGTTTTATTTTGACAAATCCCTTTAACAAAGATAGCTAAGGAAGTATAAGCACTGTTATTCTCTCAGAGTACTGTCAGGCTCATTGGTCTGTATCTTTGAGATGGAAAGAGAGAGGCACACTACTGAGACTTCAGGTACTCTTTGAAGAATCAAAACAGGTCCTGGAAAACTGCAGTTGTCTGCAGGGGTTTGGGGGTTTGGAAATTTTCCTCAGTAGATGGGGCCTGTGTGGTGTTTCTGTTTGCAACTTCAAGTCCCTGAGGCCAAAGTAAAAGCTAAGGTTTCAGAGAGGTAGATTTTAAAAAGAATATTTATTTGTTTATTTATTTATTTATTAGAAAAAATTCTTTTCTGTTTAAACAGCAAAATGGGCCATTGGGATCACCAATCAGCAGTCATGCTTTGGACCTGCCTGGACATTGTAAAGTAGGACAGAGTTGGCCTAAGAACTGACAGACCATTGGCTTTACAATCAAATAATTTACACCTTACTGTTTCACCATCCTTTCAATAACTTTTGAATTATTACCTCCTGTTCACAAGCACAGATTGGCTGACTCAATTGAGCTTTGCCATGTCCAGTTTCTCTGATTTAAAGGAAGTAAAGTGAGGCCTGCAATTTGCATGACTGCAGAGCTGAGAGAGGAGACATGCACAGAAGCTTTTTGATAATTGTACAGGGACTCTGGCAATGTGTGTTTTAGAGCAAGCAGGTTGCATCACCCAAAAAACGGAGAAAAGAAAGCAACTGCTTTTCACAGCCAGGATCTGTTTTTTATACTAGTACAGGAGGGGCTTGGTATCCTGTTTCTTTCCTTGGCTCTCCAAAACATCTGGCAGGGATGCCTATGTTTTCACCCATTAAATTTCTTATTTCTTTGTCTGAATACAGTTGCACGGCAAAGTTTGCCTGATGACTTTTGCAATCAAGCAAGTCAGTCACTAATCACTGCTACCCTGTAACAGCTACATATGGACACTGGGTTTTATAAAATACAGAATCACCTTGGATTCAGCCCATGCTAAAATACCCATTGAGGTATTCCCACCATCCCTAATGCACTTTACCCATTTATGTGGACATGCTCTACCTAATCCAGAGAGAAGATTTCTTGGTTTAGCTCAATTATGTTACTGCTCAAAATGTATCTTTCATTGTAAAGAGACAGGGAGTAGAGCAGGGTAAGGAATTCTTTGACCTTGCCCTGCCAGTGCTGACTTCATCGATCTCGCCTGCTCCCTCACAGCAGTGGCACAATGTTTAAATCCTCAGGAGCAAAGCTGATGGAAGGAAGAGCTGCACAAACAGCAGGTCATAGAATCATAGAACAGTTTGAATTGGAAGTGACCTTGAAGATCACCTAGTTCCAAACCCTGCTGTGGGCTGGAACATCTTCCGCAAATTGCTCAGTCCCATCCAGCCTGACCTTGAACACTTCAAGGGCTGGGGCACCCTTTGCTCCTCTGGTCTACCCATTCCAGTGCCTCACCACCCTCACAGTAAAGAATTACTTCCTCATAGCTAACCTAAACCTACTTTCTTTCAGTATGAAGGCATTATCCATTGCCTTATCTCTATATGTTCTTGGAACAACCCTCTCCAGCTCTCTTATTAGGTGCAGTAAGGCTGCTGAGTGCCCTGAAATGATATAGAGCTGATTGCATTGAAACAGCTGTATAGATTGGATTGAATAGCATATGCAACATAAGGGTCCATGGTGGAGAGCCACAGGACACTAGCACTGGACCCTGTGTTGGGGCCCTGAGGGCACTGCCAGGCTTTACTGTCCCTGATCAGCCTCCTTCAGAGCTCTCCCACCCTGCCCATCCCTGCTGTCTTAGCCCCCAGGTACAGTCTGTCTCTACTGAGTAGGAGAAAGTTGACAATTTGGACAAATTAGCAGGGTAAAAAAATAAAATAAAATACACAATGTAAAGGAGAAATTAGATAAATCTTCCTGGCTTTAATTTGAGGGATTGAAGCCTCCAAGCATGGAGGTGCAATATCTACAGCTGTACCCAAGGTGAGGGGATATAGGAAATACAGGTCCATCAGTTCAGACATCTAAAAGGACTGCACTTCCATTCGACTTAATTTCCTCTGACTATTTCTTCATCTATATCAGCATACTTACCTGTGGAATAATATGCCAAAGAAATTTTCCTTAAAGCTCAATGAAAACAAAAAAAATATTAGGAAGTGTTACTTTCAGCCTTAGAAACTCAATACCATAGTCTGTGACATTCTCTATGTTTAATCATCTTCACTAAATGCCATGTTCAAGAATTGAATTTTACTGTTAGTGTTGGAAAAATGAGTCCTGCAAAGTCCTTGCCAAAAAGGCTGAAAGGAAAATAAGAATTTCCAGAATTTCTCCCTGCGTGTGCCTGTAATCTGTGCTTGAGCTTATCTGACAAGCAGCTCTCCTTAAGCCTTGATTGAGAAGAGTTGTTTTCCAGGCCCTGTATCATTTCTGTGACCCTTCTTTGAACTCCAGGATTTGATATCGTCCCCAAAGAACAGACACAAGTATGGCCAAGTACTTGCCTTATGAGTGTTGAGAATGACAGCAGTTGGATTACTCCCTTCTCATTGCTTAATAGTCTCAGGTTTACACATCCAAAGAAAGTGGAGTTTTTTGTCATTGCATGGCACTGACATTAAGCTTTTCAGAAAATCTTTTGTGGTAACAAAAATTCCTAATGATCTCATTTAGGCAAGGACTTTATCTTTAGTATTTATATGTTAGCATGTCTGCAATTTTCCAGGTTTACAGTCCCATGTTCACCTGGGGAGAGTTGGAGCTTATGTTACTTTGAACAGACCATCTCATTAACTATATTTTAAATTCTCTTCAAAATGGACTGAAAAGAGAAATTCCAGAATACATATCCCAAATCTTCCTGAAGTGCACTCTACTCATAGAACGTTGATATNTTTTTTGGTATTATTTCTTACTTTCTCTTCTCCCACTCCACAAAAAGAGGGTTGAAACCCAGTAGATGCAAGAAAAATGTAAAACTAGAGCTAGAAAAATAATCAATATCACAATTCAATATGGGTAATTTGGATGAGCTGCCCGGTTAGCCACTGTCATGCTTTTGTACAAAGGGACAAAGCAGAAATGGGACTTGATTCCACCTTTGCCAAAACTCTGTGTTATGAGCCTGAGGAAATAGCTGATGTATGTCTTAGATTCTCTGTGTGTGAGTGGCAGCTGACAAATTGTTTGTTAAATTCCAGGAGAATCACTGACAGAATACACACCGAAATTTTCTTTACCCTATTTTGTTACAGCATAACAGTATTTGTTTCTTTTCAGTATATCCTTCCAATTTATTGCAAAAAGAAATATAATTGCAATCTGAACCTCAAGCAAGCCCTAGGCCCCACCAGAAGTTTTGTACTTCTTTGCAGCATGGCTGTCTTACAGCTCCTGTTTTGCCTTTGCTTTGCCAATTTTTTTATTCACTCGTGTGTATAGTATGGTCAGTATGGTAGGACTGAAAAGCATATTTTCAATTAGTGTGCTGTAGTAGACAAGCAAGGAATAATTCTATATATCCATGTAGAACTGAGTGGGTCTGTGGCTTCTGAACTCCAAATCTCCAGGTATCAATAAAAATTCTCAGGAAGACTGCAGATTCACTACATTGTTTCATGTTTAGCTTAGAGATCATGCAAATGTCTGTACAGACATGTTGGTGTTTTGAGAAAGAGATCTGAATCCCTGCTTGACACTGCTGTAGAATTTTCTCCAAACTGTTATGCGAATCATTTCCCTTCACTTGAACACATTGCTGCTTTACAAGACAAACTATGCTGTATATAATATACATTTTGCACAATATGCTGCAGTTAGAGTTCCCATATCTTCCAATATGGGGCAGCAGTTGCCAAATCCTGGCACAAGAGAGTCACTTATTTCCATCTGTGAAAATATAGTCTAATTTCTCTATGTAGGCAAAGAGAAGTTGCTAAAATAAGCCACTGGAAATTGGAGGAGATGGAGTTTGTTTTATTATTTTTTTTCTTTAGTTTAATTTGCTGGCAGAGTGGAAGTAATGTGGTCCAGGAAGGTTTCCATTTCTTACATTCTTTATTATGGTGAAACCTACACATTAATCTTTCATGTGATGTAGTTTCTGGTCAGAACTCTGAATCATCCTTTAATTGCTGGAGGTGTTTTTAACTTATCTGAGTTGTTTTTCTAGCTAATTCAGTGTTCAAGACCACATTTGGATTTCTTCCCAATTGAAACTGATGCTTTGCTCACTAGATGCCACTACGATATTTTAAAAGACTTCTGGAATGTATAATTTCTCTCTCTGTGTGGAACTTTGCTCCACCCTTGGATCATATTTATCCCACACTTGGAGGTATAACAGATATATATGAGGCTTCTGTATCTGAAAATATTGTTCTTCAGTATAGCATTTTAGAAAATGTGCTCATACTTACTGACAAAGAAAACTATAAAACAAACAAAATTGATGATGATTTTGGCTGAATCTTTCATGTTTTGACTAGATTCTCTCACGAAGCAAATAGACTGTTAGCTTCAAATTTCTCCTGTTTCTTCCTGTCCTCTGATAGTCTCTTCACATATGCCCTTATCTTTTATTTGCTTTGTTTTCTATGCTCAGTTTTATGTCCTTAGCTTCATTCTTAACTACTCAGTTCTTCCCAAACCTGAAATGCTGTGTGCCCCCAGTGCTGCGTTCCGGGTTCTCTCTTCTGCTTTGATTACAGTAAAGGGCCTGTCTTATGTTTAATATTCATACATTGCCTATCAGAATAAATTATAAATAATAATACTAATCCTGACAGAGTGCCTGCTTTTGAACAAAGCCCTGTTTTGAACAAAGCACTTTCTTTCCTTACTTCAGTCTGCAAAACACATTGCCACATTTTCCACAGGCTCATCTTCCACACCTATCAAACTTCAGCTGTTATACAACCAGTGTCCATTTGGTCAGCCAACAGTAGAAATGTTTTTGCTGAGACCTACGCTGAACTCAGCATAATAGCAAACAGGTGGTCAAATTAGAAGAAAAACAAGTTTTTAAAAAGAAATCAGTGAGCGAAGCAAATAAATATTCAGGATTTTAAATGCTGATCAAACAGTAATGAAAAACTAGCATATATGGATATGTTCTGAAGGACAAAGCCATCAAAGCAGTCTTCTGGGAAGGGACACTAATGATGTTGAGGAGAAAACTCAGCAGATATTTCAGATGAATATTATTTGGTCATTTCCTGTTTTCAGTTTACCAATAGAAATGATGTGAACTTTGGTAAATGTATGTAAAGGTATTTAGTTGATAAAATAAAATACAAGCTCCAGTGTGCTGTTAGAATTTGGAATCCCATACTGCATAATAGTGCTGCTTCTTGTTGAGCGGCTGAAGAATATGATGGGATTACATCTATCTTCTACCTGGTGGGAGTTGTTGCTGAAACAGAATATAATCATGGACACTCTCACTTTTACAAAACTCTTTTACAATACACATTTCATCTGACCAAGAAAGCAACTTTTTTTTTTCTTTTTTTTTTTAATGAATGCTGAATGGCAATAAAATTAGAAAGGGAAAAAATATTGCACAAAATATAATCATTATAAATATCATATATATATCCCAAATAAGCACATTGCAGAAGCATAATAAATGTTCCTGTAGCATATGCAAGATCAAGAAGCAAATTACTAATAACTGAAAAGAAAATGCCAACATTTAATAATTTCTAATGGCAACAAATAATAAAAATATATCCTTTTCACAATAGAAATAATAATTTTGGCATACTTGTAAGATTATTCAATAATTGTATACATTTTTACAAAATGAAAAATCATCCCAAGGGGAGGACCTGAAAAAAATCCTCATTTACTTTAGTAGGGAACCATATTAAGAAGTTGCCATAAAGCTGAACATTCACAAGGCTTCATTGATGTTTGTTTACACAAGAAACATCATGAAAAGTGCTTAAACCCAGTGCTTTGGCTGCAGCAAACAGAACTACGCTATGGTCAGGCTGAAAGAACTTATTATTTATAAAGAGCAGTGATAAATGCAGTTAGCTATTTATTTAAATGTTAACATTAGAAGTGTTTAACAAAAGGAGAGGAATCAGGAAGCTCAGTTAAAGTTGCAGATCTGTTCTGAAGTCTCAGCATTGTTCCTTTTATTTTTCTCAGCAGCATGGGTTCAGGATGGAGTTGTTAGGTTTAAGTTAGAATTTCCTGGCTTTTCTTTTGGTTTGTGTTAAACCTCAGTATTTTTAAACATACTTTCACAAGGGATTCCACTGGTCAATTCTTCTCTCTTTTTCCTTTTCCCCCAAGGTTTTTTTATGCATATGTAATCGTTTTACAAATGGCATACAATTTGTAACAAACTCTTTCCAAGCTATCCATTCCAAACTAAAATAACTAAATTTAAATACTTTTTTTTTGTATTATTGTTCCAGTGATCTTTCTGTATTCAAATTATATTAGATATTTTTGAGAAAAAAATAAAAGTAAAAAGAAAAAAGAAGTGATTTTTTTCATGCTCTCTGGGAGATCCAGCTCCAGGCTCACTTCTGCAGATAAGAAACTGCGTCTGGCTTCCTCTCTCTTCTGCTATATGCCTGCTACTGCTCTAGTATTGTATTCCTCACCTTCAGTGGCAGCATACAGCTGTTGCTTCTCTTTCCTTTGAGATCCACTATTGTGAAAGGCACCAGCTGAAAATATATAAACTGTGTTATCTCAGGAGTTTTGTGTCGCATTTTCATTTCAACAGAAATGTTATTCTTAATTGTAAGAAAGTGAATATGAGGAGTCAATATTAATGTGTTACTGTTGAACTTGAGTCAGTTTTTTTCCCTTTTTGTAAGAAAGGGATAACTAATTTGATTCTTTCTTTATTAATTGGACTTGTTTGTTTGATTTTCTTATCTATTATTTAGTTTCTATTTCTCCAGCTTGCCAGGATGAGTTATGATGATGAGCTGAGCTAGAGTTCCTTCATTTTCCTTTTGCCAGCCCAGACCATCCTTCTGTGGCATGTTGGGCTCTTGTGGCTGAGCTATCTTAGAGCAGTCTTGCAGTAGTTTATGAAAACAAAAGCTGAAGTATAGGAGGGTGACTCTGAAATGAGTTAGTTACAAACTTCATATTTCTTGAATAATGTTTCTGATTTCAGTCTGTTTCAGAAATCATGTCAAAATAATGGCATTTGGCTTTTTATACATACTCTCACTGCAAGAGAGTACGCTGTCATTACAGATGTATTTCACAGGCTCCACTTTGAATTCTGTGCGTGAGGTATCCAACAGGTGTTGTTTCCTCCATGCTGGTGGAATACTCCTTGGCACTCCCTGGTGCTGTGAGGATGGTTGTCTTCCACACATCACAGTGCAGGAGGGAGCATCTCTCTGTTTCCCATTCCGGTTCGAACATTTGTTCCATTTGTTTTTATCACCTTTTCAACCAGCAATCCTTAACTGTAAGATTGAGAGAAACAAATTGGAGCTTCATGGAAAATCCTGAATATTTTGGACACTATTGAAAAAATTAGATTTCAAAGTGCCTCAATTCCTACGGTCTGGGATATTCAATAAATTGCACTATACATTCAGAGTTACTTTGGGAACATTTTCAGAGGTGAATTTTGGGAAAAACTCCCTTCTTCTGTGGTAAAAGTATGTAGCCACCTCCTAGATGTGGGTTTGAGAAAGTTAATTTTCTTTTCATAGACAATAGTAAATATGAAAATTGACCTATTTTTAATGGCTTCTTGACTCATAAATTATTCTATTATTCCTGTTCTACTAGTTTATTAACCATGAACTCTAAAGCCATGTTTTATTTAATGTGCCAATATTGTGTAACTTTTTTCTCAAGAGAAGTTTAATGGCATATATATTTTAGAATTAGAAGTGAGGTCACTATTTTTTTCAGCAGTAGTTTTCACTTGAGAAGTGTAAACATATTCTGTGGTTTCAGTTTCTTGATAATATAAATAGAAATAAAGCATTCCTTTGTGAAGTCCATTTGTGGAATTTTCTTGCTTTCTATCATTCTGGGGTGTGTGTGCACCATGGGGATCTGTGCTTTGCAAAGAGAAATTACCCATCAGATAGATGGATAAGATTATCCCCAATTCCTGTTAAAGGGAGCTAAGCATGCAGATCCTTTGGATGTTCTCAGATATTTCAGCCAAAGAGAGTATGTGGTCTAACTTTATTACTGTGGGAAAGCCACAGGCAACATTCTTAGTTGTGTAAACTGATCCAGTAAATTCAGCTTTGCTGATTTATGTTAGCTGATGATCTGACCACTGTTTAAAGGATATTAAACATATCAGACATACAATAAAAAATAACTGTTGATTGACTGTTTCTTACAGAATGCAAACTCAGAGAAAGGGCATTTAAGAGTTTTGTAGCCATTCAATATTTTAAATGATGGTTGAACGCAATAGAGCTATTCTAATCTGTGCGGACTCAGCATCTGACAAAGAGTTCTGAATGCTGCTAAGATCATTTGGCTGTTCCTGTTTTCTGTAGTACAACACAAGAGCAGTGGGACAGTTGGCAAAATTAAATGGCAACAAGATTACTATGAATAAAACCCCCACATTTTCAGAGCACATAATTAATTATTGGAGACCATCCTGCTCCCCAACATTTTAAGGCAAGTAGGTTAGGATTATAAAATTGCTTTGTCCAGGATAAAAATAAAAAGCAGTCTTGTATTCTTCTGTTTCACTTCCTGAGCTGGCTGCAAGTTTCTGCGTGCTAGGTACATGCTTTCTGTTCGGCATAGTGTCACTTTGTTTTCATTATGGATGAGCACAATGGTGGTCAGAGGAAGAAGATTCTGTTTTTCTTTGAAACATTTGACACTTTTCCCTGTCAGAGGAAATGATCCTGGCTCAAAGGAGTCATCAGTCTAACCAGAATTAGCAATTTCCAAACTATTAGGTCAATGAAGGGATTTGCTGGATATCAATTCCTCAGCCTTTTAGGCAGTTTAAAAAGAGCTCTGTTCTGGCATTTCTCCAAATTTTATATTGTGCCTGGAATTTCAGCCTCCAGCCTTTCACTCCAGTTCACTGGAGTTTACCCAGTGATCATTTGATGTTGATGTTTTGCTTTGA
Source organism: Cisticola juncidis (assembly GCA_013400215.1). Taxonomy (NCBI): domain Eukaryota; kingdom Metazoa; phylum Chordata; class Aves; order Passeriformes; family Cisticolidae; genus Cisticola; species Cisticola juncidis. Next base: position 337,767 of record VXBR01007649.1, on the reverse strand, counting down.
CACGGTGCTAACATGATGTGCTGAGGATGGAGAAAATATCAAAGAGCACAAAAAACTCTTTTGCTGTTTAAAAATATTTGAAACCAAATCTAAACTTTGCTGATAGCTGAATCCTTTCTTTTTGTGATTTTTGGAACAGATAGGCTTTTTATCCAAACTATTTATCCTAATCAGCAGTTGGAGGAGAGGAATGTTAAATAAACTATTTTATTCTGATTCTTTCTCTGGATGTTTACCAGGCTGTTGACAAAGGCCAGAGAATGTTTAATGACTTGGTGGGGAGACTTGAAACAGAAGTGGGGATCACACTGGATGCTCCTTATTTGCTTTCTTTCACAGTGCAACAAAAGGGAAATGATGACAGACCACCTCTTGATACCCAGTTTGATTAAGAAAATTTATCATGTTCCTTGTCATGAGTTCAAGTCTCCCACATTGAATAATATAAACATTCTCAAACAGAGCCAGAAATAGGCAGATAAGACTCAGATGTCTCAACCAGAGAATTGTATTCGATCTGGAAACGTGAACATGACCTCAAAATAACTCTCATGTAGAACTAGGGAGTATTCTAAAATACTTGAAAGCCTTCTCCCTGTGCAAATAACACAGGACTCCCAGTTTGGTGAAAGGAAAAGTGGTCTCTTCCCTTTCTGAAGTCTGTACATTCCTTGAACTGACAGTAATCAGACACATAATCGGGAACTCATTATTTCCTGGAACTTTGAATTTATTTTCATTCTGTCAGTTCTCATATAGAAAATTATCCCCCAAATTAGAACAGCATTCTGGCAGTCACGTTAGAGAATGTTACAAAGGAGATAAAAGTGGCATAGAGCAAAAAATATATTTCAAGACTGTGTCATCAGATTTATTTCGCAAAAGCAAGATTATTTTTTGATGTGAAGACCTATATATAAACAAAAAATGCACACATTTGTTATTTAAAGAATTTGTTCTGTTTGTGATTTTGCACACTTTTGAGCCTGCACTGCAGGACATAAGCAAAAAAATGTTTCTTTAGTGGCTTACTCACAGAAATGATGCATTTTAGTAGCATATTCTGAATGCATTTATGATAACCAATAAAAACTTTTAGGAAAAAAGAGCTCAAAATTTGTACTCATATTTTTATTTACACATAGTATTGAATTCCATGTTTGTATGAATTTTCCAGGGAAGGAATTAAGAGGAAATCTGACATCGGGGTAGTGTTGTTTTTGTGTCATCCAAACTTGGGCTGCTGTAGGAACACTGTAGAGTGAGGATATCCACTGTCTCAAGTCATGACAAAAAGTGACATAAAGTAGAATTTTTCCAGCTGAAGCCAAAATTTTTTAGACCTTTTATATAGCAAAAGTGTGTGTTGAATTTTGGATAACCAAGAAACAGAGACTTGATTAAATTCAGGAAACAATGTTGAGAGGCAAATAATTTTTCCAGTCCTAGAATTAAGGCTTAGTGTCCTAGCCCTTCACCTCTGGCGACCTGATTCTCATTCCAGGCTAGGTAATAAATAATGTGCTTGTTTGGTCAAGTGGTTGTCTTCTGTTTGGCAACTTTTAGGATTCTTATTGTGTATTGTAGACTGGCTTTTTTCAGTTTGATTATACTATATTTAGAGTAAATTCCCAAGAAGAATTTTCAGCACATTTTGGTAGCAGGATAATCTTTGTAGGTGGGTGGTAGAAAAGTAACCTTTATTTTTATACAATACATGTGGTAGACATGTGGCAGAAAACAAAAAATTACAGGGGATTTAAAACACCATCAGAGCAAATCAAAGGCGTAAATTCAAATCAAGTAGATCGACTTGTGGTTTCAATGACAGTTGATATGAATCTTCAGATAAAAATGGCATAATAATTTTGCTTACTAGTTTGGCTCTATTTTATACATAGGTATATCATCATATTTTACAATAAAAGGTATATCTGGTCCCTGAATATTTCATGTGTAGTAAGATAGTCCCACAGTACTTCTTTAGATAAAAAAAGCTCTGAAGGATGGGTCATAGCTGAAATCTGGGGGATATAATTTGCTGAGTAAAATGACTAATAGTGCATTCATACAAAAGCATGAAAGAGTATTTGAAAAGGTATTTCTACGCATAATATTGAATTGTTTTGTTTGGAAACTTTTAAATCTGTAATTGTTCAGAACTTTGACCTAGGGGTGAGAGGTCAAACAATAAATATGGTTAAATGGTGGGCATTTCTGGTCTACGGATATTTCATCTTGAGATGATTTTCTTGTAGGAATACCTCTGTATGTGTATCCTTTCAGATGTAGTTCTTTTGTCATATTAATTCAGTATCTGAGCACCCCTAGTAAAACCAAGAGGGATAACATGAGGTATTTTTTTTTCAGATCTCATTCCCATAGGGAAAACGATGTTTAGATTTGTTTTAGTAGAGCTTTTCTGGTTTGTTCTTTTGTGTTTATAGAAACAGTTATGGTTTTACAAGTCCATCTAAAAGAAATGTTCTTTGACCTTGGAGCAAAAGGTGGTGGGATTTCTAAAGTTTGTTACTTGGTGAGTGGGCCCATTTCACAGTTTTGAAAGATCTGTGAGAAAATCATGTCTTTTGCCTAGATAAACACTTTTGTTAGTGTGGAGTGCTGCACTGTTCCAGACAGCTTTTAAATACAGTCTTCACTCCAGACTTGAAGTTTTATAAATGCCCTGAGACATGGACATTGGAACAGCAAGTGTGAGATTGATACAATGATTTGTGATAACGTGTTTACCCAAGGTGACTTCATGTTCTGTGCCTGAAATTCACCTTGCTGATGCCGATGCTTGAACCGAGGCAGAATTTTTATTGCATATTTAGATTTAGACTGAACAGTATCATCTTTGAGACACTGTTTTGATGTTTGAGAAAATGAAGGAATTTTTGTCTTCCTTCTGGGCCTGTTCCAATCATCTATATTTTGGGTTTTTTTTTAGTATAAGCTGTTTAGATTTTTAATGTGTTTCCAAACATCAATGATATAGGCCATAGTGAAAAATTTCATTCCCGAAAAATAGGTTGTTTTCTGATAACAAGTATTTCATGAGTCAGCAGAGACTTCAGCATTTCTTTTTTTCCTGAGTAAGACAGGAGATAAAGGTTTGGAGTCTGGATTCTTATTTATCATTTTAATTTATTGGCAGCTCATGTTATTTTGAACTGTAATATATGGAAAGTGGTATGGTATCATCATGAGTTCAGCTGGAAGGATACTCGTCTTTTATTTGACATAATAAAAAATCAAGGCCTATTTAGTATTATAGATTGTGTTGGTCCAACAAATGGGTTAAGATCGAGTCAGTGTTTTTTTGAGAAATGGAAACACAGGGCATAATAGAAGAAACTTCCTGGTTGTCAAAGGAAATTCATATTGGATTGAAGATAGATTTGAGGTCCTTATGTATAAATACAAAAATATTGATACTTGTGCCGAAAAATATTAAAAGGGCTGCATTTAAAAGAAATCAGATAAACTTTGGAAAAATAGCATCAGTGAAAAGTGTTGAACAGATTGTAATTTCACAGTAATTAGCCCAGAACCTGTGGATAATCATGCAATTGGTATCCACGTTTGCCAGGATCAACAGGGTTAGGTAAAAACCATAGATTTAAAGGTGGCATGAAAAATTTGGAAACATCATATGGGGATTAGGCATCTGTATTGCAAGTAAATTGCAAGGGGAATAGAAATCCACAGGAAACTAAACTGTAGAAGACTTCTCCAGCTAAAGATTTATTCAATTGTCCAGTACACTGTACCTACAAAAGTAATCAAACAAGTAAGCTTTTAGATCAGGTAGCAGTGCTCTATAAGACAGAAATTATGTACTAAGTAGTACATTTAGGGTTATTTTGTGCAGTAATTTCACTGGAGGTATGAATATTTCTGATGTGATAGTGGTCTGATGACAACGCGAGTAAGCACATGATCCCATGTTCTGTTGACATGCACTTTAAAGACATAAGGCAGACATTTAAATCAGAGATGGAAGTGTGTATGGGAACAATTTTCAGCTGTATAACTCCATGCAGATTTGGCCATAGTGTTCCTTGTTGTCTGTTATCTGTGGGTAAAGCTACAAGATCTGATACACTATTGCAGCATCAACATATCATGGCACATATCAAGCAATTCCATTTGGGTTAAAAACTACGTTTGGAACTTACAGCTGCCATGTTGACGTAAGTTTTGGAAGGGATTAATGAATTTAAGAAACATAAAAATGGAGTAAAGCAAAGTGATTTTGATCTATAACAGGGAGTATACATAAAACACTGAAAACTCGTGTGGTGTTAATCATCAGAAAACATTGGAAGGCCTGCTGTGCAGTTACACCAGAGTTAATGGAATAGGAATATGCATAACTGTCCTTTGCACCTTGGCAAGCCTTTTGCACTACCATTTGCTTATATAATGTTTTTATTCCTATTTTTTCTAGTTGGGGACAGTAGGTTTAAAAGGGCATTACAGCAATATTGGCATAGACTATAAAACTTATCAGATGTTCACTGCTTATAAACACAATACATTCCCTCTCTCATTCTTTGATCTTATAACTAGCAAAAAAAAAAAAGAGGAAATGACACTTAGAACCTTTTGTTTAAGGTCTTTAATTTAGCTCTGTAACACACTCGGATTGCATACTGCTGTGTCTACTTCGTACATCAAGAAACTGTGGGATAGCGGTATTAAGTGACTTATCCAAGTTGCATCAGAGACTCAGTGGCAGAACTGGAAACAGAAGCCAAATGCCTTCTTTCTCAAATCTTTGGTCCAAGACATCAGATTTACGATTAAAAATCAGACAAAACTCAGGAGCTTGGCTTCTTAGGAAATGAGTAATTTTGTTCAGAGATCCTTAGGCTCACAAGTAAGTTTGTTTAATTCAGGTGGTGCCAAGATAATAAATGAGATATAAATTACAACGCAAGTCATACTTTTGTATGATTATTTTTATTGGAAAGTCCAAAAACCAAATCAAACTTTACAGGGAAGCATGTTCGTTACAATGAATTTTTTTCTCAAGAGAGGCTTTGCAGGTTCAAGATGGAATTTCTAGTTACAGAAACCCAATGCAAAAACACTGGATGTGATGACGGCTAAGTGGTTGGGATACTTACCCTTGGTTTAGGAAAAAAGGCTCAGTCTCTGTAGCATCGATTCAGAATGGTGATTTGGGTCTGGTTATTTTTCATCATCTGGGGACACTGGTTATTCTGGTCACAGTCTCTTGCTGTCTTCTCTCAAAACTCTGAGAGATATCTGTTTCTTTCAAACACCACATGCAAAAATCTTCAGGTTTTTGTTGCTTTGGGGTTTTTTTTTTGTTATGAAACTGTCCTTTCTCAGGCAGCTTCTAATATAGATGCTTTAGTAGTCTGGTAGTAACATGTTCAAAGTTCAAGGCCAGCAGTGATCTAAATCATTATTGTGCAGCCTATACAAAATATCTGAACCATCAAGACCAGGTGTTTACAACACAAAAACCATTACAGTAAATGCAACACGTTTCCATTAGTTTTTGACAGTTTTACTAAAGCAGCCAAAGCCAGAATGGAGTTTGAGCCAGAATATTCTGCTTGATTGTTGAGATTGCCTGTTCTCTTCAGGGCAGAGGTATATTGCAGCAGAAGGCAGAGGCTAAGCTGAGCTGTGATGTGGAGAGAGGAAGGAGGAGTGGAGCTCTGCAAACCATATGACTGTGTGTGACCCAGGGTTCACGGTGTGCTAAGTGACGCTCACTGGAGGGGAAAAGGAAAGAGACAGCATTATATACCTCCTGAATTTCTACAGCAGTCTAAACTGAGGAAGAAGACTGCTTTGTGTGTTTAACAAAGACTTCTAGCCTTCACTACTGTTATTATGTTAATTTAAAAAAAAAATTAAATTATTTAAAAAAAAAATCAATTGTGCTGCATGCACAGATCCAACTTTGTAGTTAACATATTGGGATGCTTGGACTGGGGCCAACTCTGTATTTTACTTTCTGATTTTTGGAGCATTATGTCATGGTGAAACCAGAGAAAGTGTGTAATAGATCCATCCCCTTGTTATCTGTGATCTTACTAGTTCCACAGCTTGCAAATCCTCCAAATTAGGTTCACATATCAGCACTTCAGTAGTCTTCAGCAGCATCAGCTTGACACAACATAACAAGCTTTCTGATACTGAAATAAAACCCTTCAGCAGCACTGGTATAAACTGAATTTTGCTTTCTTTAATGGCTGAGTAACATCTGTTGAAGTATTAAAGGAGTTTATTTCAAATCCTCCCTCTATTTTTGTGTGTGTTTGTGTATGTGTATTAAAGTGTCTGTGATTTCAATTTGTCAGTGAATGCTCTCTTTTGCTGCAGAAAGCTTGGGCCAGCTGAAGTCTAATATCAAGTGCACAAGTCCTACAGATCTGTACAGAAAAGAACATAGCAAATATTCCTATTGAATAGCACAGAAAATTATCATTATATTTTTATAGATAACATTGGCTGGGTTCTCCCCATGCATAAGAACTGCAAGTAGTATGTTTAATGGCATGATTGTAGACAGCACTTTGGGGAGGCACAGTGAGCACAGGATGAACAATCCTCTTCCTGCAGCCCTTTGCCTCATTTACCGGACACCTTCTAAGTCGTGCAGCGAGCCAGGCGAGGCAAGGGACTGAGGGACAATGGGCTCATTCAGTGCAGAACACTGATTCATTTCTGCATCACCTTTCACTCTGTGCAGCGGATGAAACGGGGGGGAGAGGGGAGGTAAGAGGTGGGGAGAGTCTCTGGAAAAAATAGTGTGCATTTTGTGTAATTAAAGATTGTATAATAACATACAAGTACAAAAGAGCTCTAGTACATTTGAAAAAACACTCTTGATTTGAGGATTTCTGAATGGTTGCATGTGAAATGTCAAAAATACCAGAATAGGTGTTTTCTCTTAGGGTGGTTTGTTTTGTTTTGTTTTGTTTTGTAAGGTATATGCATATACATTTGGAAGTGGCTGTTCTTTATATTCATACAGAGTTGACAGTTATTTTAATGTGTGAGATGATTAAACTTGAACAGCATTTTCTGTGTCAGTAAATGTGGCTTTCTCAAAAAAGAACTTTTAATAAGAAAGGATCCTTTTTTTTTTTCTCTTCCCCTTTTCTGAAGATTTCACAGGAGATAGAAATATTTCAGGTCTGCCAGTGTTTAATTTCTGTTTCATCATAAGATTAGAAATGACATATAAAATTTGTTGCTTTGGGTCTTTCATGCTTTTCTTCCTTATATAAAAGATGCTGTGCATATGGGCTATGTTTTCCATACTGCATGGTGGTTAGTCCCTGGAGATGCATGCTAGCAGAGAGAATAGATCCTTTTATTTCAGTTTGGATTTGTCAGATCAGATAAAATACATTGATTCAAGGATATTAAAACAATTCAATTAAAAAGCTAAAAAAGAAAAAGGAGAATTTTTAAACTTTTGTCTCAATTAATTATAAAAAAAGTATCAGAATATCAGACTTTCCCCTAGGGTGGAAAATTTTATCATCTATGCCACTTACAGATTAGGGAATGCAGATGATTATATTGCAAATCCTGATTAAGACATGACATCTTATTTTCATTTTTTTAAAATGATTTATATTCTATTTCAAGCTCTGTGTGTGGTCTGGACAGGGCCTCAGTAGAGCAGAGACTTCAAGATTTGTGCCAAGCTGTGCAATGTTATGGTGGTCTGATGATATGGGTTGCTGCTATTTTCTATTTTAATAACAACTGTTTTCTTTTAACATTATAAAGCTGGCAGTTGTTAGTGCTTTTAATTGAACTATCCATGAAGTGTGAATGATAGGTGGAGCTGGCACAAAGGATGACCCAGAAAAAATTAATAACATTAATAACAGGGCTGGGGTTTATTTCGCTTGCAGAAAATCCCTTCTCTATGACCAGCCAATAGTCTCAGTATTTGTGTGTATGTGTCTCCTTCACCACCACAGGCCTTAATGCTTTGTATAGTCTGTTTCCCTTTAAATGCTGCTTTAGGCATGAGTTCACATGTCTTTCCTTAGATCACTATTTTTGTAGCAGAGCCAAGAGCCTGACAGCACTTTTTAAAAAGAATGAATGGGGTTAAAGTACCCAAGTAGTGATACGTTGTTTTGATGACTGTTCCCCGTAGTTTTGACTGCTGAGCAGTCAGCTATTGGTAATTCACAGAGAAAAAACAATTGAAATTCAGATTGTAGGCTTCTTGTGAATTGTTGTAGTCTAACAGTGAAATACTTCCTTTAGAAGGGTCCCCACTCATACTGTCATTGTCACAAAGATTACTCCAGTCTGTGTTATTCCAGGCTTACCCATCCTAGATGAATTATTTTACAGAGGTTGCACTTGTTTCAAACATACATGGATCTAGCCTGAACTGTGGTGTGCCTACTGGCACAGCAGCTGCAGCTCCCTGAGTCAGCATGTGTGGGAAGAGACTTAGGAACCTTCTCAGGACAGGCCAGTGAGCTCTCATTATCCAGCCATCTGGACCCCAGATCATTCCAGATGTGACATGTGCAGTAAAGGCTGCCACACAAATACGTGTTATGAATTCAGCTCACTTTATTTTGAGTTATAGAGTTTTGAATTTGCTCTGTTCCTTCATCTACAATAAACAAACACATGTGTATGTGTACACACACACATTACTGCCTTTATATGCTGTACCTACCTCCTCCTCCACTCACACCCCAAAAAGCTTCATTGAACTTGCTCCTTTGGAAGTCCATCGTTCAGCTTCTACATGCTTCACCTCTGGGAGATTATTGTTTCCACTCTTATCCTGGTCCTTCTGGCTCACTTGACTTGCTTCAGTGACATTTAAAATGTTTCAGGAAGATGATTTCTCTCTTTATCGTTATCATGAGTGCCATGACTATGTGGAGGGGAGAAACCTGGCAGTTCAAGAATGGGAAGCAATTATACTTCATGCACCCTGTATCCTTTAAATTTTATATTATTGATTGCTGTGGAATGAGAAGCCAAGTCTTTGAACAAAGAAATATATAACAAGCTGGGACAAGTGTGGTGAGGCAAATGTTCATGTGGAACAAATATTTCTATAAACTAATTCAAGAGCACAGGAGAATTTTTAAGGGACTCATTTGCAGGACATAAATGCTGACCTTATGTAGTCTCTATGTATAGAAACCTTTCTGAAAGCAATATTACAAAGTACAGACTAGAGTTAAGGAATTCATTTGCACAAAGAGTTGACCCCTGAAGACTTATTTTACCTTAATCTCTGAGCCACTGGGATAAGGGATAGTTTGGGGTTAGCCACAGTCTGACTTTGAACACTCATCTGAAGCACCCAGCCTGGAAGACTAACCTTTCCAAACTCCTTACAAGTACTCAATGGAGGCTACAGAAACATCTTGGGACTTTCTGAAAAACTGCCTGACAACTGCCTGTCCTTCTCTACTTACTGTAGAAATGTTGGGAAGTCAGAGAGGATCCTAAGTCAGTAGACTAAGACATGTGGTGTGAAATGCTTCTGTGATCCCACAGTGTCTTCTGTCAGTACCTTTTCTTCTTTGCCAACAAATTAAATTATATGAAAATGAAGCTTGGAAATAACCAACATATATGGCACTGAAGGTATTTTCGATGAGCCCCTCTAGTATAATGCGTGCTGCACAGTTATCTGAAACGGTGAATAAATGGATACCTTAACCTATGCCTTACTCCAGGAAGAACCTGGCACAGTGCCCTTTATGTGTCTGGATCACCACATGAAAACAATCTGTTACTCTAAGGAGGATGCTAAATTTATTTATTGTATTAATTATTTACAACTTTGTGCATCTTCAGACTCCTTATATCCTAAAATAGTAACTGGAGTTGTTACTGGATCTCCAGATCCTGGCTGCTTGCTTTTTATCTAAAATAAACACCTTTTGGGTTCTTGCAATGACAGTCTTTTTTTACACATAGGCTTCTTACTCACTTCCAGCTCCTATTCTTTCCTAACCTGGTTTTCTTACTTCCTTTTGACTGTAGCGCAGTGCTTTATCAGTTAACCACATTTCCTCAGCATTCTGTTGGCCCTCTTTCCAGTTAAATTGAATATAAATAAGTACAGATTGTCATTCCAGCAACTTCTCTTTATAGTCATTGCTTTTGGTGTCATGCTATATAGTAAGGTCAGATGCTCTTTGGACTGGTATAATCTCTTCACTTGATAGGTAACCCGGCCTGTTTTCTCACACTAGAAAAATAATAATGGTGGTTTGCAGAAATTCCTTTAAAACATTACTTGAGCATCCTTCTGGTAGTAGAGATGAACCTCTTTGTCTATGTTTTGATAGTCATCCAAATCCCTTTCGTCTCAGCCCTCTTGTGCATTGTTCTGGGAGTTTTCTTCCTGTGGACAGCTAAGCAGATTCACGTGGATCATCTCCAGATCAGTCCCTAGGTTTTGTTGCTTTACAGCTCCTAGTTAAGAAAGATTATAAAAAACAAGGTCATTGTTGTGTCTGTTCCCTCTTGTTCAATTTGGAGAATATTCTGGCACACAGTAAGCTTCAGTGAATCCCAGCGATCTGGCACCGGCTCTGGACTTTGCTTACTTCCTAACTTAGGCTTATAGGCCAGGAAAATGTTGTAATGTAGTTTCTTCTCTCCAGTTAGTCCTTAGAGAGTCTCTCTCTTCAGATTCAACTGTAGACCTTCATATATTATTTTCTCTGCTGTTTTTTAGCTCAGCAGATTTCTTATAACTTCCTGCCTAACGGGTCCATCTCCTCCTCTTCACTCCTTATATGAACATGAGGTCACAGTGAGGTTGTTTACTCATAAGTCTGCTTCCAAAAAACTTTGTCCTTTCAGTTTATAACCTTTTAAACCCTTGCAGGACTTTAAACATTTTCAGCTCAGTTGATTCTTTTCTTCCGAGTTTTCAGTTTATGTGATTAATCTTTATTTTTCAGTGTGTGTACTTGAGTGCTACAAGATCCTTACACAAACACAAAAGACAAGAAATAAATATATTGTACAAAAGGCAACTGGATAGGAATGAGAAACACTAACTTCAGTCTTAGTCTAACAAAGAATGGGAAGAAAAAGGGAAGATGTGATCAGGACAGGAAGGCTCCAAACCCCAAAACTAAGCACCTGTCCTTCTGGTGTTTCACAGCTGGTATTGATTGATTGATTGACTAATTCCCAAAGGACAGTCTTGTAAGATTGTCACAGTGAAGTTTGACACTTATGCTCTTTTCCCACATTTTACATTTCCCTCTCCTGTGTTCAAGGAGATCTGGATACCTAGTGTGAAATAGAGACAGTGACAGAAATTTAGAAAATTCTGGACATTCCGAACATCAATGGGAAAATGTTCCCTAATTTTAAAAATAACTAAATGCTTTACCAATGACTGGAAAGCTGAAAGATAACACAAAGAGAGACTGAGTGTGACTATTTACCTCTGGGCAAATAAAAAGTAAGCACATGTGGATGGCTGACCCCTCTGGTACTGGGAGAGAGGAGCCAGAACACAGCACCCTGGTCTATCAAATTAGGTTCCCAGATCAAAGGTAGCTAACAGCTGCTGGAAAGGGAAATAGGATAAGGAAATATGCAGACCTTTGGAATTATATGAATCAGTGCAATAAAGAAGATGTCTTGAGAGAAATCCCGAAGCAGCTGATCTTGAAAAACCTGGTAAGTGTACAGTTTGTGTTAATTTAAAACCTAATTGACTTTCAAGTTAATACAGTTAGACATTAGGGGGCTTGTCTTTTGTGTGAATTCTAAGTGAGTTCAGCAAAGTTTTGGAACTTAGGAGTTAATTAAGCATTCCATCCAGGACAGGGTAAGCTGATTTTGCTACTCATACAGCAGGCTCACTGCAAGCAATTTAGGCAGATTTAAATGAAGAACGCATCTCCTCTCTGAAACAGAGAAGGTATCTGAGAGCCAAAATACAGAATTTGGTGTGTAATATGTTATAAGAGGTTTGGAACTGTTTGCTAATTGGGTTTTTTTTCCCCTATTTGAAGGAAATTTGATTTGAAAAACTCTTCTCCCACTTGTTCAGAATCAGGTGGGGAACTTAATTTTGAGTAACAAAAAACCCCCACAAAAACTCACAATCTCTACCCTTTAACCATTACAAATGTTTGGAGAATGGATCTGTAGGCTGATAATTATGTTGTTTTCTAAGCCAAAGTATATTTTAATGAAAATATTTATCCATTTCCTTCTTGCTGGAAGTGACTTTAATTTTTAAGACTTTTAAAGTGTTTTAAGAAATATTTTGAGCTTTATAGTTCCACCCTCCAACTGATGAACCCATTCTAGAAAACCAGAATGTTTCCAACTAAGCATCAACAATTGCCAGTTCTCATAAAACCAAACACGCTGTTTTAGTAATGCCGTGCTAGCCATGATTTCATAAAGCAGGTCTTCACTGGAACTGTTCCTGCTTTCTTTTCATATATACAGATATAGAGAAAGTTATTTCATTTAGTTGCAGTCCTTTCATGAACAGTGCAGTAGGATCTGTGCTGTAACCTCTCCCAGACAAAATCTACTGTGCAGACTGCTGAAAAATATAACAATGTGTTTGAAGTCTGTGCATAGCACTCTTCCTCCATTATATTAGATCGAGTTATAGCATTTAATCTCTTTGCACACTTTGGATCGTGCAAAAAGAATGGTTTGTACATTGTCAGCATCGGATTTTATAGACCGCACTGAATACTGGAAGTTCAAGCCAGAGCTCCAGTGTCTGGTAGTGATTCTCCAAAACACAGTCACCATTCAGCAACACCCTCCCATGTGGTACAAGGTAAAGAAAAAAAAAATTGAGGGATGGCAGCAATCATTCTGAAGAGAAACATGACGTGGTGCTGCAAGGAAAATTTTAATAATGGTAGGGTTTTGCCAATAGAGACCAAAGACTCATAGAAAATGCTAAGTTGGAAGGGACTCATCCAGGTTCATGGAGTCCAACATCTGGTGCCCTGCAGGACACCCCGAGAATCACACCATGTGCCTGGGAGTGTTGTACAAACACTTTTTGAAGTCAGACAGCTTTAACGCTGTGACCACTTCCCTGGGGAGCCTGTTCCTGCTCTTGAGGAAGTTGAGAGCTCCTCCACATTCAGTGCTGTCAGCAAACTCAGTATTCCTTCAAGTCCTGTGTCCTGGTTGCTAATGAAGACATTGAAGAGAAACGGGGATGATGCCTTCTATGGAGATAATCTCCCTTATCAAAGGAATTTTTAGGGAGGGAGTACTGTGAAGAATTTATTCACCTTTTCTTTGAGGACAGTGGCAGGAAGATGGGATTTCTGACACTAGAATGAGAAATCCTGTGCAGAATTAGATAGTAGTGAGAAAAAGACTGAATGATTTGTCATTGGACGACTTTCTAAAGTTCTAGGACTTCACGTACCTACTAATAGGAAAGTAGTAAGAAGTATAGATGAGGCTAGCAGTAGTGATTTTTTGCTTTTATTCTCATATATAGTTGGTCCACGTGTCATTTGCTTTTTTATTGATTTATGAGAACTCAGACTACTCTTTGTTCTCATGAAGTATAACAAGCACAAAATGAACATCAATGGATTGAGGTAATTTGCACTATAACTCTATCAACTGCCTTTTGTTTCTTGATTTTTTTAATTGATATTGAAGACAGAACTACTCTGAAACTGCTTTTTCAATGACAGGTAAGATTAACTGAGATTTACTACAGTCCCTGCATTTGCATTTATTGATCCTGTAGATGTGAACAAGGGAAACCTTACAACAAAATTTTTATAAAAGGGATGACTTTAGGCATACTGACCACACACAATCAGTTAAAGCAGATGAAGTTCATCTCTTACAGAGCCTTAAACATAAATCTTCAGAAGATCTTTCTCTTAGGAATTCTTACATGATAAAATAAAATCCCTAATGTTTTACTTAACTATTATCAAACTGTGGCCTAGATTGTAAATAAAAAGTATAAAGTGAGACCTTCTGTTCCCATGTTTCCTTCTCTAATCAACATGAATTTGAGGATATTCAGGGCTTTCCAGCATCAGATATGTTATATGGCATTCATTCTTTTCCCACAGGACTCTGAATAAATACTAATTAAAACTAAGCTAAAATGTTCAGCTTTTAAAATATGTATATATTTTTTTAAATCTACTTTTCTTCTGGGTAACAAATGTGAATACAGACTTGTTTCCTGCCTAACTTACTTTCCCATGCTTCTGTGTTTTCTTCTTTTTTGTCCTTTTTTGTATGAAGGAAAGAAATAGTTTTGAAGAAAGCTGAACTCTCAAAATCCACTGGGTATTGTTCTCTGTTAGAGATTGCTAAGAACAGTATGCTAACAATGGGCCAAATACTGTACTAATTTCTTTGGGCTAACTTTTGGATTTGGTATTTGTGCTCATTGAAGGAGAGAACCTTGCCATAGAGCAGAGCACCCAGAATACTTTCCTGAGCTCATTTGTCTTTCCTACGGTATGCCACTAGCCTTTCACCTGATGATGTAACGTAGTAAAACCAGATGTCTTACAAGATTAAAAAATACTAATTCTCTAAGCTCTTCTCATAGTACCCAAGTATCTGCCCAATGTCTGATACTGTTATCTAGACTACAAGGAAGGAATTCTGCTGATTATGCTCAATTTTGGCTCACCCTAAATTCTTTAAACTGATGGCTAGAATGTCTCCAATACTTACTTCAGACTTTATGCTCTTTGTTGTGGGATGTGTTAACTGGAATTAAACTTTCCAATGAAATGAACTGATGGTCAAACATCAAAATATGAGTGGAGGATAAAGTTTGTGTCTAATATGAGTATTTGTATGACAGTAGTTCCCTCAGCTCATTAGCTCATGATCTTGGGTCCATAGTAAAGGGAGAATTTTGAACCAGATGAAAGAGAAGAATGATGGTATATCATGATTTGGACATTGGGAATAATCTTGCACACGAGGAGGAACTTTTTTGTGGAAAGGATTTTAAACATTGGAAATGTTTTCCCAGGGAGGTGGTGAAATCACCATCTTTGGAGGTGTTCAAAAATTGACTGGATGTGGCACTTAGTTTCATGGTCTAGTTGACAAGATGGTGATCAGTCAAAGGTTGGACTTGGTCTTGGAGGTCTTTTTCGATGTAAATAATTCTGTGATTCTATGATAATGTAGTGCATGGTAGAGGTTAGGTCTAGTTTTAAAAATGGTCTCAAACTTCTGACTAACTCGCACTGTAAACACACCTTTGTGTAAGGCTGCAGTGTCTTCTGCATGGCTGTGGGGATGGGGGTAGTGTGAAGTGAAGAAAGCACTGAAGTTTCTCAGACAAAACTTTTGTGCATCTCAGCATAACTCTTCCTTGAAGCCCAGGCCAGAGTTCTCACTTTGCAAATTCTTGGAAAGTACAGCATGGAGTCAGATAGGGGTTATGGAATTTATAACCCTAAATGTTGTTATTAGTAACAATTTCCAGTTGCTGACAAAGGCAAAGCACCACACAGTTGCTCCATAAACAAATATTTATGTATAATACATGGAAAGTGTAAACAGCTTTTGCAGTGTTTCTTAAATAATTTCTCAATGCGATCAAGAAGTTAACCTACAAGTGTTTCTTCCTGAACAGGCTATTACAATCTGTTATCATCAGATGCACTCACAGAATTAAAGTTTGTCTTGTAACGTTGACTTATAATGTAAAGAATCAGTACTGCATTTGGATTGCATTGCTTTCACAAATGTCTATAAGGACATTCTTTCCTGCGCAATCTCCATTTCAGAAATTATTTCAGTCTGTGTGGCCTGGAATACAGAGGTGCAACTTGGATTTCTTTTAAAGCTGACAAAAAGATTTTCAGTGTTTCTTGAGACTTTCAAAAATGCTTTTCTTGTCAGCAAACAGAGGTTTGGCAGAGCCTTATAACTAGACATAGTCAGCTCTTTTTAATGACTTGCTTGCATCAGCTTGTGTGGGAGGCAAAAGAATCAATTATGCCAAACCTTAGCACTCTAATGTTATGAATTTGTCTCCAGAAATTCAGAAATCTTAAAATTCATGAACTTAAAAAGACTGTAGTGAAGAGAAGGATCTTTCTGCCTTCTCTGGTTGAGCATTTTGATTCACGATTTTAAACTTTTCTCTGTGGCCAAGTCAAACCATAATCTATTTTAAACAGGGAAATTGCGCCTAAATTCATATGTCTTTGCAAGTTTCCAGAAGCTGGGCCTTTAGAAATACCACCATATAACAATAGACATCCAATAAGATTATAGTAACTGCTGACATTGAAAGTGTGTACTCGGTAGCAATAGCTTTACAGGTTTTGTGATGAGACTTGACAGTAACATTATTCTTTCTCTGTTATCCAGCTCATCCTCTAGCCAAGACCCTTGAGCTTCCAGTAACACCTGTGTGTGTATCCAGAACTGGGCAGAAAGCAGCAATCCCACTCCACAGGGTATTTTGATATTTCTAAATTTAGTTTCTTTCAAACAAAATGAAATTTAGACATTCCCTTTGAAATAAAGCTGTCTTCAGACTGCTGTGCTTGAAGCCCATACTCAGAGGAAAAACCTCGGAAAATTTCATTGACCTCATGGCATCCTTCAAGCCCTCAAAAAATTTTGAGTACAGGAGTATAAAAACCCCTATACTTTACTGGAGTTTCCAAAGAATATGGTGTTCTGTTCAAATGGAAACTTTTAGCAATATATCAGATTTGTTTGGTTTCTTTTGGGAGGCAACACATGAGAAAAATTTTTGTGGTCCAGGTTGGAAAAGAAAGAGGTAAAGAGGTAGGGCCCACTCAGCCNAAGGTAAAGAGGTAGGGCCCCCTCAGCCTTTTTTTTTTTTTTTTTTTTGGTATTGTATGGATGAAGAACTATTCTTTTAAGAATTTGAATCTCTGATGTCCCAGGCTTTTTTAACAACCACCATCTGAGAGACAGTTGAATTCCTCCAGCATAAATCTGCCACACACATACAAATTTGAGCAGCTTTGTTTTCATTCCAGTATGGAAGACTTTCATGTTTCATAAAAAAAAAAAAATTAGAAAAAAAATTAAGTTTTCTGGAGTCAGTAATAGTCTGAAAGCCTTGGGAAGCTCCATCTCATAGGGAAGTCTGCCTGCCCTGGACCCTATGGAACAGGAAGTGGGGTAGTGAGGATCCTCTAGCTACTCCTTCTGGCTCCTGATTCACCCAGGGGAACTTCTGCTGGACTGATGCAAACTGTTGAACAGGAGCCTCCTCTACCAGTATCTGACACAATATTGACAGAATTTTATCTCTGGAAAGATACTGATATAGATTTCTCTCAATTTCTCTCTCTGCATATGTACTTATCGGTATTTATGCATATAAACTTGAAGAATTTAATTTTGAAGAATTCCAATAGAAATAAAAATTGCCTCTGAATTTTTGTGACTGACTTTATTGCTGACCAGTTTCTGGCCTAATTCAGCTCTGAGCCTTTGAGAGTGTAAAAAGCGCTAAACAGCCTGCCTGCATGGGTAACTTATTCAGGAAAGACCCCAAAATGTGTGTGTCTAATTACCTACACCCTTCCAGCTGAAGTCTTCACTTATTCTGTCTGCATGTAGGCTGTCACAGGGTTAGAAAAAAACATATTTCTCCTCTTCTTTTTAGAAATAACAATATGTTGACATTTGACACATCAGTCATACAAGTAACAAGGAAGCTGAATGAGTGTTTTTTTGAAAAGCACCAGTTTTTCTTTTCCCTCTCTTTGGGAACCTCCCTAAAAATTTGACTTAGTTCCAACTTCTTCAACAATTGGCCAGTAATTCCCAAATTTCCCTTTCCATCTTTCCCCACTGAACAATATTCTACTTCCCTTGACATGCCTGCTAACTTTTCTGGGAACCTTTATACAGACCACAACTAAGCTCAATATTTTGAAGATGAAAACCCACAGCAGCCTTTTTTTGCCAGCCTCTAACCATCAGCTCTTTTCTTTTTTCTTTTCCTGTTTAATGCCAATGGTAATGTCAGCCTTTCTCTTCCTCCATCTACAGCTGAGCTGTTATATACATCCCACACATCCAAACCCTTGTGTATTATTTCCCTCTGCTCAGGCTTCAGCTTGCATCCCTTTCTCTTCATCCTCCATTATCAGGATTATAGTTCATACTGTGCTTATCTCCTGTCCTAACTACTCTTTTCCAGTTTAATTCTCCCCGCTATGCTTTGAAACCATTACATAGAGCTCCCAAAAAATCCTTCCTTTTCTTTCTTCTGACCACTCAACAGGAGAAATCAGATGATATGAAATTCAAAATATTTTATGTTTCTTCTACACAGGTGTCTTTTCCTCTGCCATGTCTCAAAGCCTCTTCTGAGCAGTTGTACAGAGGTTCCCTGTTATTTCATCCCCATTTTAAAGTATCCTACTTCACAAAATCTCCACTTATACTGCTGTAAAGGATTAGTGATTTTTCTGCTTACCTTTTGGAACTGGCCCTGTATAGACACTACTGCTAACTTGTTGCAGAGAGACATTTTTATTAGATTTTGGCACAGCCAATGATGTGTATAGAAACATCTGTATATAAAGAATTCAAGTGTTGGCTCTTAATTACAGGACTGCAACCACCATTCATCCATCCAAAGATTCTCTGTAGCAAAGCCTTTTATCAATAGGAAACACTCATTCTCCCTTTTTCTTTATGAATGCTCCAAAGGGAATCATAAAATCATCATACATTACTTTGGGTCAGAGAGGATGTTAAATATCCTCTAGTTCCACTCTGCTGCCATGGTCAGGGACATCTTCCACTAGACCAGGCTGCTCAAAGTTCTTCTATCCAACTTTGCCAACTATCTTCCATTGACAGGGCATCTGCAGCTTCTCTGGGCAACATTTGCCAGTGTCTCACCATCCCCACATAAAGAATTTTTTAATATCTAAACCTACCCTCTTTCAGTTTGAAACCATTATCTCTCACGCTATCAGTGAAGTCTCATGTAAAGAGTCCCTCTCCAGCTCTCCTTTTGGTCTCCTTTAGGTACTGGAATGCTGCTCTAAGTCTCCCCAGAGGAATCTCTTCTCAAGGCTGAGCAGCATCAGCCCTCTCAGCCTGTCTTTATAGGAGTGAATTAGCTATATCAAACACACGTTAAAATCTGGAATTACATTGTCCCTTAGCTATTACACCATCCAGTAAAATGACATATGAGATTCTGTAATTTCATCTCCCCAAAGCATTAGTGGTTTATGCGTGCTCAACGGTTATGCTTCACAGCCTTAATTTCTAGATAGAACTTCTGTAATCTGCTTTCTGAGATTAGCAGTGCCCTCTTGCCTGATTTGAAACAAAAATAATTGGAAAGGCACATGTACCAGCTTCCAGTTTATAAGAGTTCATTATTTGAAATCCCCTGAGCTCCTCCAATTAGAAAACAACTTTTTGACTTAATATCCTTCAATTGTTAAAAACTTGCGTCATTGAGAGATCACAGTGAAACGTAAAGGTCCCAGCACATTGGCACTTGATTGTGAGGGGATGTGATTGTTCCACATTTAGACTGGAAAGGGTTAGGAACTCTGCTTCCCAATGTGCTTAATGAATGAAAGGAAAATTGGACCCTTGAGCCAGAGGCAATGACCTAACTGAGTGAAAAATGTTTGCAGGTTAACAGGGGCAACTGTTCCTTGCTATAATTCCCACTGGAGGTGAATGACAAAAAAGACCAATAAACCTCAGACTCTGGATTATTTATTAACCTGTTTTCTTCCTAGAAGAAAAGACCTTACTGTAGATCTTGAGAGACAGAACTGAAAAAGTGTCCTTTCACAAGGAGCAAATTAATGACCATGTGTACTTCTTAAAAAGATTAAGGTGTAATATTCAGTTTCATTTTATTCTTTGGGATCAATCAGATTTTTAGAAAGGCAACTTTAATGGGGCTGATGCTCAAAGAGAGCGAAAATAAAATTGTGATTAAATTACACTAATGTAAGCCGTATTAGAACAAAATGTAACTGGAAATGACATATAAGGATTGCTGACACTGAATCACAGAAACGTATTTTATGCCTTGTCTTTACAAGCATTGCTGCCTGATATGCTGACACAGCACATCCCTAGCTTTCCTACAAGTACTCAGAAACTAGGGTGTGGTGGGATAGCCAAGTGTCCCGATGGAGAGTGGAGTCTCTCTAGCTGGAAGTCACGCAATTCACTTCTCACCCTGGAGAGCAGGCTTGGTTTCCAATCTAAACCGTTTGTAATGAAGTAATGGAAAGATTACTGTTGTCTACACTGAGATCAGGTCTGGACCCTAACACAGAGGCGATGGAAAAAAATTGCAGGGCAAGTGCAGAACAATGCAGGAAAAGACTAGTAATAACCAGTAGAGCAGCTGTCAAACTACCTTTGCAAAAAATTCTGTGATGCCTTTTCAGGAAACAGTGTAGACTAGTCAAGAGAGAATTGAAGGGTATGATCCAAAGTTGAGCTGTTTCAGTGGGCTTTGTATTGTATTAGTCCCTAACAGAATATACAAATAACATATTGCTTCCTGTATTTGAAGTGCCAAAAATGAGACAGTTGCAAGCATTCTGCAAACCATATGTCTGAATCAGTCTGGGACTGAAGCAAAAGGAAGGAATATGAATTTACATAATGCAACTCTCTCTGCAACATAGATATGATAACCATAATGCACATGTATTTTCAGTAACGGGAACTGCATTTGACTTTCTTGTCAAAACAACCCTGCATTTTTCAAAATCCTTACCCTGTTGTGTACCTGCATGTGAAAAGGTGAACACCACATTTATGTATTGCTTTCTTCTCTGAATGATAGAACAGCCTTCCTACTCAGACCTCTTCGTGAAAATGTATGATTTAATTTGTATGGCCTTTGTCTGTGGGCTTATATTGACTTCAAAATGGTTTAACAATTTACATTTGATTAATAATTCTTAGGTAAAGAAAATATCTCAGAGAAGAAGAGCTTTGCTTTTTATCCCAATGACTTTTAAAGAGTGCAGATTGAGCAGCACCCCAGGTCCAGTTTCACTGGGCAGCTTTCCAGTCACTCTCTATCCAGCCTGTAGCACTGCCTGGGGTCGTGGTAACCCCAGTGCTGTACCTGGCTCTTGGCTTTGTTGAACCTCATCCAGTTGACCTCAGCCCATTGATCAAGCCCATCCAAATCCCTCTGCATAACCTTCCCACCCTCAAACAGATCAAAATTCCTACCCACTGGGTGTTGTCTTAAGACTGAGTGGGCATTCAGTCCAGACCATTGATAAGGACACTAAACAGTGCTGGCCCCAACACTGGTTCTGGGGAACACTACTAGTGATCAGCTGCCAGCTGGATGTAACTACATTCACCACCACTCTCTGGAACCAGCCATCCTACCAGTTTTCTACTCAGCAAAGTGTTCCCATCTCAAACATGAACAGCCGATTTCTCCAGGAGAATGCTGGGGGAGATGGTGGCAAGGGCTTTATTGAAATTCAGGTAGATACATCCACAGACTCACCTCATCCACTAGGTGGGTCATGTTGTCACAGAAGGAGATCAAGTTCATAAGGCAGGACCTGCCTTTCCTAAACCTGTGTCTGAGCAGCTGCCCTGAAGAAGATGCCAGGAGCAGATGGTAGTGCTTCTCATGCAGATTCCCAGTTCTTATGTTGCCATCAACATCATCTCTAACACCACTGAGTTAGTAGGTTCTCACAGCTTTGAGTCTGGTTCAGTTGTAGGGACGTCTTCTCACCACGAAATTGAAGATAGTTCGGAAGCTGTCCTTCCTCTGTCCTCTCTATGGATCTAGTGCTCCTAAGCTGGGTGCCTGAAATCTTAATCCTATGTCTTGTCTAGACAGGCCAGATGTATTTCTGATGTCAAGAGGAAATAAGGGAAAACGTGCCCATTGTTGCTGGATATTGTCAGCAAAGTTTTATATCTTGTCTCTTTATTGCATATTCTAGGGAGCTGTGAAAGTCCACAGAGTGGATCTTTTTATTAAACAAAAAGAGGGAAGAAGAAATCAAAATAATTAAAATGAGAAAATAACAAAGAAAGGAAAAATAAAATTGGTAAATAATATCTAGGTTAGTAGAAAAATGTTTCTTTGAGTAAGTAGCCAAATTACTAACTATAAAAATGTAGAAACAAAAATTTTTGGTAATATGCAATATTTGTGAGTGAGTAGGAGGTCAGGACTACAGCAATTTGTAATTCAGCTCTGCTTGTATTAAACCTGGATATGAACTTCTGAACTAGGTTTTCCACAACCTTTCTAGTTTGGATTATTGGTTAAGAAATTATTAATCATGAAATATATCTATTGCTTTCTGAGTTATATGTAATATTGATGACTCAGATGTCATTAATATTACATATATTGTAATATTACAATATTATATATTGATGAACATCAAATCTGTTCAGAGATTTGAAAACTTGCTACTCTCGATTATCTTTTATAGTTCTTTTTACATATATATTTCTGTTTGCAATTTATATTCTTCTATATGTATTGTCTGAGGGTTTAAAAATATAATTTTCTTGTTTAGAGTTCTTTAAACATGATTTTTTTCTCTCTTGAATTCTAAATAGGATGAAAATAAATTTAGTATAAAGGTAAGGTTTTTGACACAAAAATATTGTTTAACTCTGCATGAACTCTGCTTTATTCTTTATTGTATTTTTGGTAGGCAACTTGACTGTTGCTTTTGGATGTCCTGGAGGAGAAAAATAATTGGGCACATACTAGAGCTTCAAAACATAATCCATGTGTAGTAAATAAATTTTGTATTATTGCCAATTAAAAAAATGAAATCTTGTTTCTTTAACTGGTACTTTTCCCAGTCACATAGAATGTAAATTGAATAGACCATGAAAGTTCAGTGACACAAAACTCCATTGAGGTGTTACAAGGACCCTAAAATCCTCCTTATGCACCAGTCATTTCATACAATATTTGTAAGCTTCATACAAATGAATTTTTTTTTTTTTTGCAATCCTTGTACAATTGCAAGCATGTATAGTAACATACAAATGTTACTCTACACACTTGCACTCACATCATCACTGGCTATGATCTTGTCTCATAAATTAAGTAAGGTTGGGTCTTGTCAGTTCTTGGATACGAGGCCTCCAAGGAAAATCCAGATGGTGCAGGCATTGATAGCAATTCAGTGGGAAGACCACCTACTGTGTCAGTACTCATTTTTCTTCTGGAGTGAGCACATTGTGTTTGGAAGGATGTTGCTGGGTTTTTTCTGAGGTTAAAAATGAAGAACCTGACCAAAATTAAGTATTTTAATTCATCCTAACAATCCTATAGCATGTTGCATAAGAGCACAAAAGTGGTTCAAATATTGCCAGCTGAAATCAGAAAAATCTTAGAGTTAACTGAAAATATCTTTTCCCCTTTTTCCAGTCTCTTTTCATTCAGCATCTATCCACCCCCTCTGTGAAATATTCACTGATAGCTAAAAACTAAAAGCAATTTTTATCTTCATCAGCATTTCCTGTAAGCTTTTGTGAAACATTCAAAACTCAAAAAAGCATGACTGCAAAAGAAACTGGGAATTTCCTCAGCTGGGAATTTCTAATTTGGTCTTTATCTTATTATTTCCTTCTGCAACATAGAACAAGTAAAATGTTAAAATGTAATCTGTTTTGCATTATTTCATTGACAGATGTCATCATGTCCCATGTGCCCATTAATTACCTTCTCTGGGCTAGGATCCCTGGTTACACCACAGATTTTTGGTGGAGCAGGAAGGGGAGCAAGTAATAAACTGTGCAAAACCTTGGGCCAGGGGCAGTGTGGCAAGTGGAGCACTCCTTACCATGGCTTGTCTCAGTAGTGTGTGTACTCTCCTTATTGCCTCCCAAAGTGCTCAGTTACCATTGCAATGCATCTCAAAAAATCTCATTTAAGAGAGATTTTTGTCATGTTCCCCCTAATAAGGTTTATAAAAAATAAAATTATTCACATAACACAGACATTTATCATGAAAGTGAGTCTCAAACCCAAAACTGGATGAGAAGCAGTTGTAGCAGAAATAAATTGTAAAAAGTTCAGAAAGCTATATAGATGTAGCCTTCTTCACAGCTAAAATAAGAATAATATTAGGATCTTTGAATGCAGATTGAGAAGATTATAATTGTTTTCTAATGTTCAGCACCTAGAGTTTTAACATGGAAAGACATTTTTCAAAGCCTAGAAGCTTTCATAGCACTAGAAGAAAAATATTTGGAAGTGACTATTGGGAAAGATATTTATAGCTATAAGTAATGGATCTTTTTTCACAGAGGATGTGGAAGGCACATTTGCCTTTTACTCATGGAGCCCAGTTGCTGTCAGCATGCTGTGTCAGAGAGGATCTAGTGGAGTAAAACTTCACATTCAGTCACAAATGCTCCGTCCATAGCGCATTCATTGAACTGGATGTTGATTCTTCATAAACATGAAATAGTTCTCAAGTCAAATAACATTTTAAGGGGCAGTCACAAGGAAATTATGTGTTCTGAAGACATCAGCAAGAAATCACAACCAAGTAGAAATAACTGTAGACTGATAATGTGAAAGTCAGTATGCATCCTATGCTTTCACACTGACTGGAGTAGATGAAAGAGGAGGAAACAGAGGATAATTAATGAATTTTGCTTATAGTTTCTAAAAGAGATAGAGCTTGTGAAAATACATTTTGACCTTTTGCAGATGTTATGAAAACTTTGCTGCTTGGAACTTGACTTACAGGATGGTAATGCTGAAGTTTCAAGAATTAATACTGGTCAAAACTAACTTGGGCTCCTGGAAAGTAAAATAGAAAATCTCATTTATTTTGCTAAGGTTTCAATTTTAGTAACTGTTGTGACAGGGATGATAAGAACATTCTTAGTATAAACACTATTAACAACACTCAACTTGAATTTGAACTCTCTAATTTCACTATATTCCCTCTGAAAATATGTCAGCATAAATACAGGTCCAGCCTTGACCCAAAGGCTTCTTTTGGTGGAGACAAGAGAGTGTGGTGTTTTCAGGGATAAAAACACTTTGGTGGTTTTATAGGTATTTCTCCTCACCAGGAAGGGCAGCTGCCCCAGCCACTGTACTTAGCAGTAAGATACTGTAACTTGGTAGGATGCCAGAAGTACTTTAGGGAGACAACTCAGGTGAAGGAACAGACCAGCACGACAAAGCAGCAAGATGAAGGAATGAAGCATTAGGAAAAAGAAAACCTTGTGTTAAGGAAGGAAAAGAGGCTCTGATGCTGCTGCAAGATTTTACTTCCCTATCACCAGGATTCAATATTTTGAGATTTCTTCTCATCTTGTTTCTTATTTTGAATTAAAAGACTACACTTTTAAAATTTGAAATGAAGACAAGAAGATCTTTCAGAGATCTTCAGACACCTTTCTTTTGGTTTTTTGGTTTGTTGTCGGATTTTTTTGTTCGGTTGTTGTTTTTTGTTTGTTTGTTTGTTTGTTTTTTTGTTGTTTTGGTTTTTTTTTTCAGATTTGTAGGGCATGTTCAAAGTTTCCTAACTACGGAATTTATTATGGAACACAAAGACATAACCTGAATGCTTTTGACATTTCTAATCATAAAAAGTTTTTCTTATATGTTTATCTACTATTTTAGCAGGATAAAATTTCAGCATATAAAGCAAGCTCATGAAGGGGTAAATCAGGATTTTGTAGTGATGGGAGTCATTCTTTGTTGCAGACACTGGGAGTAGTGAATGAGTGTGGGACTGCAGAAGATACAAAGAACATCTTGCACAGCAATCCCATGGTATCCCATGATGATCTGGCCTCTCTTCCTACCTCTGCTTCCTGGGAGGTGGTTCCAAATGACTATTAAAACTCACTTCTTGAAGGCATTCAGTGATTTTAAAAGCTATAGAATATTTGCTGTGATAGATTTTTTAAAAATCATTCCTATGTGTGTGAAATTGGTCAGTCAGCTCTAGCTATGTCTGTATTTCTGTTCATTCAGAGTAAGAATGGGGATGAGAATGTTCCCTAAATGTGTACAGCTATTATTGTACTTTGTAGCTAAAGGAAGCACTATAAAAATTAATGTTGTTGTGAAATCTGGGGCAGTCAACATTATTTCTTTCTGTGTACCACAGTGTGACATGCTTTCACATCTTGAACTGAACAGATAAAATTGAATCAGTAGATGCTTACTAAGAATATCCCCAGTGAAACACTTTTGCAAGTCAGTACTTTTTATTTCTATATGTATGTAGCAGGACTTAATTTACATTGTCCATGCAGCAATATTAAAAGTTGTGTATTTTGACTATTTTGCTATGAAAGCTCATTGTGCTTTCACTGTAAGTATTTAAGTGCTTGTAAGTAATATGCTGACTAGGATATTTCAAGTAAAAAAAATAATTGGGGTAGTACCAAGCTTTATTTATATTTCTTAGAAGCTGAATCTAACAGAAATAAATGTTTCTTCTATGTTGCATCTTTTCCCATTTTCAGTGCTGAGTTTTCTTTTATACTTCAGCTTTATTAGCAAACTGTGAAGGCATTTAAAGACTATTGAAGGCAGTGTCTAAATAAGGAGTTCTCATTCCATAATACTAGTAAAATGGAATTAATCCATTTATAATTCAGTTTGCTAAACTGAAAAATCCAAATCAAAGCAAAGCTCTTTTAGAAATTTGAATTTTGATTCTAGCTTTATTAAGGCTACCAGCTCTAGGAAGTTTTACAAAACAAGACTGGCATTGCAGAGTCATCAGAGTCATTAGCAGAGCCATCAGCAGAGGGGCTGACTTACTCAAAAAGCACACTGACATAATAGGAGTTAAGATGGATTAAACACTCTGAAGGGAGGGTATAAGTAAACAGACTTTACATGGTGCTCCGTTTAGGGCCCTCTTCTTGGCGAGATGCTCTCTCTGTTCTTACTAGAGACAAGTCCATATGATGGCAAGACTACCCCAAGTTGATTGAAGACTGAATATTATCAAGTTTTGAGTGTTTAACATGAAATATTGTTAAAATCCTCTAATATTCAGATAGTGATCAATACCTCTCTTTGGAAAAGCTGTTTTCTTTGAGCTAGGCCTATAAAATGTTGGTCACCTCAGAACATATTGATCAGTTTCCTTCCCCACTAGCAATAAAACCCTTATCTGGGCAAAACCAATATTGCTTCTACAGCTTACCATGAATATCAGAGCTTGGCAGGATTTCACTGTCTTCAGTTTCCTCTACCAGCAATTCATAACAGTGATTTAATAAGTTCTGTCCTTCTTTGGAATATGGCCATGGTTTAAACTGCTCAGAGGTGAGTCAGATCAGGCTGAGTGCTACCTCCAGTCTAATCCCCTTTTCTCAAACCAGTGCTCCCTTCTGGCCTCTGTGGTTTCCTCTTTGCAAAAAGCACCCCTCCGTATTGCATTGATTAACTGCTTCTGAATTTGTATGTAATATGATGTAAGGTAGCAGATTCTCTGGCCCACAGGTTATGCAATTCACAACCTTAAAAGGTAAATTATTGGTAAATTTCTGGTGTTGCAAAAAGATGTGGAATTTTTACAAAGTAAGATCTGGACATGATCTTTGCTTGAGTTTATTATTCTGCCTGTTGCTCCTCCAAGTTTCCCATGCCTCTAGACAGACTCAGTTTAATATCAATCCCAGATATACTGCCATCTCCAAGTTTCTGGCAGTTGCTGTTATCTGTCACACTGACATACCACACAGGAAAATTGTTCTGCATTTTTTTTGTGGAGAAATAAAAAGTTATTGGCATAGGTAGTTTGGAAGGCAGAGCAGCTTTCTTACCCAGTGAGATATTATTGTGTTTCAGAAGCATCTGAAGGGAGTCAAACCTAGTCCACGCATATGTTCAATTTTACATGGTGTGCTGAGGCCAAAATTTGGGGCCAGCTGCTCCCGAGTCTCTGGCATGTGCTTTTCTTTAACCACATAGAGCATTGCCTGTCTGTATCTGCTTGCACAGTTGCAGCTTCAGCTTCAGAGCCATATATATGTTTCTTACCCTCTCAGTGTCTAAAAAAAAAAAAAAAGACGTTATTTGGAGTTAAGTCTAGAGATGTGGTTTGCTGTCTTTTGGCTTATTGAACTGCAGTAGTACCAGAAAATATAATGTGACAACTACTGCCTGACTTATGCATCTATACGGAATAGATTTTAATGTTGTTTTAAAACTTAGACTGTATAGGAAATGAAGCCTCAAAATTCATGTATTCTGGCTGCATGTATACTGGTCCTTTTTTGTCACACATGAGGACAGAGATTAAAAACAACTTTATAAAGTATTTATGAGGTTTTGATTTACCACAATCATTTTCTCTGCCTTTTAGAGTCTCTGAATAGTATCTTAATGCTAGATCATATTTTCTGACAGCAAAACACCAGATACACTGTAATGATTTGGCATTCAGCCTTTTGGAACTAAGGCCAAAACTGGTTAAATAAATCTTTTTCAATAGCAAGGAGCAACGATTGCATTGTAAACTCCACATAAATCTGTGATATTACAGAAAGCAACTGTTTTGCAATAAGTCGAATTGAAAAAAAAAAAAAAAAAAAAACTATGGAAAAAATTTCCTATACTGGAAAGATGTCAACATGGCATTTTGCTACCCAAGTCTTCTATACTGTTGCAACTGAACTTTTAATAATGTGTCAGAAAGTGTTTTTCTTGATTATTGTGCTCAAGATTGTGTGAGAATCCCAGACCGGAGTAGTATTTCATAAAAACATTAACTTTATTAATAACACATAAAACACGTTGGGATTCCTAGGAGTCAGTTCCACAAATGGCTTAGAAAGGCAGCTGGTTTGTGAAACAGCACGAACTCATGCTATGCAAGATTTCTATCAGGAGGGACAAAGCTCTGAGTTACTTCGTATTCAGCTGGAGCCATTGGTGTAAATATATTCACCAATGTGCATTTACTGCTAGTGGTGTGTGACTGTAGGTCTTAGAAGTGATGCAAGACATCGGGGTTGCTGTGCTGAACCCTCTGCAAGGGTGTAGACAGACATCATCCTCACCCAGAAGAGCTTATAGTTTAAAATACAGATGTCTCAGACCTGATGGAAAGGGAAGCAGACGTTTAAGAGAAGCAATTTATGCAAGCCACACACTGCCAGCGGGAGCAGTGAAAGGAGGAGTGATCGCAGAGGCTGAGCCCCATGGTGCAAGCTGTGACTTTCAGTCCGCAGGAGGGGCCGTTTGTTTGTTTTCCCTTCAGCCCTTCTCGCGTGGAATGAGTGCATGGAAGCACAGAGCCACACAGCGATGTGGCCGTGCAGCCGCACGGGTCTCTCCGGCAGCTCCGGGCGTGTCAGGCGGGAGAAGCGAGAGGGCCCCTCGGTGCTCCTCAGGTCAGGACCTGGGAGCGGAGGGGCGGGTGCCCTCTGTGACCCTCTGCTCTGTCTCTTCTTGAGAAACTACCTCGGTTTGGCTTTAAAAAGGGCCAGAACCAGCTGAACAAATGTAAGGTTGTTTGGTGTAACATTTCCGTGCAGTTCAGGTTAATAGTTCACTTACAGTGCAAAGATTAAATCTGTGTTCTGTATAGACTCTACCTCAAAAGAAATAACAATAACGATAATGATAACCATACCATAATAACAATAATAAAAATAACGATAGAAATACTAATAGTAATATCAATAATAACAACTTGTTCAACTTTTACATTATTAAAAAAACAATGTCCAGGAAAAGATTGTCAGCAGAAATGGTGAAGGAAGGACAAGCCAGGATGCAGAAGCGTGTACTGATGTGCAACTTATGGCTCATAAGCCCTGCAAGGGCAGGTTTTACCTCCTTGGGCTTCATGATGAGCCTTCTTATCACCGTATGAAGCTACAATTAAAAATGAGCGAAGCGCCGCTGCTTCCAAGGGGCTGTGCCGACTCGGAGCGCTGCTCCGGGCCGGCAGAGCTCGGTCCCGGTCCCGGTCCCGGTCCCATCCCTGAGAGCCGGCGGCAGCTGGGGAATGCCGCACGGGCTGGTGGTTAGGGAGGGCTGCAGTGACTACGTGCATGTAGGAGAGGAGCATTGGAATATATCCAGAGCCCAAATCCTTGAGTCTTAGCAGTTGAAAGATGTCAAATGCGCTCCTAAGGCTGAAAAGCGTTTGGCACGCTCCCGGAGTGTGTCAGGACAAGACTGGCACCGTGGTGCTCCAGGGACTACGAGAAAAACCTGAGGATTACAGCTGTAACTTGGCCACTTCCTCACTTACTGCCTTCGGTTTCAAACCTCTCAACCCATCTGAAACGAAGCGATGTCCCAGCATGATGCACTTAGCACATCTGATTGCTTAATTATTATCTGCCTTTCCACACAGCTAGAATCACAGCTTCACCTGCTCATGTGGCACCCACATGTGCTGTCCTGGACATCAGTGTGTGAGCGGCTTGGGATCACTGGCACTCTGGTATCTTCTTCTGCCCTTGTTAAAGCTCTTCTTTCCATTCTTCAGCATTCTTTAGCTTCTGCACACTCCCCTAGGTATGGAAATATAAATGCATTCACAAAATAACTGGGCAACTAGCAGAAGCTTTGTTAACTGCTTTGAAAGTGAAAAACACCTTCTAAATAGAACAATTAAAAAGAATCTCTGTGCAATAGCTAAATGTTTGCCAAGCAAACTAAATAAAGTTTTTAAATTTTAGAGGTTTTTTGTAAGCTTCCCATAATTTAAAGCCCCATGGACTTTAATTAAGTGCTGTCATGATGGCTAGTAAATGAATGCAAATAAACACAGCATCATAGCTGTTCTCTCAGAACTGTGTCGCAAAATACATTTTTAATCTGAAAAAAGTGGTTTTGCTTTCATTATGCAAAGAATACATCCTTTGCCCTCCTACTATGATTTTTTTAAAGTTATTAGGTGTTTATCTGCATTTCCAGTGTAAAAAATGTTGAGCTGAAATAGGCCTCAAGACAGAGTTAGAGACAGGAAGATGTAGGCAGAAAAGTTTTGAGATAAGCTGCCAATAAAGTTATGTACAGCAAAAGAATGCAGGTAAGAAGAAAAGGCAAGTGGGAAGCTTTCTGGAATCAGGTGCTTGCTATGTGTACTAAGTACATCAATTTGCTCCTGATCCTGTTCTGTAGCAAAGAAATAAGCAATGATCTTGGGATGCAGCCTCTATGATTGACGCTGTGGCTCTGGGTTCGTTTTTTAATTCAGTTATTCAAGGTGAGGGGCACAGAGGGCAGATGAGCTTTTTTCCAAGAAAGGGTTTGCAATGTCTTCTTAAGATGCTACCTGAGCAGAGCAATTTACTAAACTGAGAGCTGTCTTGGGACTTTGCAGCCTTTCCCATCTCTGCCACTGCTTTCTTGCTGAATCATGTTTTTAGCCTAATGTCTGTTTCTTATTCTGTTAAATGGACACAGTAAGCACTGCAGAAGCCATCAGTAATGTATTTTTCTTTCTAGAGAGAAAATGTGGTGTTTTGGAAATTACTTTTATCTGGGATGTTTTAGAAGAGAGGGCAGGTTTTGTGTGTTCCTACTGTCTCCTCTCATCCTTGCAATACTATAAGGATGGTGTTAGTATCATTTTTTTGTAATTTCTGCTTGGTTGTTTCAACCAATTCGGAATAATTGTGCATCTATGTCCTTTTGGGCCAATTTAGAATGCTTCTTTCTTAATATTCTCTCAAAGAACTTGAAGATATAGATCAAGTTGCTGTCATGGCAGAGGAATCTGGCAGTCAGGCAGCAATTGGTCACAGAGCACCAAAGTTAGAGGTAGGAGTAGAAAAGAATTCTTAACAGTCACTGTTTGGGAGAGGTTTAGATATGCAGAAGAACATGTTAAGAAAGCATTCCAAAACTTAAGGGTGCAGCTTTACACAGATACTTATTTTAGAAAAATATATTTTAAAATTATTAGACTGTTTGCTATTTTCCTATCAATGGTGTATTTGAAATTTTCAAGTGATTGCATGTCAAGAACATCACAAGTGTCCGCCTGCTGCCTAATTGTGCTGACTAGTCATTTCTAATCTGATAATAAGCAGTGAATTGGTTAACAATGTTGGTACTGAAGTGTGCATGTTTTGTTTCAAGGCTGACACCCTGGCAAGATGAATGGGGGAAGTTAACTTGCTTGATGCTATTGTTTTAGCTGGTGAGGATGAGGACTCAACAAGATGAAAGTATGTTGGTTTACATTGTCAAGGCTATCTTCACAACCAGAAGCTAGAAACTTCCTTTATTATGAGAAAACAAACACATAAATTCTGGGAAATAGAATAAAACACTCCATTAATCTGCATGAAAGCCTTAAATCATTCAGATACATAGATTTGCTACTATGGTGGTGTTTTTCTTCTGCATTTGGAATAAGAGTTTTTTGGGATCAGACACCATCATTGACTGCATCCACTGATGGTCTAAGAAATGACTAATAAAAACAGATAAAGTAGACATTTTTTCTTAGAAATAGAGCTTTCTGGAAATGGTGCAGAAACTGAAAGAAAGTATAATAGAATGCTACACTGTTCCATTGAAATCTGTTCAGAAAAATAAATGACGTTCTATTTTTGGCTTCCTTTGCCTTGTTGAAGAGTGTAGGATAACTCATTTGACCTATCTCTGCACCAGCTTCTCAACTGGGAAGCAGGAATGACTGAGTTGTGAATATTTTCTAAAATGTTGAGGAAATACAGATGAAAATTTATTATTTAATCCCTAAGCACCAGATTGGGTGACCTTTATTCATATTTAAATAATGAGAAATATTTTCAGAGTAGCTTACTGTTCACTGTGAGTAAGGGTGAGAGAATTCAGGCTGGTTTTGTCTTGGCCCAGAGAAAACTTCTGAACTGATGTTTTCATTTGGTTTTACAGTTCCATTTTCATAAGATTGGAGGGACCTGAAAATGAATGAAATAGCAGGTTAGTCAGTGATACTGTATGTTTGAAGACATCCACACTCTAACAATCTTTGAGTATATCTTCAATTACCAGTATCTCAGTTGTAATATCACTGCTGGGATTTTCAGAAAAATAGCATGTAATGTCAACTCTGTACTTAAACTGTAACCAACAAACCCTGGGGAGCTATCAAGTTATCAGTCTTTAGTACAGAAAGCATAACACAGGTTTTAAGTATAGCTACTCAAAATGGGTCAAGTTACAGCTGTGTTGTGTTTTAGTGAACTAAAATTAATAAGGTGTTTTTAGTCAAGCAGAAAAATCTGTAAGTGTAGATATTTGTAATCAAGTTCCTGATTCTGTAAGTTAATTTTTATTTAACCTGTGAAAATTAGGTGTACACACACATACATATACAAAATCCACCTGTGAACTGAAGCTCTCAGTATGCTGCCCATAACCTCAAGATGGAATGGAAACTCTAGCAATTCAGCATTCAAAATCTGGATCAGCTGCTAAGGTCCAAGATGTCTGGGTTTGAACTTGTGCACTTTAGAAGTAGATTATTCATATGCTGATCTGAATTGAAATAAGTGATAATTGGTAAGAAATAAGACAAAAATCTTTCCTTTCAAAACTGAAATGTTTGTATATCAGATGTATCCACAAATTTTCTCTCTTTGTAAAGGAAAAAATATTTAGAAATCATGACGAAAGACCTAAATTTGAGCAAGGCACTTCTGAAGCAGCAGTGGAGGAAACATCTTTGCTGGCCTGAGCAAAACAACTAATCATTGTCCTATGTGGTCTGTAATTACACATGTGAAGACCAAATTGCTTGTCAGATCAGCTACAAAACTGAGAAATTGAAGGCTTTTAGCAGCCTTCATATTTCACACTTGCAGTAACTATTATTCTGTAAAGGTCTCTTTTTTCTCTCCAGTTCCACTGGTAAATCTCCAAGAGACAATATCAATACAGCCCCAAGTGATTAGTCTTTTTTGTCAAAGCACATAAATTATTACTGTGCCGTTAATTCTAAGTGAATCTAGTCCCAGTTCACTGTTGCTTTTGAAAGAACTAAGTTTTGTTCTTCAGCCTATTTAACAAGGTTGTCACCTGCTACCTATACCAACTCTTTGACACATGCTTCAGCTAAAGACTCAGACAACACACACTAAGCTTGCTTTTTGTGCCATTCTCTGAAAAGTCAAAAAATCTCAAGATGCCTAAATGAATTACCATGCTACTAATACAACCTTTTAAAAATATAGAAAGTGCTAATAAATTTTTTTCTAATTTGAGATTTTTCATACAGAAGGAAAGGAAATAAAAAATACTTAGTACTATTGGCTTTATGTATGTGTAAGCAATATTTAATTTCAAAATTAAGAATTAGTTCAGAACTTCGGAAGTGGAACAGAGACACAATTGCCCTTTCCAAACTGAACTTTCCAAAATGTGAATAGCATAGGAACACTAGATAGTTTTAGGATGGTTCTGCACTTAGTCTTATGATGGATCCATTAAGTGGTTTTGTTTTTTAATCAGAGATACTTATATGCTTTCCTCAGCATACTTTCCTGGACATCACATAATTTTGTGCATATGTACATAATATCTGTCTATATTGGAAAATTTATTTCAGTCTTCCTGATGGGAAATCGAGGCACTAAGGGACTAAGAGAGACTAAGGGACTTTTACCAGATCTTAGCGGACATGAGTTAGAGCAGTCTAAAAGATCTAGAATTTGTGGTTAACTTCTAAAGCACTCTATAGTTTTCCTTCAGACAAATCAATGCCAGCAATGAATTAAACTGCTAAATGTTTATTTGAAAATCAAGCCAAACATTAATAATTTAATTTGGTGAGTAAAAGAAACCTTAGCAACAGAGAGTATTTATGGAATTAACTTTATTTTGATGTGTATTTTGTGGAAAGGAAGAGCAAGATTGTTATTTTTTTCCCATCAGAAACATCTGTGTACTTTGCCAATATCTGCCTTGGCAGTACTTTACTAGTAATGTATATATTTTGCCTTTTAGGAAACTGTTTTCCCAAGGCTGAGAAAAACTGTGAGCAAAATTATGTGTCAGGAAACATTTAAACATGAAAATATGAAATAGAATTCAGATTTGATAAATTCAGTGTGAGAAGACACACTGTTTACCAATTCTTAACAGACATCTTTAACCTAAAAATATTCTATTGGTTGAGGGAAAAATGAAGGCAGAAATAAAAATTCACACAACTAAAAACAAGAGTAATAACAATGAATTTAAAACTGACTCTGGGAAATATGGACCATTGGTACAGGAAGATGAAAATATCTTTGAAAAACTCTGTAGCGGGTGGAGGGAAACAAGAAACAATACGTGAAGTATATAAAGAAAAAGTGAGATCTTAGTAATGGTTTATATCCTGTTCTCAGCAAGGATTGTAAAAACATGGATCACAATGTGCAAAAGGCAGATGTGCTCATTCATATCTCTTTTGTCAGAAAAGGCAGGAAGATCTATTTCTACCTTAAAGAT
Source organism: Cisticola juncidis (assembly GCA_013400215.1). Classification (NCBI taxonomy): domain Eukaryota; kingdom Metazoa; phylum Chordata; class Aves; order Passeriformes; family Cisticolidae; genus Cisticola; species Cisticola juncidis. Next base: position 302,303 of record VXBR01007649.1, on the reverse strand, counting down.
AATGAGAAGTATTTTAGCTAGTATTTCTAGTAGCTAGAAATAATGCTGAACAATTTTGTTTTTCAAATGGGCAGGATCAGACAATAGGTTTGACACAAGCTTAGGTAGTTTATTTCAGTGTACTAATATTTTTTTAATTACAGAGTGCTGGGGAAATTACAGAAAACTTAATGCCAATATTTTAAATGAAAAATCTGTTAAAAATCATGTGAAAGGCTGACTAAAATGGAGGTAGTAAAGAAATAAGTATAGATGAGGTATAGTCATGGAGAGGAAAATATTACTAGCATGGTCCTGTGAAGATCTGTTCTTTTTCCAATGCCATGCAACATCTTTAGCAAAGTCTAGAAAATGTGAGATTATGGATAGAAAAAATTTCAAGCAACAAAATCATTTGATGAATAATTAATGAGGATGAAAGGATAATGAGCTCATGTGGAGTGCTCATTGCAAAAAATTAATTTTAAATACAATATTTTTGTGTGGTCAAAACAGGCCAAAGGAGAAAGAATTCACATAGCATTTATTATTGGGAAACTAAGATCTCTAAAAGAGATTTAAATACTGATTTGAAGGTGAGCTACAAGAACAAAGCTATGATTAAAATGTAAAGTGCAATCCTTTTATGTCTAACCAATGGCATACGGATGGAAATGCTGATACCCCATCTGTGTATGTCATTAGTGAGAACATTCCTGGAATACTCTGTCAAGTTCTAGCATTTATGCTTTGTCAAGGACCTTTACAATCTAGAAGGGGCTCAGAGGAAAACTGCAAGATAAGTATGAGGTCTGGGAAATGTGCTTCATCCTGAGACACTGAAGAAGCCCAGTTTACTATAAGCAAGAAGGAGACTTCATCATAATCTGTAAGGCCATTCATGGAAATTATCTTCTTGACCGTTTTGTTAAAAATTAAGCTAATACGGTATTTAAAAATAACATTTAATTTTTTGTTATTGTTGTAACTTGATCATAATCCAGTTAATGTTACAGATGGAACTACTGGAAATTTAATTTTGACAATTCTGAGCTGGAAACAGAGCACAAATATCAAATGATAGTAGCTAATGTTTGGAACAAATTCTTACATAGCAATGTGCTGATTTTTCCATCTGTTGCAGTTCTTTAATTGAGCTGTAACATATCTCCCAGAAAGATACCCAGCATAGAACAGATAGTACAGATGATGCAGAGATTGCTGTGTCTTGGTCTGTGGTTTGTACGACAGATCGAGTTAGAACACCAAAAGGTATCTCATGGGTATAAAGTTATCAAGGAAAAAGTAACTAGCGTATACATTGGGGTGAAACAGAAAACACTTGTACTGCATATACCAGTATCACAATAAAAACACAATAGGATGGTAAAATTATGTTAAATAACAGAAGAAAGTAGCACTGGTTTTAATGCTTTGATAACAGCTAAAAGACCCTATTTCTGGTACTTAGCCTGCCCTTAACTTTCTTATTCTGTACAATTCAGGTAATTTTCACCAAGTACAGTACTGTCTAATTTGCTTTACAGTTTGTATTGATGAGTGAATTTGAATTAAGTTTAAAGTTATGAAATCAAACACAGTGAACACTGCAAAAACTGTGGAATTTTATTTATGGATGTATGAACCAAGGAGGCACTGAGGGTTTTTCTTCAGCTGTTCTAAAAAGAGCTGGAGTGCAGATGAGTCAGACAGAAGAAAACTTATACAAATGTATCACATATGTGTTTATGGTCTTCTGTTCTTCTTAGCACAGGTTCTCCACAGGCACTTCAGTCTAATCCACTGCTAAATGGGTATATTAACAGCCACAACAGAGCAAGGAAAGACTACAGGCATTAAAAGACTTTGAGGTTTGTTTTTCTTATTTTGGTTGGTTGGTGGATTTTGGGGTTTGGGTTTGGATTTTTTGTTTGTTTGGTTAATTTTGTTTTGTTGTTTTGGTTTTTCCCAAACAGAAAGCATTTAGGTCTGTGATGAGAAAGTGCCTTGTAGCAGCAATGGCATATGTATTCATTTAAGAAACATAAATCCTCTAGTGTCACCTAACAATCTTTGGGAAGGCCCATAGTTTCAAATGTGCATTATGTTTTGTGCTCCATATTTATGGGCCAAAATGCAATTCTGTTGGCTCAAATGTGTATATAATGTTATCTGATGCATCATCTTCATCTCTACTGAAACAGGGAGCTTCCCTCCAGTGACCAAAACCATATATGGTTTTATGCTCTGCTTCATTTTGAGAAAACGCCCCTGTTTATATTTCAAGCCCACTTATTAAAACACATATGTGCTTCTTGGACTGATTACAAAAATGTCTGCTTGACAATCTTCTTTACAGACACTTTATGACTTCAACAATAACAAATTGAAGGCTTTTTCAAGTAGGCAGTTATTTCACAATACTTTACCTCAGAGGTTTTACCATTTATATTGCTTGGTCTTTTCTCTGTTTCCTCTTACGCTTCTTCTGCCAGTGTTTGATATTTGTTAAACTTCCTCTTCTAGTTAGAATATTTTTTGAGCTTGGAAACTTTCCAGGTGGGAAAAAAGGCTTTCTGTGAGCTTTGATAAATTATTTTATTAATACTGAAAATTTACTAATTTCAGTTCCTAATACAGCGACTATGTGATTTTGTTTATTTGTTTACTCACTCTGTTTTTACATCTTTATAAATTATTCTGCACAGGTTTTGTTCACTTTCTACATTTACACAGTTTTAGCCTCATACAGAAAGTTTTTATGAGTTTCATCTATATCGTTAGAAAATACTGGGGGTGAGAACATCTGGAAATAAACTGTATGACCCACTTTAGCATACTTTGCACTGTGAAAGATTGTATATTATTTCAGTGGCCTCTGGAGCTGCTGTTCTGGACAGTTTTTCTCTGCCTGCACTTCAAAATGGCTCACCTCTTTTATCCCTTGCTCCTCCACAGTAAACTTGAAGCACTGAAGATGTGAGTGAGGATTGTGAACATATTAATGTATAGATTACATTTGGTTAAAGATTACTTTTTGCAGTATAGTCTGTATTCTTCCTTTTCAAAGCTCCCAGTACAACCACAAAGAAATTTCTTCCTTGTCTCACCAGGAGAGTCACGATGGCAAGTATCTTGCTTGCTCCTGCTGTGTGGTGCTTTAAAGGCATCTGTATTGAATCATTCATTGGTGCAGGAGTTTGCACACAGCTTAGTGAATGAAGCAGTGAGCTAATGAATGAACATTCCTACTTAGAACAGACATATATATCTTTCAAGCTGTATTCCTTCTTCTCGGTGGCACACCTCAGCCCATTGGTTCAGTCCAAAGTAAATGCATAACATGTCATAGCTGGACAGACCTCTGATGAGATGCTTTTCAACAAGTTAGCATACTGTTAAGCCATTATTTTCAAGGTCTCTAACACAGAAGTCCCTTGTTGAACAACTTTGCTTTATTTGGCCAACTGTGTGAAGGCACGTTTGAGTGGTATTTTAAATTCCCAATTCATGAATAATATTCCAACACAAATAAAAATCTTTGTAAACATTGAAATACTGCTGTGCATTCTAATATGGAAGATAATATTGGGCCCATTCTAAATCACTTAATTAAAATAATTTCTGCAATAACTTTATGTAGCAATATATAGTTGTTTGAGGTGTTGTTTTATAAATTTGTGTTTTTAGAATAAGTCATGGGAAGAGATTTTTACTGACCTGTCAATAGTGGTGAGTCTTAAAGCAATAACTTCAGTAACAAGACTCTATATTCATTCTCAGTTGGATAGAGTCTTGAAGAGGACAGTGAGGCAGTGGTGTGAGTTGCTGGCAGGACATGTCTGGGGATCTCCTGGCTCTGCTCTGGAAAGGAAACCAAGGAGAGTGTTGGTTGGCTCTCTGAGCCTCCTGGCTGAATCTAACTTCTCATATTTTTAAAGCACCCAAGCAACTGTGGGTGTCTTTTAGAGGAAGTAATTGCTGTTAGCATTCTTTTCCTATTGCTTTCTGACCATCTTAATAATTTCTTAAGGTGTTGCCTTAACAGGAATGTGAAGTGTATGTAGGCCTGAAGAAAATTAACAGTGACTCAGAAAATGAAATTTATCTGGAAAAAACCACATTCCTCAGGAATACAGTATCATGGAGACTTGATTATTTCTTCTTGTAGAAGGGGCCAAGGTGTTTTATGATACCATACAGTTGTAGCTGAGATTGGCCTGCAGCCCAATCAACTAGTCATTCCTTTCTGGTATATTTCTGTATTGGACTTGTGCTGAAATGCCCACGGGAGATTTGGGTAACTCTCTACAAATGCTTTTGCAGGTAGTGAGTGTTAATATAATTTAAAAAACCTGTTGTTTTCCCACCCCTCTCCTTCTCTTCACCTCTCTTTGTGAAAAAGGTAAATCATTCAGGGGTCGCTTTCAGCATATACCGGTTTGTTGAATTTACAGGAGGGGCTGCAGTTCCTCTGTGCACATGATGCTTTCTGATACATCACAGACTTCTAAAAAAAGCTATTAAAACCATATATGCAACAAACAAATAAAAAATACTTTCCTCTCAAAATATCCACACAGAAAAATGAGATTATGCTCACTGAATTGTACATATTCTTTTAAAGAATGAGGGCATAAGGCTCCTTTTTTCTTCTACTAGCACCTAGTTGAAAAACCTAGACATATTTAGCCGTCAGCTGCCTAAGGAAATGTCACTTACCAATGTTTAGGATGATAGATTGCATCCTTTAGATGTGCCATTCTCTCTCCTTCCTCTCTAAGGAGATCCATTCTCAATTTTTTACCCTTAAAACCTAAAAGAATCATAACAAAAGCTTCTCACTTAATTCATCACTTCCACTTCCTCCATTTTGGGAGCATTTACATAGCACAAAATGTGATGCTTGTGGCACTGCTATTTCCCCTCATATGAGCTTAAAATCAGCTATGCTGGTCAGACAAGCAGAACTGCTTAAAAAAAACCCACTTAAAATAAAATCCTGTCTCAACTGCTCTTAGAAATACCTATGTGAAAAGAGTTTGTCCCTTTCTCCCACATATAAAATTACTCCCAAAGTGTTTGAAACAATTCAAAGGAAAATGGGATTAGGAAAAATGAGAAGTCTAAATCACCAGCTTCCTATAATCTCACATCAAAAGGTCTGAAATATTCAAAACTATTCACAAACACATAAATGAATATTGAGAATCATGTGATGCTTAAGACTGACAGGAATAGTGCAGAAAACATCCCTAACCCATCTTGACCAGCTTTGAGTCATGGAAATGAAGCCTTAGATTGAAGCTTTTCACAGTGTCCTCTGCCGCTGGGGCCAGTCTACTTTGGGTTAGAGCAGCAGCCCTGGGGTTTTCCTTGCAGTATTTGGAAGTTGAGCCTTTCAAGGCCTTCAGTCTTACAGCACTCCTCTCTCCTCTGCAATGGCTGCTGGACTCGGTGTGGACTAGACTCAGTATGTATACACTTCTTTTAATAGTTCTTGATTATCATCTGGAATAAGAAATATGTCTTTGAGCCATCTGAGCTGGCTCAGAGTAGCGCTGGAGGTGCAGCATTATGAAAATGAGCTCACATTCCTTCTGGATTTGGAGCAGCCGCACAAGAGATACAGATAACAGAATATTCTGTGTTAGAAGGGACACAAGGATCATCAAATCCAGCTCTTCAGTGAACAGCCCATACAGGGACTGAATTTACAACCTTGGATTTATAAGCATCGCACTCTAAAAAATTGAACTAATCCCTCCTCTACCATATCATTGTTCACCTGTGATGTGCCTTGACTAATTAATTAACTCTTCCTGAGAGATATCCAGTACCATTTCTGCCCTGAGAGAAACAGTACTGGATCCTAGCAGAGATTCTGCAGATCAGTAACACACCACTGCAAATGGACACCAAGAGACAGAGGTTCAAGAAGAAAAAAAAAAAACCCAAAAAAACCAAATTAACATATTCGATATTTAAAAAAAAACTGTCCAGACTCCAACAGTGTGGCTCAGGGACTCTTTCCTTCACAGTGTTGTCTCATGTTTTATAGTCACTGGTTATAAACAAGAGTTTAGCTGGTGACCTTGGCTAACTTCAAGCATCCTTCAGCTTCTGTTGTTCCATTTGTATGAAGAGCTACGACTCTCAGCTTTTGAAAGCTAGTACCTACTCCCTTTGATTCTCACTAGTTCCTAAACTGGTGGAGAAAATGTCATTCCTTATCTACCCTTATCACACCACTCATCATTCCATAGGCATTTATTATACTGCTTTGTTCTGGAACTTCCTTTTAGTTTTAGAATCAGCCATCTTCAACTAATTAAGATCTGAACACCTTTTTTCTTATCACAAGCTGATTAGGATTTTTTAAAAGAGATTTAGTGAAAGGTCTTGTAAAGAAATAAGTTCTGTCTTTTTCCTTATATTTAAGGAATCCCCTCTGTCACTTCAGTTTATTTATCCACTAACTGCTGTTCATTTATCATTTCTTCATTTTCTGTAGAACCAATGTATTGACCTGCATAGAGCCATATGTCTCGTATTTCTAGGTATTTCATATCAGTTTATCTGCCTTGTTGTCCACCAGTACAAAAGAATTTTTAACAGGAGGCATTGAACTGGGCTAATACAGGTTTATGTCCTATTCACGTGAAGAAAAGGGAATTGAACACACTTCTCACCTGGCATGAATTGCAGCCCTGATTCTGTACAGGAGTGTGGGTCCACCTTCAGTTTTGTGAATCATACCCCTTGCTTCTTTAGATTTCCTTTACATATCCATGGAAACATGCTATTTGGCTTTAATGCTGTGTACGTTGCTTTGCATTTTTTGAAGTATTTTGATTAAAATAGAATAAATCATGCTTTTCAGGTGTGGGGGAATTTTCTGCTTTGTCTTGAAAAAATAAATTCTCTATTTGCACAGAGTAGATACTTTTCAGGAAATAGCTTATGATATTTTATTTTGCTCTGAATATGTATTTGACTTTTTTTCCTGTAAATTCAATACAATGTCTCAGTTCATACATCTGTGAGATCAAAAATGCCCTGTTCCAAAGCACTGAGTAGGAAATGTATAAAAAAATGCAGGTGTCTGAGCAACGGTTTGACAAACAGAGAGACAAAAGGAACAGAGGGAAAGGAACAGTGTCAGAGAAGTGTGAAGACAAAGGGTCTGGAGGCAAGGTTCGTGCTCAGTGTCATAGGGGAAATAGAAACTCTGCTGGTGTCAGCTTTCTCTCTATAATGAATCTCTGTCTCAATTCATGCTAAATAGATTGGCAAGTACTGCTGACAGCCTATTATTTTACAAGCCATGTGTTTTTTAAATATATATAGATAGTAGTACACTTCGGTCCCTTAGCTAGATTATCAATATGGCATAATGACAATCCACATATTTATAGATTTGGTTTATTGTAATGTAACAGTGAGAGAAGTGTTTTCTTTTCTGGGGGCTCTAATGACTCCTGTAATGGAGCAGAGAGAATTGATGTCTTAGTTGTCCTCTCCTTCAGCTACCAAGAGCTGTTTGGAGATTGAGTCACAGGAGCTTAGAGAATGGCTCAATCTTATGCAAAGCAGGCATCTGCAGTAAAGCAGATGAGCTGTGCTTGGAAGTGCTTCTTCCAACTATTAAGTTTTCATTTTGTCTTTAGGCTACAAATGGTTTAAGTTACACAGGTGAAACTCAGTTCAGGATGCTCAATCTTTTTACCACTAATGCTGCTGTATTACTTAGCCAGCACAACAATATCCAGTTCTGCCTCTGGAAACAGAAATATTTCAGGGTAAAATTAATAAAACTTTATTTACAGTTTGTCTAGCTTCCATAATATTGCTTTAATTAGTTTTAAGACAGAGAAAGTTGGCAAGATATGTATCTAGCCCCTGTAACAGTGGTTATCAGGAGAGGACAACAGCAAAACTGGCCCATCTAACTTGTCATGTGTTATGTCTCACTTTCAAACACCCTTGTACACCGCTCCCCCAGCATATCAAGGATGGCACATCAGGAATATCCACATACGAGGGCAGGTGTAGGTAACAGGTGTCATCTGAGACTGGGCTGCTCTGGGTCGTATATTTTGCTATTTGAAGGAGATACTACTAATAGCTTGTGCATGTGTGCATTTTCTGCCATAAAGGGTGGTTTGCCAATCTCCAGGCCTTGTTTAAAGCATTATCTTTCTGTCCCACAGTGTTTTTTCCCCACTGTAAATTCTTTGTACTGCTCCAGAAGTGCCTCCCCATCTGCAGCCAGGCAAGCGGGCAGAGAGGCAGGTGGCAGCTGCAGGTGTCACCTGCTGAGCAGTGATCACTGCTTCAGCCCTAGGACAGAGTGATGCAGGAGCAGAACTCCCTCAGGGCTGAGGTTCAGTCCAGCTGGGGTGACAGGACCTTGCTCTACCAGTCTGCACGTCCTTGATTTTTAAATAGATTTCTCTCAAATGAATATAAATCCTGATCTGTGGATCCTGGATACAATTTCAGTGAGTTGTTTTGGTTAAACTAATTAATAAGGGCTGTAGAGAAATAATTGGGGTTTTAGCAAAACTGTATCCAAACAACTGTTTTCTGTTTGTTTAGTTTAAAATCAGTTTAATTAAATAAATTCACATTTGCACCTGATAAAGGCAAGCTATAACTTCTATATTTTATAAAAATAAAGTAAATTCATGCCTTAAGGTTATGACAATAATATTAAAAATACAATTTATGGTAAAGTTTACCAATGGCTCTATATCCAGATGTTCAGAAATGCTGAAAACTTGGTATGCCAAGCCCTCAAGGATACCTTCATTCCATGTCTGCTCTTTTTGACCATACTTTTTTTCTAAAATGCAGTATAATTCCACATTTTAGCCAAATACTTCAGTCTCATGCTATATAGGCTGTGAGTTGATTCTTTGTCTTCCTGCTTTTCTGCAGCATGCCAACACTATTTCTTGCTCTCCAGCTTTCCTTTGGAGAGCAGTTTAATTGCATTTGAATGCCTGGTCCCTGGACTACTCTATGGAGCCAGGTAGCTGAAGATCAGCAAGGCAGTCTTTGGAGTCCAGGATTGCGGCTGGAAGCTGCTGGAACAGACTAAACAAATAGAAGCTGTTAAAAAATAGAGCAGAGGCTGATACACATGAGTTTGAAAAGGTTGCCTTAAAATTCTCCCTCCTGTAGAAGGAAATAAGTACTACCCTTGCTTTCTGGAAAATCTCATGAGACCCCAGATCTACAGGGATTTTTTTTAAATTAAAAATAAAATATAGTTTCTTTTGGCATCTGAGTGCTCTCCCGTACAAGACAGTATGTTGGGCTTCTTTGCAGTTTTTCTTTTGCTCCTACTGAAATCAACAGGAAATCATAGTTGATTTGGGTGGAAACAGAACCTACACAAAGTTCAACTGGCTTTTCAGCTGAAAGCTCACAAGGATTTTATCACTGGTCAAAGCCTCCTTCCTGTCTTATGCAGAATTTTCTATTAACCATAAAAGCTGTATTTTTCCCTACTATCATATGTTCAGAGAAATACTAGAACTGCCATACCTAATCAAACCAATGGTCCATCTAGGCTAGTATCCTTGGCCCCAGAAGAAGGTGCAGGAAAATTCATAATATCATTTCCCAGGGGAAGTATCTTCCTAACCTTTCTCAGTTTTTGACTAGCTATTGCCCTGACCATGAGTGCTTATAATTGTTATACACCTTTATCCTATCTAAGGGTTATCTATCATGTATGTTCTGTTGTTTGAACTATTCCCTACAGGTTTAGGCATAAAGGTCACAATAGGACAGAGGTCACCAGTCACAGTAGATCAAAAGCCATAGCGTGTCAAATGTTGTAATATGATTCATACTCATGTATACAGCACATACAGAAAGTGATAGTTCATGGTAAGGCATTGCCTCACATTGCTCTTACAGCTATAGCTCCCCTAAGAGTGTTATAATATGCTATTGACTTTCTTGTGGATTCATCGTGCTGTGAATTATTTCTGGCCAGTGGAATGCATGGAGTTACCTTTTGGGTATTACTTAAGCAGGCGTCTTGTGATTGTGCCAGAGATCTTTTTTGCAGGAGTCAAGGTGTGTATTGTTTCCCTAGATTTTTATTATTTTTCAAAGGAAAAAAAAAATAGGAAGGGGAAGAAACTGAAGATTTACACTTTGGCTTAAAGATATACTGGGTATATGAAAACAGCCCTTTTTTTTCACTCCTGTAAAAGAATTGATCCCATGGTCTCAGCAGGAATATGTACGTGAAGCCATATTCAGTAAATCTTAGATGTCAAAATTTTTCTGTTTTCTTTTAAACTGAAGCATAGCCAACTGTCACCTATAGTTTTGTCCCTGTCATTCAACCTTTTTAATTTCCTACATGTAGTTATTCACTTCCCCCTCTCATTCTTTGTTCTGTTCTATTTATCTTTTAAGTAATAATAAATATAAATAAGAATAAAAAAGAGATAAGAAACAAAACAAAAAACACTGTAAATGATCATCTTCCTCAAGACGCTTTACTCCTTCTAGCAGTTTGACTTTTCACCTTTTGGGTGCTTAGTGGAAAAGCCATTACTTGCCTGCCGAGGAAAAAGCATTTAATGAATCACAAAATCATTCAATTATTCTTAAAAACACTTCACATCACACATCTTTTTCCAAGCAAAGTGTGCATTTTTCACATTTAAATGGTGCATAACTGCCTCGTAGAATGTGTCCCTAGAGCTAGAGACATTTTAACAGAAAGGTTCCAGGAGTATACAGAACAGTTTGATATATATAAGCATTAAAAACCTTGCATTAAGGATGCAGAATTTCCTCTTCTCTCTTCACTGTCTTTCAACAACATTTATGCAAAGTTGCCTTTCTGCTGTTGTGAGTTGTCTCGCTTTGTGCGGAGCTGAGATCCACATTTGCTTACTTCAGCTTGCTGCAGTACCACACGATAAAAATGAAGTAATAGTAAAGCTAATGTGGGGCAGCATAGCATTTAAAATGTTTGGGGGTTTTGCAAATAAAGTGACATTTTCTCTAGGAAGGGTGGTAAGATATTTTTTCTGAAAAGTATATTATTTGCAATCATTGTCTAATGCTGGTTTCTCACTACTTTTTCTCTGCTTGTATAAGAGAAGTGCTTTCTGCAGACTGCAGTAGCTGCCATTTCCTACACAATGTTTTCTTTTTAGGTTTTTTCCCTTTGAGGGTTTTTGTTTTTTTTTCATGGACTTACATTGTAAAACTTTCTTTTCTGTATTTTATGAAAACGTATGTTCTTTGCCCAACAGAATCAGGTGGCTGACTAGGTTTGCAAAACCAGCTTGAGGGTTGCATTTTTGCCAGGGCAAATGGGAGTCAGCCTGTTTATTTGAATGCTGGTATATGAGTTGTACCAGCTAAGGAGCTGGCCTTGAATTTGTAAACTCCCCTGCACTTTTATATCCCTGTACTTTAAACAAGTAATTTTTTCCATAGCAATAATTTTTCCCTTTTCTTTTTTTCTTCTTAAATTTAATAGGAAAGAGTGATATTTATACGACAGCTTTAGGCTAACTCAGATATCTAACTTAGGCAGAGTTTTAAGAACTAAACCTAGGTGTTTGTACTGCCCTGCGTAGCTGGCAGGGAGACAGAGGTGCCAGGGGCTGTGGGAGAGGGGGGAGCTGCTGCAATTCAAAGGACCTAAATCAGATGCCTGAAGTAGACAGTGTGAATAACCCTCTAGATGGCTGGAATTATTAGACCACATTAGAGAGAGAGGAAAAAAGTGAGGCTGGCATATGGTGAGTGTCCTACATATGGTATGTTGTTTATATGTGTTTTTTCCGTTAGCATTTCTCTTTCCTTTGTTGCTCCACCTCCTCCTGCAGTCTCTCCTAACAACAAAGTTAATTCAAAAACTTCTGCGGTCAAAGGAAAGTTTTCAGACCTGCATTCCTCTCAAAAGAACAAATAGCAGGCAAAATGAGTTAGCTCTCTTTCCCATATTCTGCCTTGCTTAAGCAGTGCACTGCATGTAATCTTCAATTTCCTTTTATTTCTTCGGAGCCGATAAGGTGTGCGTGTGTGTTAAAATCACTTGTCATAAAATTTACCATAATTCAACTCCCAAGATTGTGTTTTATACTCACTCAAACATCAATATTTTTTGCAATAACTAGAAAGGATGAGTGCCAATATGATAGACACATGCTCTTCATACTGTATTGATTCCTTTGGTCCAGTCAAATCCTGGTCTTATCCAATGTAGCTTCAGGGGGAAGCTCCCTTGTGCTACAAAAAGCAGGCTCCACCTGGTTCCGATTAAGTTTGCACTGGTTGGATCTGCCCAGTGATGGCGTAAGAAAATACGAAGCAGAGAAGCCTCCAATTGAAGCTGTAGATTCATGGCCTATAAAACTAAAAGGCTATTATGATCATCTACTCAGTCTGGCCCCCCTGTGAAAGGGGCACCAGAACTTTTCTGAAGTACTGTTTTTTGTGTGTGCATGTGTGTGATTTTAACAGAAAAAAAAAATCATACATCTTCATTTCAGTCTTCCAGTGTGTGTCTCCAACTACATTTTCTTACCACTGGCTTCTGTTACACCTTTGTCACCAGACTGAAAACTCTAGTATTATCAAATTTCTGTTTCTCACAGTTATTTATCAGTTGCGATCAAGGGGCCTTTTAAACGTCTCTCTGATAACCTAAATAAATTGAGCTCTTTGCATCTTTCACTACAAGGAATGTTTTCCACTCCTTTCATCATTCTTGTTGCTTTCCTCTGAACCTTTTCCAATTTTTCAACAACCTCTCTTGAATTGTGGACACAGTGTTTCCAGAACAGGTTGCATCTGTGCCAAGGACAGAGGTAACAACCATATTGTACTTTTCTCTGGTGATGAGCTCTTTGGTGCTTTCAAATCGGTGTCTACCCTTCTGTACTCACAGCTCTTGGCACTGATTATCTGCTCTCCAGGCTTTTTCAGGCTGCCTTCAGTCTGTGGGCAGGGTCTTTACCTCGTAGTAGTGGCACAGTCTTTGTTACTACTGCAGTGTCTTATGTTTCTCTGGATCAAAATTTACCATTTATTTAAATGTGGCCAGTTTTCTAAGTAATCTGAGTTCACGGTGATTTGTCTCACTGTTTATTTACTAATCTTCCAATAATTTCAAGTACAAACTTTCTAAATATATTTTTTTATAACTGATAGAGGAGTCATCAATAGAAAAAATAAAAAATAGGATCATGCATCTGTGGATCATTGTTAAAATAACCACCACTGATTACTTTTCCCATTTGCTACATACTTGAGATTTGATTCTATTTAGTAAATACCATGTTAATTTTAATATTTTTATCAAAATAATATGATTAAAACCTAAAAGAATTTCCAGTATTCCTCTGCATATTTAATATTACTAAAATTACTTTTATCCTACCAAGTTATACTCCTATTAAATGATACCAAGTTAGCTTTGGCAAGACGATTTTCCAGAAAATTATGTCCTTGCTGCTTTGATTAAAATGAACTAATATTCCTAGAAACTGTTCCTTATTTTGCTTGACATCAGTGTGTGTTTGAAATGCTTACAGACATTTAGGTCATCACATTTATTTTTTTTAATTATTCACAAAAATGTTTGCATAGTTCTCTTGAACCTACCTAGTTCTCCAAGACATACTAAAAATTTTTACTAACAATGCAGGCTTCTCTGCCAAATGTATTAAAATACCTCCACGAAAATTATTCAGGTCTATTGATTCTAAAAATGTCTAGTTTTATTAGCTGCTACTTAACGTTCTCCTGTGCAACTACTGAAACAGAGCTTCATCATACTCATCTGATATGAATACATCATTTGACTTTCCCCCAAAATAGAGAAGAAAAGTATTTGAGAATTTTTCATAGTTCTTCTTACAAAAAAAGTCCTAGTAATTTCCACTTAGTAATGGAGTGAAATATTTTTTAGAGTTTTTTTATTCAGAATAAAATTTCAAACTGTCTTCATTTTGCCCTTATCTCTGTTTTTTCTGTATTTTTTAACCTAAAAATGCCTTATAATTCTCAGCTTCTAATTTGAATTAACTGCTACGTTTCCCCTGCACCTCTCTTTTGTTTTTGAGGAGTTTTTTTAGTGGCTGCATTCAAATACAATGTCATTTTATTAGTTTCAACAAAAGAATAGAAGGTTTTTCCTTCATTGTGACTCTTTATGACATATCCTTTACAATGGATTTAGCAGACTGAAGTTGTCAGTCAAGTATTTCCTTTAATACTTTCTTCAAATAACTGTTTCATACTCACTGTCAAATTTGTAAAAGCCGATTTTCTTATATCAAGAATTATAAATATTAGATTTTAATTACTTTTCTCATGACAAATATAATCAAATTTTAGCTATGTGCACATAAGCAATTAATTTTTATTCTGTTTCTTCTGTCACAAGACTGAGGTCTAGTAGAGAATTCCTCTGGATGCAGTTAGAGAAATTGTCATTTTTGATTTGTTTAATGTAGCTAGTATTTTGTTATGGACACTCTGAGGTTTCCAGTTTATGTTAATACTGTTCCATACCTCATAAGCATTTTTCCTTCTTAAGATGTTTCATGACTGGTATGAAAGAAACCCAGATTTTAAAATTTATATTTAATTTTGACAGCAATGATAATCTTTAAAATGAGGCATATAAAATAAGATATAAAATGTCAGCCTGATTCAACTACAGTTTGGATCACTGCTTCAAAATAAAGTGTGGTTTTAAAAATTTTGACTCAGTTACTGAGAGGTGTGAAAGATTTAATGCACAGAAGCCATTTGGGGTTTTTTGTTAGGAATAAAGTGTTAACTCAGAGTCACAGTGTTCTCTCAGCCTCGATTTATTTACAGCAACATATGCAGATTGCTCACTTCAATGCTTTAGGCAGAAATACAAAACATACTGAAAATGCAGCTACAATTATAACAAATTATAAAATTCTGGAAATCGGGTCTGAGGTTGCAGGCTCTTTGAAGTCTGTAGTGCTCAAACTGTTAGACTTCCAGTAGTTTTCTTCATAAAATGCTGTTCCGTATTATAATGATTTCACTTGCCACTAGCCTCATGCTAAAGTCCGTTAACTGGACCATAACACCCAATTACCTCACCCTACTTTAATCCCATTCTTAAAGAGGGTGAAACCTATTAAAAATGGCATTAAATAAGAATGCTTTCAGGGAATGCATCTAATTTTTTCTATGCAATTCCGCGGAAAATTTCTCGAAAAGAAATACAGTATTTCTATTTGTGTCGCAAGCACGCTGTTCTTAATGACAGACCTGAAGTGATGTCTACAGCAGACATTTCTAATTTTAAGTATAGCTGCCTTACAAATACCTGGTTTAATTTCTTTGGCCCTTTATCTTGCCTATTTAGACAGAAAGCTGTCCTGTTCAGTGCACAGCACCTGACACAAAAGAGCAAAGATTGCTACAGAAATCCTACTAAAATATTACTGATAATTCAACCAGTCACTATCTAAACTTATTTGGTGATGTTTTACATATTTTATCATCAAGAAAACAATATATTACCTGTTTTCAACAATTTTCAAAACTGACTTTTTCAGTCACAATATGTCAGTTCGGAAAGGAAACACCAAACATATTTGGAGAATAAAGTCAGTATTAAATGGATTAACAATAGATTTGGCTTCAATGCAATAAATCCAGAGAGTCTCTGCAAACACAGGAACTAGCTACATTTTCTACACAGATTTATTTCCTACTATTTAACATACATAAAACACATGAATTTAATTTGTTGTTGGTATTCTTTACCATGAGGACAGTTAAGAAAAAAAATCCATACAACGATGCATGAGTGTAATGTTAAATATGAGAAAACAGCGTATTGTACCAATCAGACAAGAATTCACACCAAAAGGGCTATTAGGGTACGTTCACAATGATTTGGGGGACCAAGGCTGACTGGACCTAGGGGTTAATACACCCTACCACCAGTACAGAATAGTCCTTGAGGATAACTGGACTTTTTCTGCTCATGCTCTTTCTGATCAGACTTGTATTTTTCTGGCAGCATTTGCCAGTGATCAGATTCACTGAAAACATAAAAGAGAAAATGATTGCTGGAGTTCTGCTGAACAAGCTCAGCGTTATCTTTCTTCTAGCTCTGTTTGCCCATATGCACAATGAAAGGAAGCTGGCAGAGGTCCTGGTCCAGGAAAAGAATTAGGGGCTTTATCATCAGACAATAAGTTGAGCAAATTGCAGACCACAAGCTGCTTCTCTTCAGAGTGCCCCTGAAGGACTCGTGGCTGAACTCGGTGCCTTAGAGCTAAAATGAGGAAGTACAGGGAGGTTGTAAAGATGAGCCAGACAATGAAGGATGATTGTGCAATGTCTACTGTTGAGCACTGGGCAAAGAACACATGAAAAAGTCTAAAATTCCAGAGCCTTGAAGTTCTGGTAATTTGAATTAGTTTCAAAAGCTCCAAAACCCCATTATATGTTTTATTCCAAAATTTTTGTTTGTTCACATAATAATACCCTAAAGGAGTTTGCATGGATTATCAAAAATATATCATGAAGCTGTAGACCAAGAAGAGGACTATTTGTTTAATAGTGGTTCCATTCAGCTGGAATAAATGAAAGAGCATTTTAAAACCAGGGAGCTAAAAACCAAAATGGCTTGCATGTCCAGTGAAATAAAGCCTTTCTGACCTTTGCTATCGTACCATCCTAAGATTTTGTGTACAGGGGAGAGATTTTAACACTATATCCTGTGACTTTAAAAATCACAAAGCAGCACTTTGACAGAATGACTGAATTCCTTTGAGCTTTTGAGATGATTTTGGAAACTTGGAAGGAGTCCAGATTCTTGCTAAGTCTTTGTTTTCAATCCAGAATAATCTGGAAATAATACCTGTAACATGAATTATATTAATGTGTACCTGTAAAAAGTACATAAACTGGTGGAAATATGTCTGCTTAGTCTTCTCGGATAATGATATTAACTTAGTCTTAACATGATCATCTCACACAAATCCTTTCAAATGTTTGAGTGTTACTTAAAGGAGTTTTTCTTCCTCTTGTAAATTGACATGCACACAGAAAGAGATCTGAAAAATATTGAGCAGAAATCTAATCCACCAAAAATCTTTATGGATAAACTGCTCCCCTAGTAATCCCTCAATCTATAAACACCTCAATAAGACATCTAGAGAAAATAGTTTGAAATTCTTATAGACTCAGTTCCTCTGAAGATGCTGCAAAGCTGGTCTACTTATACTGGTTAACTAGTTACATAAAGAACCCGAGAGTCAAAAGCACTGCTCAATTTGCTGAAACGAGACGCTTTCTTCTTTTCCCTGCCTCTAGCTTGAGGATCAAATTTTCCGTACAAATTGGCATGGTGTGGTGGATTTTCCCTCTGCTATTCCATATCCTTGATATTCTCTCTGTGGGGAACTGCCACTAATGCCAAAGGGATGCTTGGCTGGTTGTGCTCTCCCGATAGCTACTTCAGAAATGCTGTTAGATGAAATAGCGAGGGACAGCAGCGTTTCAGTCGTGATCCATCAGGCGGATCTGAGAGGAGCCGTTTGCCCTCAGAGAGGATAGACTTTCGAGACATATGGTGCTATAATGGGGGGGTGGGGATTTTTCAATTCCAATCCACCCATTCCGGATGAGAGAGACTGAGCTAATACCCTGGTGTATGGTGCACTGCATCTAGCTACGGAAGTAGCGTTAGGGTGGAATTTATGGACTCTCTAAATTGTTTGCCAGGAAATGTTTACTAGCTATGCACAATAAACGACTGTGAAAGCTTATTCCTGTGTTTAACACGATATGTTTTTTTCCTTATATTTGGGTCATACTATTATGATACCAATAAAGGAAACTTAAAAAAAAAAAAGAGGCAGAAAAGAAAACAAATGACCAATGTATGCTCATATTTATGGAACTTCATTTGGGAAAGTCTGATTGACTACAAATTGTACAGTATAAACTTATTGCCAGGACTCTGGATACACGGCATGCCTTCCATATTAGAAGTTAAGTATGTGACTTATTTTTAGATCCAAATATTCTCATCATCAAGTAAAGGTATGTTTTTAAAAAAGCTTCATTACCACAGCTGCAGGGAGTCACAAGTAACAAAATTAGTGTGCATGTGTAAGAGAAGTCTACCTACCAACTTAGCAAAATGGATACATAACTTCATAATTTAGAAATTGAACGGGCAGTTTTGGACCACAGGAATCTTGGAATTTTGCTCTGGGATGTGACTCTGTCTTCCATGTAGCTCACTGTTGTACTAGGGACTACTGTACAGTTTTATAGAGTGTGTTAGATTAGATACATTCCCAAACATTTTTTTTTTCTGCTAGGAACCAAAGTCAGAATTTTCTCTGGTAATCTGTGCAAAGAGATTTTTCTGCTCCTTCATTTGATTTAACGTGATGCCTCTATTTCAATATAAACCATCTAAAGAACTCTCCCTGTTATTAAAAGACGGTGGGAATTAACCTATTTTGTTTTAATCGTACAGTAGGATTTTGAACTTGGAGGTAAGCTTGTACTTTTGCACAGCTGAACACCCTCTTTCAGCATACACATATGTGTATTTAAACATCCAGCATGCTCTTCATGATGGGATTTTCAGGTTTAGTACCTTTGTAACAACACAGTTTTGCAGTTTCTACTTGTATTTTCTGCAAACAAGAGTAACTACAATAGACAGACATACCTTCCCCCTTGCTTGCTATGAATATAGCAGAGATTAGCTGATAAAAATAAGAAGGAAAGAACATTTAAAATTAGACATCTCAACTTCTGTAACAGTTTCTAGTGCAATAAAAAATGTTGGTGCAATAAAAAATTGAAAATGCGTTAGTAAAATATTTTCTCCACCAAAGCTTGTTCCAAAACACAATTTTCAGTAGTGCTGGTTGTTTAAATATTTTTTAATGTAATCACAAGGAATAGTGTCTAAGTTTCCCTGCACTTTTAAAAATTGCAATTACAGTCTAACAATGAAATTGATCCTGTGAGGTCATTGGGGAAAAGAAAAGACTCAGCACTTCCTCAAAGTCAAGTATGAAGACAGTTCTTGTAAAACAGTTAAAGGGTGAATTGTTTCTTTAAAACGTTTTCAGAGTCTCTACCAAGCTGATCGCAATGGTAAAGGTATGTGAGGGATATGTTGTCTCTAATACTACTAGGGGTAAAATGCAGTAATAGTAAAGAGGCACTTCAAGCCATCTCAGCAACAGCAAAACTTGTTTCTACAAATGGGAATGTGTAGATTTGGATGCAGTAAGAACACATGATTCATACTGTGGGATATTAGTTTTGATTCAAACTTCAGTGTTTCAAGCAAAAGAGGCTTATGTAAGAGGTTTTTCTTTCATATAATAAATATCTATCTCAGCTTAAACCTATTGCCTACAATTAGTGAGACAAAAAAAAGCAAAATTCCTCAAAGGCAGTTTACCTGGACAGTGTATGTTTTATTAGTTTTAATCGGAGTTGCATTGGGTACTGAGAAGGGAAAGGCACGAGTTTTAGCGTAACACAGCCAAGAAGCTGACATGTCTCGTGCCTTTCTCTTCCATTAGAGACATGCTACGCCTCCAGATGCTGCAGTCTGGATTTAGGGGCATATACCGCTCTTGCACAAGTAAGAGTTGCATATGTTATGAGTTAATTTCGTTTTGTTGTGTTCTTTTGCACATGGCTTTTTTGAAACAGTTAAATGGAAAATATTTTTAGTTTACCATCTTGTATTGAAATATACTTGGATTATTAAATAAAATCTAAATCCCTAAGTGATACATTCTACAGCTCAAATGTACAAATGCTTAAAGTTCATGGGGAAATTACCTATGAGGGAATTACACAAATCCAGACTGTCCCCACGTGCTGCACATTGCATGTGTCTCAGTCAGCTGAAAAGTATGCCAAATAATACACCTTTTTACAGCTGACCTTCACTCAGCCCACACTGCTGGACATTTTTCATTTGAAAAAAAAGCATACTAATAAATGGACTTCACGCTTTTATTATAGGCATCTAATTTAAATGAAATTTATGAAAATGCATTAAAAAAAAGGAGAAGGTGGCTACTTAAAGTGATTCAGAGCACCAGAGTTCAATAGTTGATGTGAAAATGCCTCAGATATTCGCTTACTGGAATACTTTATTGAACCCAACCTGAGATCTATCACATTGTGTCAGAGGACATACAAGCAGGATGCTTAATAAAGCATGACAAGTACAAATATCTTGGAAAGGTTTATTTCAACAAGTAGTATCATATATTCAGAGCTCATCAGTAGAGCTGTATTCTGTTTTAGGGAAATAAAATAAAAAATTAGTTTATGCAAACATGGCTTTTGAAGGTGCCATTCTCAAGTTATGTCACCTGCACGCTTCTTCATGACATTTAAGAACTTACAGATGTTTTTTCAGTGTCACTGATGCCTTACAATAGTTTCCCTGAATCTTTGAGACTTTATCTGCAAGTTAAGCACTTTTTGGTGTATATTTTTTAGAAAAGTCTAGCTTGCTTTTTAACTTTTTTTTTTAAATTTTTCTCATTCTTTCACAAGACAGAATATCAGCATCTAAAAACACCCTTAGTTTAGTCTAAAATAATAATTCCAAATAAATGTTATTTTGTATTTAGTTTCTCCTATCAAGTATCTGTTGTTAGCATTACCTGATACTAGATTATGGGGTGCAAGATGCTGCTACGCATTAGCAATTTTTAGGTCTTTTTTTCCTACATCTATTATTAATTAATGCTGTAATCCTGAAAATGTTTCTAGTCAAGCAAATCACTGTAAGGACAAATAGGACTCTAAAAACACGGGATTACTCCCATGAGAAACTGGCAAAATGAATAGACCCTGAGCTCTGCGGGGCAGAGAATATCTTTCTGTTCTGAATACTAGCTAGTGAGGGGTTTCTGCTCCAAGTCTAGAGCTCATCACACTATAAATCATAGCAAACACACCTGCAAAGTAAATAACATAATCCTAGCCGCTATTAAAACCTAGAGATTTTGTAATTATTCATTCTTGCTGCAAAGACACATGCCTACGTGTCTTTTTCTCCCTCCAGAGCAAAGAAAATTAGGAGCTACTACAAACACACAGTATAGTTGTATTAGACTCATTAAAGTGTAAAAGAGATGACAAAAATTAATGACTTATCACTCTCCCAGTGATGGAGGCAGAATTAAGAAATATGCCCCCTGCTGCTGGTCCTGCAAAGGCTTGGAAATGTAAGCCAGGAGACAATAATTATTTGACATAGTGGTATGTTTTTGTCTCTATTTCGGTCTTTTTACTGTAAGCCTGCTGTGTATTAACTTGGTTAATGGATGTAAGTCATAGTGTGAATCTTTTGATGCACAAAGTTTTCAATCATCTGTGTTTTTATTCTGGGTGACTCAGACTTGAAGTATAATCAGCATAATATTAATTTAGCAGCACAGTTAGTAGCAAACATTGTTAAAAATACATAATGATAAAAATGCCCTTCACCTTTCTTCCTTGCACAACAGTATCTGCCTTTTCAATGGGAGCTCCAGTCTTTTTAAATACATGCACAGATCAAAATCCACAATGTGAATTGTATCAAACAATAAAATGATTAAAGTGTAAAATACATTAAAGTGTAAAAAGTCTTTTTTCCCTCTGTGATTAGTAATTTTATGAGGAAAATGGACTGAGTGTAGCGTGTAATTGTCAAGATCTGGAGACAACAAAATGGAAAACATATTTTTCAGGCATTATTGACTTGCCTGCATATGCATTTTGAGTACATTTCTAAATACAAATGAAAAATATGTATTCTTAAAGCCCTAGTCATAGCTGATTTCTAGTTCAAATATTCTCAAGTGGAGATAATACTAGAAAGAACAAAAAAATGCTAAATTGCAATGCAACATGCAGATTGGGAGACAACTAGTATTGTGCAAGAGGGTTCAATTTGCAAATAAATTATTTATTTAAAACAAACACACCCCAAAGTTTTGAATATGACTTCTGTGACTTTTGAGTATCTAATGTGAAATGCAAATTTCCCATAGCATGTACAATACATGGTTTCCCAAATTCTAAAAGCATTCCTGAACTTCATAGTTCAGGTTTGAAGCCTCAAGTGCATTCAGAATTTTAATATTTCATGAGTTTAGTTAAATTAAATAGGAAGCATAAGATATTTTACCAGTTGCAGTGGGCTGGCAATTCAAATAACTTTTAATGATGTAATGCAAACTTGTAAATCATTTTCAGTGAGGGCCTCATGGCTCAGCACAACTTTTCTGTAATATACTAAATTGCTGGCATAACTTTAAAATTTGTAATGCTTGGAGATCATGAAAATAGGAACAGAAGCCATATGTATATGGGAGAAGTAGCTGAAAATATGAATTCAGGCTTAAAAGTTTTTATAGATTGAGCAGTTGTCTTTAAAGCAAAAATTGTGTCTGATAAGTGTTAAACCATGGCACACTAATCGCTATAGAGAGTGAAATAGAAGTACACCACAGAAATGCAATGTTAAAATTATGTGGGACACACTGAGGTAGCGGAATTTCTCAGGAAAAAAAATGTTTTTATGACAAAATATTGTAAAGATACTGATATACAATATGCTTAAAATAGTAAATGTGATTATTGTCAGTTTTAACTAGTCAGGGACTCAGTATTTTTGACTAGTCAGTGAACAATTATTCGTTTTCTGCTCTAGGATTTTCAGTTAAGGCATTCAAGCATCTCTGAAATGATGCATAATCCCCAGGCTTTATTACTGCTTATATCTGTGGGTTTATGTTGCAGCACAGGTACCAAGAGAAACGAATTATATTGCTTCAGTGGGAGTTAAACTGGCAAAAATTAGGGAAAAAAAGAAAAGGCTGAAAATAAACATACATCTGTTGTGAATCTGGATTGACTCTAAGGTTAAATGATGCCTGCATTGACCAAATTGCCATGGAAAAATACGAACTGATCATAATTACGGTAGAATAAAACTTTGTCCTCCTGCTTTGGTAGGCTCTTGAGTACAATAAAAGCTTTGGCTAGAAGAAACTGAATTCATATTTGTAAGCTTTCCCTTTGACAGTAAGGAAAATATTCTTAAATGGTGTAAATTGCCATCTTTTTGCTGACTTCAGCAAACTTATCACAATTTATATCACTCAAATGGTGGTCCCCAAGTATGACTTATCCATCTGATTTTACTGTAATACGCATATTTCAAATATGCAAACCATACACTAGAAAGAACTGACAAGAATCCTACTTACATTCTGATAAATATTCAGGAAGATGGTTCTTTCAGTCTCCAACATAAAAAAATCAGAAAGAATACAAAAATCCTGAAGAGGAGGAATTGTACACTGGTTCATTCAGGTCAATTTTACATGATCTCCTTTCCCATAAATGGTAAGTTAAAAAACCAAAAGCAACCCACCAGCAAAACCAAGAAACACAAAGTGAATGCAAATAGTAGCCCATACATGAAAATATAAAGGATGTTCCAAACTGTGTTGGCTCCAGATGTTTTTATGAGTTAAACAGTTTACTGTTTTCACATATTTAAAACATTCTATTTTTTTCACTTGATGTTTATAAGCTTTGCTGGCAAACTTGCTGGCATTGATTTAAGTTATGCTTTTGTACCACATGTAGGTTAAACACACATTCTGAAAAGGTATAATGCAAACAAGAATTCAATCATTTATACTGAGAGGTAGCAACTGCTTACAATTTTCCCAGTAATTATTCTGTTATTACTGAGAAGATCTGCACTGAAGCTATAACTAAAAAGTTATAATTTCTTGTTTTACAGAGGATGCTATCATATAGCCATAGGTATTTGGTAACTGCACAGAAAGTTTCTGAATCATTTCACAAAGTGTTTGGAGCTGTTTATTTGCCTTAACATTAGTTGCCTATATTTGCATTCTCCTTATATAGTTTAAAATGAAAGCGTAAAGCTCTGCAGTGAATTGCATTTCCAGTTCGCGCTTAAAACTGATTTTTAAATAAGTAATAAGAACACTTGACGTAGGACTTCTGAACTTATTTGGGAACTCAGAAGCCCAGGGAAGCACATTCCTGAATAGTCAGATTTGGGTATGAAGCTACTGACAAGCACTGAGTTGTGCAATTATAGCTTTGCTATTGCATTCTTCATTTTCTTCTTCTTCACCTTTAGGAACCTCTACTACCTCTCCCTAAAAAGTCCTATTTGTCTTGTCTCTTATTTCTCTTGGAAACCTTATCTTTCTCCCTCTCTCTTGCACCCTCTTGCTTTCTTCATTGTTCACTGGTTTTTGGGGGGTTTTGTGTGGTTTTTTTTTGTTGTTGGGGTTTTTGTTTGTTTGTTTGTTTTGGTTTGGTTTGGTTTTTTTCCTTCCCTTTGGTCATGTGTGAGACTTCCATCCTCTAGAATTAAGAAAAGGCATTTTTACACCGCCTTGGCTTCGGGACTTCCCCGACCCGTCCACAGCTGTGGCGGTGTGAGGGCTCCAGCGGCGGCGGCCCTGGAAGGAGGGATGCTGGCATTCCTGCCCCTCCGGCCCCCCCGACTGCCACTGGCCCCCGTAGCCGGGGCGGGCGGACAGCAGCAGGTTTGAGAGCGGNGCTGCGGGCGCGACGCTCCGCGCCCGTCGCTGTCTCGCAGTTGTCGCTTCACGGCAGCGCCTGTCTGTGAGGGACAGCAGCACCCCTGTGCTGGCAGCCCGGCGTGTTCCCAAACTCAAGAGGGGTTCAGCCATCGAGATTTCTTTGTATTCCGCTCTTCTAATATTAGAACACATATTGAAACGATAAACACAATGAAAAGCACAAAATATTTCATCAGTGTTGCAACTGTATATTTCCTTTATTCTGAAGAAATAACAAGTTTTGAACGCTGCAACAGAGGCAGCAACTTCTGCTTTGGACGCCGCTCTCTTTGTAAAGACCGCGTTGTTACAGTTAAAACTAAAGACAGTTATTAAAAAGTTAGTTGTCAGAAAAGGGGGGAAATCTTACCGTCGAAAGACTGCTGCAGGTTCCAGCTCAGTCTGAAACTGCAGTGAAAACTGGAGCAGCTGCTGAACAAAAGTTTAAGATTTTTTTTTAAAGAAAGTCTGCAAAACTAATTTCCCACAAAATAGGACTCAATTTCCGTTTAAGAAACTAGCTCTTGCAAAAGTCATACAATTGCTGATTTTTTCCACTAGCAATTGAAATTCATTTTATCTTTAGCACATGGACCCAAGAATTTAGACTTGAGAGAAATGGTTTTCTTTTTTTTCTTTCTTTTTTTTTTTT